>JAREYC010000003.1:99650000-100080000 GCA_030015325.1 Cryptoblepharus egeriae | reverse complement strand
ACTCCCTGTAGTTACTCTGGATTTTGCCCTTATTCTCCTTTATTCCCTTTGTACTGAGGTACTCAGTTTGCTGGTATAATTAAGAATACCAGCAAATACCATAATTATACCATAATTAAGTCTAATTAATTTTGACATTTAGGTTATATAGAGCAGCATTTCGCAAACTTTTGGTTAAGACCCATTGATACAGTGTGTCATGAACTCATGCTGGGTCATAATGTGATGCTCCCTATAGTTCTGCAGTGCCTTCTTGGGAGCCCCTGCAGGACGCTTTGAGGTTGTGCTGGGTCCACAGTCTCTCCTTTCTCTCAAAAGGTATGGCCAAAAAACAAGGAAACAAAAATGCTTGGAGCAAGCTTACCTCAGTTTGTTGGAAGGAGCAGGCTGAGAGGAATCCAGCAAGAGTAGAAATGTCCTAATCCAATAAATGTAGTACCCCCCAAAACAAAAACAAACACCATTAAAATGAGACAGTAACAGCAAATCCAGTTTTCTTAAAGAGGTTCAGCCAACTGCTGATCAGTCTGAATATGTTGAATAAGACTACAATGAAGACATTGAATAAAACTACAATGGAATAGTATTTTGAAGGGAGGCAGACACTTCTTGGTCCTGTGGCAAGGAACTCCACAACCTGGACAGTAAACAACAGAAGAAAGAGTTTGGCTTTCCTTTGCTTTCCTAAGCACCTCCTATGATTATGGAACAGTCTTCCCTTTTCAAATAGTGGGTAGACAAGATCATATGAGACAATAAGGCACAACTGTTTTATGCAAGGCCATTTAAACCTTCATTGTTAATAAGGAGTTTGAACTGAGCCTGTAAAAAAAGTCAATAGCCACTTGAGCTAGAATAATAGGTATATTCCATACTTCAAAGCACTAGTTCTGATGAGACTTTCTTCCCCAGAAATGGGCATGCCTTTGTCACACCAGTGAAAGCCAGACAATATAATCAGAGCTGCCACCTGGGAATCTATCTAGAAGTGAAACCAAATCCAGGAGCACCATCGTGAATCTCCCTTGATACCCAATCGGCACATACGATGGCATGAGCTGAAATCATGCATGGAGCCACACATATTTCTAGGTGGCAAAATCTCTCTCCCTTCCTCCCTCCAAGCATATTCTCTGTAGAAGAACTCTACAGAGTTCTTTACTACTCTATAACCAACCTGTCCTGTTGTCTCCTCTGTGAGAAGCAAGGTTGCTGGGGAATGTGTGCCTGCTGAATATCCTCATTAATCTTCTCCCCAAACAGCTTCCATCAGGCATTTTCTTTCTTCCCCTCCAGACCACAAAGGGAAGCACAAGTTCATCTCATCAAACAAAGGGATCTTCCCTTTCTTTCCTCTTTCATCTGTTTCTTAACTCTTCCTTCCACTACCCACTCAATGTGCTCACCTGGGCGTCTGTTTCAAGAACAAATTTGCAGGGTAGATGTTAGGGACAGTCCTTTCCTCTCACTGCTTTTGTTTCTTTCCCCTTCATTTCTTCAATCTCAACCGGTAACACTTTTCCTGGAGGACAAAATCTAATTTTGTAAATGCCTGATGCTTCCTTCAGGAAGTACCAAGACCACAAGATACTTGCATCTCACTTCCACTCCCCTGAATCCAGAATTCTATTTATCTTTAGAAAATGCCCAGAAAGGGAGGATGGGCAGGGTGAATCCAACATTCACGAGAAAGCCAAACATTCTCACCTTAAAAATAAAAAATAAACATTCCACTGAAGGCCAACAGGAGTTTTTTAAAAGGTTAAGAGTGACATCTATAATTGTTATCAAACCCCTTGGTGGCAGCAAAGTACTGAGCCACAGCAGTGCACCCTCTTTAGTAACCTAATATTTTGCATGTGCCACCTACACATGTTAATTCTTTAAAAAAAAAACACAAGATGATATTAAAAAATGCCTATGTTGATGGGCAGGTTTGCATATTCATGAGTATTAAAATGATTGCTCAACTTTGGGTGACTGGCAGCTCTATTACTTTATTATTTGTTTGATTTGTAACCCATCTTTTCTCCTGAGAGGGCATTGCAGGACACCTAACTGCAACTGAAATACATAAAATACACTTAAAAGCTATAACATACAAATGCAGCTATAAAATAGGATGCAATGGAAAGCATTGTGTTTTGATGTGAAGGGGGATGATATGAAAGTTCTATTTGTGTTATTTGTTCCATGATTACCTATTAATACATGTACATTATACCTTGATTTTTTTTCAGTCTTCAGATAATGAATGAGCATCAGTACACAAAATAAATAAATCTGCTGTGAAAAAAATGGCAGATTGAATCACTAGGTATTGGTGACATATACAAGGTGTCTGCTACTGAAAACCCAAATCTGAAATATCTTCTACACCTTATTGATTTTCATTCCCACAGCAATGGTCAAAGGGACCACTTGTACTCGGTGGACATTGTGGTTTTAGAAAATAGCTCAGAGAACTTCAGCAGATAATTTGTTGAGATGGACTGGAATTCTCTTTCTATTCTGTTCTATTGAAGTAGAAAGTTACAGTGTGTTTTTGATTTTTTAATGCATTTTTTTTTCTTTTGGGTTGGAGCGTAGGTGTAAGATGAATTGTGTCTTTGTCAGAGAACTAATTAGATGTTACCTGCAGATGTTGTGACACTCAAGACCTTTCAGTTGATAAAAAATAAGAATGCTTAGCACTATCGTAGCAGCAACCATGGTCATGACCGTAGTGTTACTATAAGCTTTCATAAAGTTTCTGAGAATAGCTGTGCTTTGGGAGTTGGGAAATCACTTTTCCAAAATGGATTTAAGTGGGTCAGGAGTGGATTCTTGTTCTGTGCAAAACAATTCTTCTAAGACAATTTTTTGCCCCTTATATTGCCACAACATGACAGTAATTGTTCTGCTCATTATTCAATATGTCACCACACATTCTCTCTCTCTCTCTCTCTCTCTCTCTCTCTCTCTCTCTCTCTCTCCATGCCCCCATGGATTTTCAAGATGAACAATAGCAAATTACTAACTTTGTGCTGTGGTTTAAACCTCCCTCCCTTTTTAGTAGGGGCAGGGGTCTTTCCTCTGGAGCACTTGTTGAGCTCCATGTGCATAGGATTGTGACAATTCTCTAAGCATTGCACTCACCTTCTTCCACACCAGCCAAGACAGCTTAGTAGTTCAGTTTTGCTTTGCATTGGGCTCAATTCATTTGTCAGGTAGGAGGGACGGACTTCCTTTTTTGGATATTTTGGGGGACTGCATTCATAAAATCAGGACCATTCTGATGTCATTGAATTCTTCTCAGCCTGCCCTTTCCAATTGACTCAGGGCAAAATCCAGAGTAACTACAGGGAGTCCTTGCTCTGGTGTAAGAACAACTTACTCTTGATTCCAATATGAATTTCCCTTAGTTTTTTCACTAGGTGGTGCAGTAACTACAGGTGCATGAAAAGTCTCTTACGTGCTCCGGTATTTACTCTGGATTTGGTGGTAAGTCAAGTTCTTCTACTCATGAATAAGTGCATGATTTGACTCAAGTTTCACTATCCATAGGGCCCCATGCATTTGCCTTTTGTTTTTTGTTGCATTTTTGTTTTCTGGGATTTTTTGCCATAACTTTTGATAGAAAGGTGATATTTCACTCTGCCATCTCACAGTATACATGTTGATGGGGTTATTCCTAACCACTATAATTTCAGGCACTTGTGGTTTCAAATCTCCACAGTGCATGTCAGCTCCTTGGGTGCATCACTTGGTGTAGATAGTGCTGATAGCGAGTACTGACCTTGGCCACATGTTCCATGATTGCCAGCTAGCTATGAATTTTTCAGATCCTTTATGTTTTCTGAACCTGCTTACTCTCTCAACCTTAACAACATTAATAGCACTGTGAGCAATCATACTCTATTTTGTGTGTTAAATGGGAGAAAATCCTATTGTTAATTTCCCTCCCCTGCTGCCTCTTTTGTCACATATTAGGTACTCCTATTTTGTTTTATTTGAAAAGCCTAAAATAAAGCGTTTATCATGTCCTTTGCCTTCACCATCTTTTTCCTCCTTAAGATTCATTAGTCATCCGTGTCTGCTGTAGAAATCGTTGTTTGTTAACAGAAAAAAGAAAATCCATGTTGATATTTATGTTCTATTAAGTAGTTTTGGATACTCAATTAAAACCAAATAACAATGGTATAACATATTGTTTTTGGATGAAGTGGACCTAGAGAACAAGGAAAGATTTATCATTACCGCCACTACTGCTCCTGTCATTCTGCTGTGGCTCAGAGAAGCAGGGGAGGCAGATAAAAGGATAGACTGCAAAAGGCAATGCAGAAATGGTGCAATATTGAAAAGCTTTGTGGAGGTGCTACCTGTGGTGGCCTTTGCTGTATAGGTGCACTGGATGTGTTATTCAGGAAAATTCCAGGTTGGTTTGGAAACTGTGTCCAACTTAATTAAAACTGATATTTTTGTGTGTGGGGGGGAGGGGGGGCCTGCAAAATCTTATTTGGAAAGCATATAGATACATTTGCTATGCCAGTATCTTGGGTGAGGCAACAGAGCAAATGGGTGGTAAGCTGCTGCATGGGAGGGAGGAAAAGGAGAGTTTTTCTACCAATTTTATTTTTTTGTAAAAGATGTCACTTTGGGTTGTGACATCACTTCTGGGGCAACATTTTGAGCTTTGTGCATGATCATCAGCTACGCCACCACAACAGCCCAAACCACAGTAGGATTGTGTTGTAACTCTAATCATGTGCTCAAAGAACAATTTAATTTGACTCTGAGGTGCACAAAAAAACCAAGCCCTTGAAACAACTGGCACTGCTGCAACTTTGCTTTCTTCCACCATACTGGCATGCTAAGTACAATGAGTGAGCCCAACAACAAATGCTGTTGGCAGAAACTAACAACCTCTCTTAATTTACAGTGTAGCAGTACCCAACAATAAAACTGTTCTTGAATTGCACCCAATAGGGTACTTACTGTGTCGAGAAATTTCCTTTTGGCAGCATAATTCAGTTTAAGGGGAGAAAGAAAAAAAGGTTTTACCAGCTCATGGATTCATACCAGCAGAAACTCACATTGCTTTAGAATTTTTTCATTTCTCATTCCCATAGTTCTCATACATGTCAGGTAATATGTCAGACAGTCTGAACATAAACATGACCTCTTCTGCACCCATTACACCTGGCTTTTGCAATAATCATGCAAGGCAATGGAAACTGTAGAAAACTGATGCCTGGTTCACTTTCAGTAGAATCCTAAGCATGTCTACTCAGAAGTAAGCCCCATTATGTTCAATAGAAAATGTGGTTAGGATTGCAGCCTTCACTATATATTTTGCTCCTGATTTTACTCCAGGTGGCCTAGGGTTTCCAGATACATTAGGAAGGTGAGAGTACTGCACTCAAGGATAATGTTGCAGTGAAAGTAAAAACTTTCCACCACTCCTAATACTGATGACCTAGTCTTTTCTAACAGGAGATTCAGCACAAAGCTAACATTTCTTTTGCTCCAGAAGAAGCATATCAAATACTGCCTCCCTGACCTGGCAATATGCCAGCCTTTGGCTTAATCCACTCCGTAGGCACTCTATTCACTGTTCAATCTCCTCTGTTCTCCTCCACAGTCCTTATTCTGCACCATCCCCTTCATCTTTTTCGAGTTGAAGGAATAGGTGGAGCCATGATGTTCAGCAGACATATAAAGATGAGTGAATCCTGTCCATCTGTTCCTTGTGGTGACTGCTTAGCCAGCCATATGGGATGGACTGATCATGTGAGAGGGGTACTGCACCTCTTAAAATAGAAACGAATGTGCTCCTAAACACTGTCCTTTGCAATTGAATATTGCAACTGCAATTGAATTGTCCTTGTTGCATATTCTCTGGAGCAGTGGCGTAGCTAGATCATTTGGCCCATAAATTTTTTGACAACTCCATAAGTCAAAATCATTTACTTAATTACTATCAGTATTAGTAAAATTAATTAGATATTAATATTTTCATAATTTTTTAAAATCACCTTACCGATTAAGCCTGCAATCTTAACCACACTTTCCTACGAGTAAGTACTATTGAACAAAATTGGACTTACTTTGGAGTAGACATGCTTAGGATTGCACTGAATGTCTCTCTTTTTGGGGAGGGCTGCCTTATGGAGCACTTACTGAGCTCCACTTTCACTGGATTTGGACCAGTCTGGTCCTTTGTGCCTGACCTGAACACAAACAAGGAACATTTGGTTACTCACAAGTAAAAATGGCTGTGTAGCTCAGTTTTGCTTTCCATTGTGTTCAGCCTCAATGTAATTATCAGGGACTTCCTTCTGGATTGATTTGTGGGAGCTGTGTTTATTGGATCAGGACCATTCTTCTCTTAGTCTGCGCTTTCCAACAGACTAAAGCATGCCTGCCTACTCATGAGTAAAGGTGTTATATGGCCCAGTTTCACCTTCCATAGGGCGCCGTGCATTTTTTGTTTTTGAGGGTTTTTTGGAATACAACATTTGATAGAAAGAAGATATTTCAAATTTTTTTCTTTTTCCATTGGATTCTGCAGGAAAATATGCATCCAACAGTACATATCTATGTACACATAGCTCTTTGACATATACTGTGGTACCTTGATTTATGAGCATAATTTGTTCCAGAAGCATGACTGTAAATCAAAACACTTGTATATCAAAGTGAATTTTCTCATAAGAAATAATGGAAACTGAGATGTTTTGTTCCACAACCCAAAGATATTCATATAAAAATGATTACAATACAATAATAAAGATAATTTTGAAATAATATTATTATTATTACAAAATAATAAAGAAAATAAAAATATAAAGAAAAATAAAACAAATTAACCTGCCCTTAGAGTCTCAGGTCTCTCAGGCTACAATCTGCCCCCTTACATAGGAATGAACCCAACTGATTATAATAGAGTTTACTTTAGAGTAGACATGCAAGCCTAGGTCTTGCAGACTCCTTTCCATTTCCCCCTTACATATGAGTGAGCCCCATTGACTGTAATAGTATTTTTATAGTATTGACTGTAATAGTATTTTTTGCTTGTATTGCAAGACAAAATTTATTAGAAATGTTTACTTGTCTTGCAAAACTCTCTAAATCCAAAATGCTCTAAATCCAAGGATTTACTGTAATGTGTGACTTGCTGAAATATGTTGACGTAGCTCCATTTATGCAGCATGAAAAATATGAAATTTCAATTAAAAATGTTCATGCTTCTAGATATAAATTGGAAGATCATTGGGTACAAAATTTATTGGGAGAAACTGAGAGATCACTGGATTAAAATAGAAGTTTAATGTTCATGGTAAGTATATCTAAGAATATAAATGTTAATTGTAATGCTGGATTTGTTTGCGAGATTAAATAAATTTCAGATCAAAAAGGAAAGATTATAGAGAAATTGTGCTGGAGGATTAGTAATCACAGAAGCCAAAAATGGCAGTATTAGCTTTTAATCACATGATCTGGGCATATGGGGCCATGTTGTGGGCAATGAAATTAACAATACTGGATGCTGTCTACTGGTTGCTGTATACTGGTAGCTGATTTAATCCTGTTTATTTTGTGATTTTTGAAACTTATATAAATTAACAATTTTAAAACTACTTACATTAATAAATACCATGTACATGTATTTCTTAACATTTATATTTTTTGTAGTAAAATATGCATGTAATAATAAAAATGTTACTAGTTTGTGTATTGCAGCTCCCAACATTCTGAGGTTTACTGTACATGGCTTTTTATGTTAAGTAAGTTTGGCCACTCCTGTTTGAAGGTGTATATTCTGTTTGTACTGGACTCTAAGGATCTCATCCTTGACCATTATGAACTAAAATTGTCTTACAGGAATAGTCATTCCAATCTACCTCTTGAGGGTATTGTTATTGGCTGTATATGGAATTTTCCTCTGAAGAAAACAGATAGCATATTGCTTTTTAGAACTATGGCTGGAGTTAGGTTTAGATTGTGTCCAAGTGTTAAAAATCAATATAAGTATCTTATTAACAGACATTCAGACATTATTCAAAATAATATAACTTTATTTTCTTCACAGAAACTCTCTGCTATAGCTGGTAAGACCTGATGCAACTGAAACAGAAAGGCATTAAAATAAAAATTGACTGGCACAACTACTATTGCTATTTGAATGAATTCCTAAGATACTCTCATAAACAAACTTGAAAGGAATGAAAACACTTTTGGTAGAAAGGAGTATTATCTTAATAGTAAAAATAGCTGATAGCTAGGGAACAATGTCTGAAACAAATCAATATCAAGATTCATGGGATGTTTAATGGACCCTGTGTTATTCTGATATAAAAATTCAACATAGATGTGTTTAATGGAGCTTTGCCACTCTCTTATGATTTATTCAAAGCTTCATTTGTGTGGTTTTTTCACCCTAAGAAAAAAGGTTTAAGTATTAAATGCAATAGTTACAACAAAGTCAATTGCAAAACTTTTGTTGTTTTCTGATGCCAGGAGCTTGCAATTTCTTGATGCACTTGTGAAATATTGTTCTTTTGCAAAGCACATTATTAGGCTAAGGTTAGAGACAGGCAGGTAGTCTCCCCTCCCACCCAAAAATATATTGTTTCTTTTAATCACTGGATGCTGTATTGCTGGAAGCTGAATGTGTGAATATCTGAGACGGTGTGAGGAGATATGAAAGTTCTATTTGGAGTTTTATATTTGGGGATTCTATACATGATCACTGCAATTTGTGCATGCATTGATCAGCCCTTTATCATTCTGCTTTAATAGCACAAATTACATCAATGCAGGCCTCAGATAGTGATACCATGCTATAAAACTAACACTTGCAGGGTGGTGGGATCATATCAGAAGAATGGAGAATAACAGAACTAACATTCATAAGAAAATGTGAATTCAATAAAATTTCACTCAGATTTAAATCACAATTATGTTTTGCCCATGGGCTGGTACAAGTCCCTTTTGCCAACCTGCAAGTGCTGCAAAAATGCCGTAAGGCAAATTTGTACCTCCTTGAGAGATGAGAAAGCTGGCAATACTGGCAAAACGCATGCCAGTCTCCCCATACTGCTTCCCAGACTTTGATAGGTAAATTGTGCTTATTGTATACTTATCTTGTACTGTTGGCTATATCTCATTTCTTATATGTCATATTTTTATGCTTCATGTTTTATATATGTGATTTTTATGTATTTGAATTGTCCAACCAGTCATTTTCAACCAGTGTGTCATGGCACACTGGTGTGCCTTGGAAGTGTGCCTTGCCTGTAGTGTACCACAGGAATGTGGAGATTGACATTCATTAATAGGAAAATTGGGGGATTTGAAGAATCTGGTGTGCCCTGTCAATGGTAAAAATAATTGATGGCCTTGACAATTTCAGTGCCTTGTTAAGTGTGCCATGAGAGGAAAAAGACTGAAAATCACTGGTCTATGCCAATAAAAGTTCTATGTAAATAAGGTAGGTTGTGCTGGCTAAGGGCAGCTGGTGCAGGGAGTTGGGGATAGAGGAACAGATACAATAGAGGGCGGGGGGGGGCAGGAGGCTTAGTGGGAGGACTGGACCCAAGAGGGAACCAGGATTTGTCTTCTGGGCTAGAACCCCCTCCAGAATCATCTGTCTTTACAATGGGCCACTCAGATTTATGCCAATGAGTAACCCAATGGGGCAGCTGCCCCATGGGATTAAAGGAATGAATTCCACCAAGACCCCAGTCCTAACCATATCTACTCAAAAGTAAGCCCCAATGTGTTCAATGGGTCTTACTTCCAGGAAAGTATCTTTAGGATTGTAGCCTTAGGGCAAAATCCAGCGCAGTTATGGGTCCACACAGTTACATCACCCTCTAGTGTTATCTTATGGAAAGTCACCTTAACTGCTCCAGAGCAAAGGGCTAAATTTTACTTTAGGATATGGGCCTTTCCCCCAAATCCAGAGTAACTATGGGAGCACATAAGAGACTTGACGTGCACCCATAGTTACTGCACCACCTAGTGAAAACCTATGAGAAATTCATATTGGAATCCAGAGTAAGTTGTTCTTACACCGGAGCAAGGACTCCCCATAGTTACTCTGGAATTTGCCCTTAGTCAAAGTTGCACTGCAACACGGCCCAGTGCTGCCCATTAAATATAGCCTCCCATAATGCTCTGGTTCTAGATTTTTGGACTGTTCACAATGCTGCCTTCAATAATTATACAGACATCTTTTCAAAATCCAGATATCGTACATACAAATGATGATCTATTTACACCAATGAGCATCCTTTCCAGAACTATTTTCATTGACTCATAGTTACTTAAATCTCTCTCAAATATTATATATAGTTCTAGCTCAGCAACTTCCATCAATTCCATCAATTTTTTTAATGAAATCCCCAGTTTTTCTTAATGTGGTGGTCTCATAAATAATGCATTTTGAGCTTCATAAGGAAGGGAGTTAAACGAAATAGGTACGACTTAATCCATCCTGCAGTCAAAGAGTAGCATATGTTATCTAACTTTTACAGGCCTAAAATCCAAGGTTTGGGCATTTCTCTACTAGGTAAATGGATACTGCATGAACTTATTGTTGTGTAAAATTATTTTTAAAATTTTAAAGTACTTAAAGGTTACTGGTTCTGAGGTTAAGATTCTAACACAGTTTAATTTGTACTGGGGGATATGAAAGCTGGAACCCAAGTGAAATAGTTAGGACTGAGTTCAATTTTTCATGAAATGGTGGTTTTTAATTTTACAGAAGTAAGACTCTGGTTATGGGAACTATGTTGCTAGATTTTAGAACTTCATTTCCCACCATCTTTGAAATTCTTCTATTGTAACTCATCCTTTCATGAGTATATTAAATTACAGGTTATATTTATATCTTTATGGCACATGCCTTTTACATCATAGTAGTGGAATTTACCTGCTATTTCGGGAGTAAAATTTCAAGAATATTTGTGTGCCCTGGCACAGCTGGGCACCAGAAGGTACTGCTGAGCACCAGCTGGGCACTGCTGTGCTTTGGGCACTGGCACAGGGCAGCAACCACTGGAGGGTGGACACTGGGCACCACTGGGCACTCACAGGCACTGGGCACCAAATGGTATCAGGGGGCAGTGGCGGACAGCAGCAGGCACCTGAAGGCACTGGCAGGCACCAGCGTGCACTGGGTATCCCTACATGGAAATAGGCATCTCTACAAGGCACTGGGCACCAATGGGTACCAGCAGGCACCACTGTTCAGTGGGCAGCAGGCACTGGTGGGCACTGGGCACTCCCGGGGACCATCAGTTCTTAGTGGGTGCACATGTCATGGAGGGACTGAGTAGTTCATCAAGCAGTTTACATAGATATAACTAAAACAGAACCTTTATTAGTATTCCAAAGACAGAGCATAAAAAACATACAGTCAGGAACATAGAATAAAATCAATCAATAAAATCAGGCTTCTATAAGCAATGAAGGTTACAGGCCCAAAGGGCAGTTCATTTCCCCTAGTCTGTTAAGAGAAGTGCAATGTCTTAGAAGATGTGTTAAAAAGATCCCCATAATTTCAATTAAGGTTGAATCCTCTGGACCTATCATGTGTGAGAGGGATTCAACCATACCTGACTTACAAATGCTCCACTGATATAAATCAATAAACTGTTTCCTGTCACAGCATAGTATGCAGACACACACTCAAAGATGCACTCTAAAAAAAATAAAAACTAAACAAAAAATAAAAAAACACAGAAGAGACACCAATTTGAAAATACTCCATGCTGGAGTGATGGAGGACAGTTGCCCTTCCCATGTGAAATATAAGAGGAATTGGGGCTTACCTGCTCTCCTATGGTAGCTGGGGCTCCTCCTGCAGTGTCAACGGTATCCAGTATCAGCACTAGGACAGTATTGGATTGGGTTGCCCTTCCTATCAGATATGGTCAAAAGAGAGCCTAGTACCACCTTCATCTCCTCCACAATTAATTACAAGATAAAGACATGAACCAGGGTTAATGTCCTGCCTCATACTCCCTGCTGCTTACTGATCAGAATGACAGCCCCATGAGATTTTTTCAAAATGTAAAATCAGTTAGTGGGTGCCCCCATATCCAGGCAGACTCAAGTCTGTGCATGTGGGGGCAAGTACTGAGTCATAAGACCCTTGACACATGTCTACTCGAGTCTATCAGCACAATCCAGAGCAACTAATCTGTCCACATAAGAGCCCTTGGGTTGTTCTATCACTAGGGTGGAGCAACTGCAAGATGCTCCACCCCAGTTACTCTGGAAGAGGCTTAGGGCAGAGCAAGGCAACATAGGGTGCCCTACGAGAGGTGGAGCTGCTCTGCCCTAGCTGCTCTGCCCCAGGCAGTTCAGGAGAGGCCTGTTGAGGGCATGTTGAGCATTGCCTAGGGCAGAGCAGTTACTCTGTATCCAAAGCCTGTTTCCAAGGCAGAAATGCCCTCTTCCAGCTCCTCAGAGATATACCACCTCAGGAGCAGGTATAGTAATGAGTAGACCCATAGGAGTCCATGATAAGGCCCGAGTAAGAATGGTAGTGTTGACCATAAATCTGAGTTCTTGGCCAGCCTAGCTGCAACCCCTGTCTCTCAACCTCAGGATATGGAACAAACGAAGGCTGCCCTCAAACCTCAGGATACAGCAGGCCACTCCAAGAAGCCCCTTGTATTCACTGTAGAATGTACTGGCATCTCATCAGGGACTCCTTATAAGGCAGGCACCCAGTAGCATCACCAGGCTGGTGCGGCTGGTGTGGGCTGCATTGGGTGATGTGCTCCGTATCGGGTGATGCGCCAGAGGAGTTCGACAGTCCTTTGGCAGGCCCCGGGCATCAGCGCGCCCATTCAGGCCTGCTCCAATGTGGAGCAGCAGCCAGAAGCTGCCACTTGTCCGTGGAGCTGGCCCAAACGGCCAGCTGAGATGCACTGCGCAGAAACACACTGAGCATGCCAAACAGCTTCAGAGGAGACTTCCTTAGAGCAGAGGAAGTCCACGCTTCTGCATGGCCATTTGGCCTCACTCAGGAGGCGGAGTGGCAGCTGAATGGCTTCGGAAGCGTTCTGCACAGACACCAAACTCTGACGCCTGCACAGTCTCCTCTGAAGCTGAAAGACTTCAGAAAAGTACTGTGCAGGTGTCAGAGATGGTGCCTGCGCAGTTCTCTTTCTGCAGCCAGTTGGCTTCAGAAACAACTGCGCAGTCCAGGTAGGGAGATGCACCCATCCCAGGGGTGACGCACAGACTTCCGCATTGGGTGATGCGCAGAGTCGTGTCACCACTGTAGGCACCACAGCTGTTCCTTGTTCAGTGTGATCTGAGAGGTGTCTCCTCAGGAGCAAATCCTTCCCATGTATCAATTACTTAGCATGTTCTGGAGCAGTTAGGGCAGCCCAGGCTTTCTGACTCTCTGGATGCAGCATAACTTTCTGCTCTGGATACAGAATAGTTAGGAGAGAGCAGTTAGTGCAGAGCAGGCTGAACTTGCTCTAGACGTGCTCTAACAGCTCAATCCAGAGCAACTAATCTGTCCACATAAGAGCCCTTAGGTTGCCCTATCTAACACTAGGTTGGAGCAACTGCAAGATGCTCCAGCCCAGTTACTCTGAAGGAGGCTTAGGGCAGAGCAAGGCAAGATAGGGTGCCCTAAGAGAGGTGGACCTGCTCTGCCCTAACTGGGGCAGCCTAAGCAGCTCAGGAGAGGCAAGTTGAGGGCATGTTTAGCATTGCCTAGGGCAGAGCAGTTACTCTGTATCCAGAGCCTGTTTCCAAGGCAGAAATGCCCTCTTCCAGCCCTCAGAGTTATACCACCTCAGGAGCAGATATAGTAATGAGTAGACCCATAGGGGTCCATGATAAGGCCCAAGTAAGAATGGCAGTGCTGACCAAAAATCTGAGTTCTTGGCCATCCTAGCTGCAACCCCTGCCTCTCAACCTCAGGATATGGAACAAACTCCGGCTGCCCACAAACCTCAGGATACAGCAGGCCACTCCAAGAAGCTCCTTGTATTCACTGTAGAATGTACTGGCATCTCATCAGGGACTCCTTATAAGGCAGGCACCCAGTGGCGTCACCAGACTGGTGCGGCTGGTGTGGGCTGCACTGGGGATGCGCTCCATATGGGGTGATGTGCCGGAGGAGTTTGACTGTCCTTTGGCAGGCCCCGGGCGTCAGCACACCCATTCAGGCCTGCTCCAAGGTGGAGAATCAGCCAGAAGCTGACACTTGTCTGAGGAGCTGGCATGAACGGCCATCTGAGATGCACTGCGCAGAAACACACTGAGCATGCCGAACAGCTTCAGAGGAGACTTCCTTAGAGCTGAGAAAGTCCGCGCCTCTGCACAGCCATTCGGCCTCACTCAGGAGGCGGAGCGGCAGCCGAATGGCTTCAGAAAGAGTACTGCACAGGCACCAACTCTGACGCCTGCACAGTCTCCCCCGAAGCCAAAAGGCTTCAGAAAAGTACTGCGCAGGTGTCAGAGATGGTGCCTGCGTAGTACTCTTTCTGAAGCCAGTTGGCTTCAGAAACAACTGCGCAGGCGCCAACTTTGGTGACTGCGCAGTCCAGGTAGGGGGGGCGCGCATTCCAGGGATGATGCACAGACTTCCGCACCAGGTGATGTGCAGAGTCATGTCACCACTGTAGGCACCACAGCTGTTCCTTGTTCAGTGTGATCTGAGGGTTGTCTCCTCAGGAGCAAGTCTTCCCCTTGTGTCAATTACTTAGCATTCTCTGGAGCAGTTAGGGCAACCCAGGCTTCCTGACTCTCTGGATTCAGCATAACTTTCTGCTCTGGATACAGAATAGTTAGGAGAGTGCAGTTAGGTCAGAGCAGGCTGAATTTGCTCTGGATTGCAGCCTAAATCACTGACTTAAATTCCTAACCCTGCTGGCTTCCAACAATTTCATAGTATAAAAGTGGGCCAGAGGTATGATGCATCTCTACACAGATCTTTGCAAAACAAAGTTTCTACCAGCCTTGAGAAAAAAAAGGCCATGAAATAGATAAGAACTACAGCAACTCTTTGTCCATTGATTATAAAGTTGGCAATGATTAATATTAGAGTTTTTCTTCTTCGTTTTATCCTTGCTTTTGCAAATACCCATATTGTGAGGGTTAAGTGCTAGAGGCAATCAGCAGCTTAATTCAGCTGGCTATGTATATTTCCCTATCCGTATATTGAAAAGAGTATGAATAATTAAAGAAGTTCTCAGTTGTGTCTCTCTGCTATTCACATTCTCCTTCCTCTGAGGAATTATTTTTGAAGTTTAAAACACCAATCTTTAAACCTGATAACTTTTTGGGGGGCTTCCCACAAATGAACATGTGACCTTCATTTTGTGTAGAACTAGCCTTAAGACTTTTATGATGTAGTCCAGCTAAGAATGCTACATACAAAGTGACAGGCCTCTGCAGGGGTATCACATGGCTCTGTGTGAACATGGAATTTTACACACCAATGCCTGCTAATCCCAGTGCCCCAGAACATAGCTCAGTAAGGCGGCACCCCTATCCTGCAGTTAGCCCAGCCTAAGCCCTGGCACAAGTGTGATCTTTTGGGGCAGAAAGAGGTGTTGCAGGATGGGAGTAGGGTCTGGGGAGGAAGGGGAATGGGACGAACTTCCTCTGCTGGATCCTGTCCTCTGTCACGCTGAAAATCCCTATACTAAGGTTGGGCCAGCAAAATAGCCAATCCATAATGAAAAGTTCCATTGTGGGGCTTAAGGCTTTCCACAGGGGAAGGGGAAAAGAGTTCCTTTCTCCTAAGGAGACCACTGACAATTTCCTGGCACTGTCAAGATACTGCATTTGCCATATTTCTGTTGCTATTTATCTGTGCACTAGAAAGGATAGATTTATGCTGCCTGTACCCCTAATGAGTGGGCTGTGGGTGGCACAAGCGGTTAAGATGCTGTGCCTGTTAACCAGCAGGCCAGGGTTCGATTCCTGGGTTGGCCCCACAAGACAGGGTGAGCTCCTGTCCTTAGCCCAGCTCTGCGACGCCAGCTGGATCCAATCGTATTGGCTCTGCCTTTCCATTGGACTAATTCAGTGGCGTGGAGAGGGGGGATTTGCTGCTTGGGTAACAGCCTATCTTCCATAACAATCCAACCTAGGCTTTCGTGCTTCGCATGCAGCGTATGCATCGCAGAGCATGATACCATAGTCTCTAAAGTCTGACGGAGGCCTGCTTAAACCCCTAATGAAATCTGATCCCTTCCCCAACACAAAAATGAAAACCAACCACATTTGCCAGACACCCTTGACAGAGAAGAGATAAAACCTTCAGCATTGCATAGTGAGACAAGATGCTTGTTCACCAAGGTTCTGACCTAGCAAGTTCCTAAAATATGAAAGAATGAGTCCATAAAGTCTTACATAAATATGAATCTTTCATAATCTTACTTGGTGTTCCTTGTTATAAAGTTTCATGGTCTTCAACCTAAGGGAAATCTTTTCATTATCACTTTTCTGGATTTTTCTTTTTCTTTTAATGGCATACTTTCTCTTTTCTAAAAGCCCAAAGTGTGGTTTTTTTACTTCCAGGAAGCAAGTTGTATAAGCTTTAAAGTTCCATGTGATAAAAACAGCCAGAGAATATGTCTGCTAAGCTTGTTTTAACTGACAGAAGTGAAATAAAGTGCAGAGGTTTTTCACACACAAATAAGGAGGATCTTGCAGCAATGCAGTACAACAGTGGTAGCTGGCTTGGAAGACAATGGAGAACACTCTTTAATGAAAAATAATTGCAGGTTTTTTAAAGGGGTAACACTGTTGGCTGAAGTAAGTTAGGCTGATATAGATATTAAATACTAACATTTAGAAGTGGGAATGAACCAAAATTCATTTTCTCCTCTTCATTTTACTGTTTTTTGAAAATTGAAAAGGGTAGCCCAATCCCATACTGGACTGGAACAAGAAGGATGGTTGGCCTGTACTGCAGGATGACCATATGTCGTCATTTTCCTGGACATGTCCTCTTTAGTGTTCTGGAAATAAATCTCCATTGTTCTCCTTTTCCTTATGAGGAAGCAGCATGTAGCTTCCATGTAATTAATAAATTATATGCAACAAATCATATATAATAATTTAAAATTTAATAATAAGGAATATAGTTTTTAAATTAACCACATTAAAGCAATATGAGCATTAAAGCAAATACTCATATATATGAGTGTTTTTAGTTTTGTTGTTGTTGTTGTACCGTGCACTTTGGAGGGGCCTTGTCCTCTTTTGTTGTTATAACATATGGTCACCATGCCTGTACTGTATCCAGCACAGACATTTTGTTTTCTCTGTATTCTCTATCCAGCTAAACAAAATTTATTGAACTTTACCCTACAATCCAGAGTAACTACGGGAGCATGTAAGAGACTTTACGTGCACCCGTAGTTACTGCACCACCTAATGAAAACCTATGGGAAATTCATATTGCAATCCAGAGCAGATTGTTCTTACACCGGAGCAAGGACTCCCCGTAGTTACTTTGGATTGCACCCTATGTCTCTGCGAAAAGTGCCACAACTCAGCAGGACTCATTAATGTCTGCTTAAGTTGTGTGCCATCGCTATCCACAGACTTATTAATAATTGCAGATAATCCACTAAAAGGTAAATGTGTCCCCAATTGGTTATACTGCTATCTATGACTAACTGTAGGGTTCAGTGCTGATCCTTGTTTCTAAGCCAGCATTGTCCAAAGACACTTCCATGGTTATGGGACCGGCATTACTGCCGAAGGCGCATGGAATGCTGTTTTTACCTTCCCACCAAGGTGGTACCTATTTATCTGCTTGCATTTACAGGCTTTTGAAATGCTAGATTGGCAGGAGCTGGGCCAAGGATGGGATTTCATCCCATCAGGTTTCAAATCCTGGCTTTTCGATTAACAGGCACAGTGTCTTAACCACTTGCATTACTGTGTAACACCACATGATTAAAAGCAAGCCTCCATCAGTCTTGGAAGACTATGGTACTGTGCTCAGCTCTGCATACGCTGCATGCAAAGCACGCATTGCACATCATCCCTAACATGTGCAACATCCTCCAATGTGCAATGTTCCCCATGTGCACCATCCACCATGTGCAACGTCCCCCCATGCACATCAACCCCACCTGCACATCATCCCCCTGTGCAACAATCCCTCATGCTCATCATCCCCCTTTCACATCAATCCTGAATGCACAACATCCTCCCATGCGTGACATCCCCCGATGTGCTTCAACCTCCCATGCGCTTCAACCCACCATTGATGCACAATGTGCACCCATCGGCATCAACTCCCATGTGCATCAATGCCCATGTGTATCAACATCTCATGCACAACAACCCCCATGTGAATCATCCCTCAGGCTCCCACAGTCCAAGCAGTCCAAGCGTAACATTCCCCATGCACATGGAGTCCAAGCTCCCACACTCCCACAGTCCAAGCGTAACATTCCCCATGCACATCAACCACCACGTGCTTCAAAATCCTGTTACAAAAAAGCATTATTAATCTCTAATAACCTATAGTATTAATCCTTAATACTAACACCACTAAGTAAAGAGAGCAATACTTTAGAACAACACTCAGGCTAAGGCCTCCAGTTCCAAGTTGTAAAGCATGATGGGTAAAGTATCAGCATGTACAAAGATTTGCAAGTAAGCAGAATGAGTAGAAGCACATAAGAATGTGGCAACATGGTAAATGTTCTAGTCCTTGAACAAACAATAGAAGCATAGATGGTTTGATACTAAGGTGCAACAAACAGTATGTGGTGACCACGTCAATGGTGTGAACTGAATTAACAAATCAGAGCTAACTTGTGTAAAATGAAAGAATATCAGACATGATTGGTTAATAAACATATGTATGTTATTGGTGTATGACAATAATGGACAATGTCAGAAGCAAATGAAATGTGTGAATCCTTAATTATTCCTGATGTCATTTAGAGGTATATAATCTTGATCCCTTCAGGGGTTCTGGGTTCTTAGACCAGTTTGAAAGATTCCATCAAAGAAATGGTCTAGCTCCGAGTATGCTAGCAAATAAAACACTTGCTTAACCTTTTAATCCCTGGACTCTGGACTTTGTTATTTCTTGGGAGTTTGAAAGTGTCCTAAGGTTGGAGGTGTAGGTAACCTACTTGGCGACCTGGGTTAAGGATTTCTGCAACAATCCCATGCATTTCAACCCCCATGTGCATCAATTGCCCATGTGCATCAAACCCCATGCGCATCAGTCCTCATTGATACGCAACTCCCCCCCATGCACAACATCCCCCCATGCGAACCCTCCCTTCCAGTGCATCAGGTACTGGGCACCAAATCGGCTGGATGTTGATCAGTCAGTCTTTCAATGTTAAGTTTAGGACAGAAACATGCTGCAGCCCTTTCCACCCCCTTAAAGGTTAAATTTCTCAACCTTGGTTCTTAGTGGGTGTTGATGTCACAGAAGGAACATCCTCCCCGAATTTCTTTGTTGTAGGTCCAGGGGTTGGGGTAGAGCATCCCTCAGTCAGGGATTCTCAAACAAAACAAACATAGGTATTTATATACTACCTTTCAGGTTATCAGATTTTTCTTATGACTATTCTCAAGGTGGTTTACATAGGCAAGCTTACCACCCCTAGAAGGGTTCTACAATTCAAAGAAAGGTTCTTTTAGATGTTCTCTTAGATGTTTCCTTTTTATGTCCAGTCTCACATTCACATTGCTCACTGTTATGCCTTTGGACAGACTTCACTGCAACTGCATTTCTTTCTTTACACACACTCCCACAGTCCAGTATCAACGTCTATCTATCTGTTCACAGCTTCTGGTGTCATCAAGACCACGACCTTCAGATCTTATCTTCAGGCAATTTATAGTGGCTATGTCCTCTAGACCAGACCTTTAGGAAAGTATAGAGAAGAAAGTATAGAGAAGAAAGTATAGAAAGGAAAGTATAGAGAAGAAAACGTGTTGCGTCCCTTTTCACCCCCTTCCAGTTGGAATTTCCAAAAACCGGTTCTTAGTGGATGCTTCCACCATGGAAGGAACACCCTCCCCAAATTTCATGCTTCTAGGTCTAGCGGGGCATTGAGTCAGTGAGTGAGTCAGTGAGGGAGTGAGTCAGTCAGTGACTTTTTAATTTTATATACAATGTATATAGATGGTGAGCTAGGTTTCCATGTCAGCCTAAGCTATGTTTCATTTGTGCTTATTTGACTGATATTTCTTTTCTTGTATCTTCTTTAAACTGTTGTGCTTTGAACACCCATCCTTGGAGATAATGAAAGATGCATTTAAGACCAAAGAAAGTAATGATTGTGAGAAACCTTTTCCTTTGTTCTTCAACTTCAGCTTTCTTGTTTTTTCCCAATTCTTTACAATAAAACAGGAGAACAAATCTTTTCCAAATAAAAATGTGCTTTCCTGGGTAGTGTGGTATATAATGCCATTGATGTCACTTGTTATAGAAGTCTGGGGGGGGGGGGGGGGCGGTGGTTGCAATTACCTGGTTGAATAAAACATCTGAGAAACAGAGACAGAAGACAAAAACATCCTGGTTCAGGAACAATGTATTTTCCTGGTTCAGGGAAAAAAATTATTTTTATTTTTATGGTTCAGGAACAATGTATTTTAAGTTGACACCATAGCAGAACTCAAAAAAATATAGTAAGACTGAGAGGGCCATTTAAGACAGTCATGGAACTAGGAAGGTGGAGTGGGACAAACTATACCAGGTAACATCCACTGGAGGGGGACACAGTGGCCCAAATTGTCAAATCTGTGGCATTTAAGTATACAGATACTCACCAGTATTGGATGCTAGTCCAAATGCTTGAACATGCAAGGAAGGATCAAAGTAGTTAGTGTGGCCTGTTCATCATTGCTTTAAGTAAAAGATAAGCTAGGGATCACCCTGGCAGGAGCTATTAAAATATTCAAGAATTAGCTGTAGGTGCATATTAGAAGATTTATGCTACCTGCAGAGAACAGAGATCATTTTGTCATACTGTATATTTAAATATATCTATTTTACTAAGTCAGCATCAAATGCTGCAAATATATTCTGGTCACTTCTAAAACCTGTCCTAATGATAGAATGAGAAAAGAATTATTTCCTTGTGTGGAACAGCTGATCAACAACCATGTCAAAAGTTCATGGCCAAGCGAGAGCGAAACATTACACTGGGCATTCTTCCAAGCAAAGCAGTAAATCAATATAAATTTTCTACAGCATGAAAATTTATATATATATTACTATGTTTTCCATTAGATTTGTGATGATTATGATAATCTCACCATTGTTACTGCAATGACACAGCTTGTCTGCATTACTTTGCAACATTCAAAAATATGTGTGCATTAAGGGCACACTAGGATATTTTGGTTCATCCTTAATATCAAGACAAAGAAGACAACTGTATTTCCCAGTTGGTCCACAAAATAAGAGTGTGGAATCACCGGTTACTTGATTAGAAATGATGTTCATTCCACATGATATGAACAGAACTGAACTAACTTGGTGGTGGGAAATTGGGGAGTTGGAGAACTGGATACAATCAGTGGCACAGCAATATGGGATGGGGGTACAGTGCACTCTGGGTACCAGACAGGATGTTAAGGATGCTGCAAGTGTTGCTCCTGTCTCAGCCCACCAGTTACACTGCAGTCTGGCTGGCAGGAGTCTCCCTTGTTGCTGAATGGGAGTGACGTTCTCCCTCTCACAGCAAAGGCTCAGCAAAGCAAAAGTGATTATGTTATATGACACCAATGTTTGAATTGTCAAGTTCTGCATTGTGTGATGCCACTCCCAAGGGCACAACATTGGCCTATTCAACTGGCTCAAGAAAGAATGCTCATAACCTGAGAGGCTATGATTGAAATAGATCTTATAAATGCTTACTTGGTAGTAAACCATATGGAACAAATGGGAGTAATTTCTTAATAGATCAGCATAGAACTGTAAAGGGATGAGTTCCTTTTCTCTAAAGCAGTGATTTTCAACCTTTTTCATCTCAAGGCACACTTAACAAGGCACTGAAATTGTCAAGGTACACCATCAGTTGTTTTTACCATTGACAAGGCACACCAGAATGTTCAAATCCCCCAATTTTCCTTTTAATGAATGTCAATCCCCAAATTCCCACGGCACACCTGAGGACTATCCTCACTGGTGTGCCACGAAACACTGGTTGAAAATCACTGCTCTAAAGGCATCCTTTTCTTGTTTTTGGAAGTCTCGTAAATCAGATCTCAAAAGCCCCCCCTCCATTCCTACCTCTAACCTCCATCTCCCTAACCTTTTCTGGATTACTCAACTCCTGGTTCTGATTCATCCAAGAATGGCTTCTGGAAGAGCAAAAGACTGCCCTGCAGCAAATGGCACAATCTTGTAGCACAAAGTTAGGAGAGGCTGTTTTCTGACTGATTTTTCCTGTTTTAAATATGGGGGGAGAACCAAACCCTGATGGATACATAAGGACAACTGTATAATGACATGATTGGTTTTTAAGGAATTACCGCCTCTTCACCACTGTTATGAAGGCAGAGGGATTCCTTTGCTTCTATCTCCCTCACATGAGGCAGGACAGGAGAACTGGGCACCCAAATAGACATTGCTGCAATAGTTAGCAGGCAACCCTCTCTGGACTCAGCCTTTTCTCAGCTTTGTGACAAACTCACCCACTCATCCATTAGACTAAAGATAACCAGTTGCTTTTGGGAGCTGGAATTTTTTTCTCCTGTTTTTCCCTCTACATCAGACTGTTTCTAAGGGTGTAATCAGCCAAGTCAGATTCAATTGGCACTTATACTATGTAGGATGAAAAAAGGAATTTATGTGCACAGCAAGTCAGAGGGAGATCAACTGATCTCAAGTAGTTGTGTAGCTTTGTTGCAGTCTGACTGGGGGTGAAGAGAGCAATTTGGTTTTTTGACTTCATTAGGTTTGATGTAGAGAAACTATTGCATGTCATCTGCAGTTTTGTGTCAAGAGTGTGAATGTGCAAAAGGGGGAATAGATAGTAATGTCTTGTTTCCCTGAGTGGGGTGCCTTCATTAAAGGGAGAAAGAGTTTATGAAGTTTGGACTTGTTTCAGAGTGTTCAGGATTAATTTCAATAAATATGGTCCACTTCTTATCTTAAAAGTGTATTTATTGGGGTGTATATACAAGGCCCTAAAACCTTGGAGCTGCTTAAAAAAAGTTACAAATGCATCTTCCTTGAATGGATTCAATGAATTCATTTCCTACCTAAAAGCTTTATGTGTCAAGAGCGTAATAATGGACCTTTTCCCCTTCAGGGACATCTTAAATTTGGCTTCTAAAGGAAAACAGATTGAAATATAGACCATTCTTATATTTGAAGCAGAGTAGAGAAGATGACTTCCATCTTCATGCTGAAGCAGTGAATAGGTAAAAATTTCTGGTCTGAATACATGTAGAAAAAAGGCATCATTTTTGTACCACAGTGGAATGTGCAATCTACAAAAGCAGCTTTGGCACTTATGCTTTTAAATACTTAAAATCAGTTGCATGGGTTCATGAGCAATGCACTTATAAGTGGAAAAAATAACATTACAATGGAATCATGAGCTAATGGCATGAAATGTTCTTTAAGTCCACATTTTGAAGAGTTTCGTGTTCAGTTCACAACTTTAACAGTGCCTTGAGAAAGAAACTGGTTCACACCAACCTCCCAGAATTACAGTGGAATAAACTTCCATAAAGTTAGTAGGCCTTTTTCTCCACAAAGAACATCAGTTATTTTTGGAACTTGCTCTTTCTGAAAAGAAAGAGTTGCTTTTTTGTGACCATGTATAAAACAGTCCTACCTTATCTTAGGGTGCAAACCCCTAGCACCAGTCCTGGCTTGTCACAAATATGCTGTAAAGCATTTTGTGCCTCCAGCAGAGGATGGGAAGAGGGCAAGAGAGAGGGGTGGGAGGTGAAGCCAGGATCTAACATTTATGTCAAATCCTGACTCTGCTTCCTGGGAAGGAGGAAGTGGCATATCTAGAGATGGTGCAAGTCTAAGTAGACCCAGAGGGACAACCTGTCCAGGATCCATTAAAAGTGATGTCATGGCTAGAAATGACATAATCAAGCAAATTAAAACAAATAAATAATTGTAAATACACTGAAGTTAGTCAAGTAAACAATCTCAAACCCCCTCCCCCCCAAAAAAAATTAACACCCAGTTCAATTTTTAAGTTTCTATAATTAAACAGGTTCAGTATGATTTGGGATTTAATAGGTTTTTAAGCCAGCAAGTTTTTATTATTTTTCCTAGACCAGGGTGAATATATGTCATAACTGGACAGAGAAGACGTTCTCCCCAAATGTAGGACACCCAAGAAAAGTACAGAAAATAACAAATTAAAAGCTCAAAACCTTTGTGTATATCGCTTCCATGTGCTTGAACAATATATTACAGAATATTACATTTAAATTAGGCTTACATTTGAGGAGACATAGTTAGGATTGCACTGAAAATTTATTATTAAATTGCAAATTATTAAATATAATTTATTACATATAATTTATGAATTGCAAGCATTCTTCATGCTGCCTGCTCACAAGGAAATGGAGGATAAAGAAAGCTTTTCCAGAACACAAGGCTAAAAAGAGGATGTGTCCTGGAAAAAGAAGACATCTAGTTAAAAAAATATTTTTAAAAGTCCAAACGAACCCTAACCCCTTCCTCCTTCAAAAAAGGGATTAAAACACCAGAGGAAAGAGGGCTGGAGATCTAGATGAGACTTGAGTAGATGGAAAGGTTTGGACTTTACAAAGGCTTTACAAATAATTTTTTTATAAATTACCGGTATTATTTTACAATTATTTATTTTATAAATAATGAGGCTTGAGTAAATGGAGAAGTTTGGACTTTACAAAGGCTTTACAAATAATTTTTTTTTTAATTCCCTTTACCTGCTGAGCCAGTTTCAGTTTTTTGTGTTGTTTTTTTTTTTTTTTTTTTTTGGGGGGGGGGGGAGAGCTGCCTTCTGGAGCACTTTCAAGCTCCAAGTGCCTGGGATTTGGACCATTCTGAAGTCTTGCTCCCCCAGTTCTGCGCTGCATCCCTTTGCACCTTCCATACCAGCCAAAGCATGTATGGTTACTCATGAGTAAACAATGTAAAGGAGAGTTTGGAGGAGGGAACTTCCTCCTGGGGTGATTTTGGGGGCTCTGTTCCTTGGATCAGGACCCCTCTGGTGTCCTTGGATTCCTCTCAACTTCTTCTTTCCAGCAGACTATGGCGTGTTTGCCTACTTATGATTAAAGCCATGATATGCAAATTTTGGGGCTTTTTTAACCATTACTTTGGCTAAGAAGGTGCTAGCTCAAAACAGATTGTTGCATTGGACTCTGCTCTCTAAGTCGAATCCAATGACACATGGCACAATGGGGTAGTGTGCACCATTGCAAAGCTGGTTTTTTGGGGTGCCACAGCCCCCATTGCAGTGTCATCCCCTGGGCATGTCACCTGGTGCAGGCTGCACTCCCCTAATGACACCAATGCTTCATTGTTAGCACACACTATATTCATGTATGTCACATGCCCAGCGGTCTGATTGCTAACAATGTCATCTCCTGCGTTGTTGGTAGAGCTTCTCCTTCCCAATTGGTTCTCAGGACCAATACACAACAAATATATAAACTCCACAATTATCCTGATGTACTGTTTGCTTCAGGGCTATTGTGGGGGAACTAAAATTCTAGTGCTGCTATTCCTCACCTAATAAGCTTGTTCAGATGAGACACACATGGCAATGGTGGGGAGACCACAGTGTTCTAGTAAGCCCACCACGGTCCTCTGATGTAGCTGAGATAGCAGAGCAAACTTTGTTAAAGCCTGAACTTCTTGTTTTACTTTGCCCAGGAAGGCAAAATGAGTGAGTTCTCAAATGATGGATATGTTTTTGGGCGACGTGTTTCACTGGCAGATGATGGATCAAATATTTGAATCCTCTCTCACATAAAATGTCACACACATATAAAATTAGTAAAAACATGATCTTAAAAATATATGCAAACCAAAATTTACTTTTAAGAACAGAAGAACCCCCACCCCCCCGGTCACCTTACCTTTTCCATCAGGATCCAGCAGTCAAGTTATCATCCTGAAACAATGGACTGACAGTAATTTCACAAATTAAGTATTATGACTGCAGCAATATCAGACCATAGTAAAGTGGCCTATGTGGGATAAAATCCTCATCTAAGACAAATGGCTTTCCAAATTAACAGGATTGGCAAGGGAAATTACAGGAAACACAAAAGAGGCTTATGTTTAAGCCTAATGTATTAGAATTTTTTTTCTCCACAGAGGAAAAAGTCCTTTAAAAATGTGTTAACACTATTTAACTTAACTCGGGCTAATTTGGAAGGGTGGTTTGTTCCCTATTATTCAACAATAAATTGTATCTGACATCAAATGTATTGACTGGTCCGTTATAGAAATGTGCTTATTTGATCTGGCATGAATTTGTTGAAAGGACATCCCTTTGAGATCAGCGTTCAAACACATACTGTCCATGTGCAAAATATTGTAGCATTACAGTCTGATCTTATGCAGACTTTTTAACCAAGTCCATTCAATTTTCCTATGCTATGCAAGCTGTGTCAAGACAATAAGAGCATTCAGGAAGACAGTGCACTTCAGTTGCACCAGCACTGGAAATCTGGGAAGGGATGGGGTCTCAGCCATGTTATATGATCTGCATGGACTTCAGTTTCCCTAACTTTACATGTGATCAGGCTTTACATGGGCTTTACATGATCTCTTATTAACTTTTCATGAGATCAGGCTGGGTTTTTGATTTAGTTTTCTGTTAAACCATCATTCAGTTTTGTTTTTATATTTTTTTCTTTGCTAAATTTTTTCTGATGTCTTTGTGTGTGTGTGTGTGTGTGTGTGTGTGTGTGTGTGTGTGTGTGTGCGTGAGACAGAGAGAGAGAGAGAGAGAGAGAGAGAGAGAGAGAGAGAGGGATAAGACAGATAAATGTTTTTAATGACTGAACTTATACATAACACACTTGACTGAACATATTTATACATAGAGACCTGGAAAAGGCAAGGTTATTTTTCCTGACAAAGGGGTGTTATCTTTTGTCAGGAAAAATAACCTCCCCTTTTGCAGGTCTCTACACATATACAATGTACTTTAAAGTAATTAAAGGAAATGGTCCTGGATTCTCCAGGAAACAAAAGAAAAATATGCAAGGTGTGTCCAGAAAGTAGTGAGAATGAAGCCCTTGCACGCAAGAAGGGCTCTTTGAAGAGAGAAGCTGGCCAAGATCACCTGGAGTGGGGTCCCAAGTACACATTAGAATAGTGATCAGTTGCATTCTAGCTCTGTCAGAGTTGAGGCATCCTTTCTGGTCACATATTAAGAATAATGGAAGCAAGTCTGGAACAGCAGTATGCAAAAAATTTGTGTGAAATTGGGTAAACGTGAGGTGAGGGTAGCTTATGGAGATAGCTGTGCTATCATCTGCAGAAGTGTACCGATGACACATGTTGTTCAAGAAAAAATGAGAAGGTGTTGAAGACAAACAATGCTCAGGATGCCCTTCTTCATAAAAAAAGCAACACAATGTGGATGCAGTGAGGTCTGTCCTCAATTGCGATCATCGTTCGTCTAGTGGGTTGCATCCTATGGGTGCCATTTGAAGGCAGCTGTGAGTGTGCATGTGTTCCAGTCAGTTTCTGAGTCAGGAAGAGATTGCAAAGCAAGGCAATCAGAGCAATGACCCCAGACATTATTGTGAGTTCACGTGTGCTCCTGTTGCTTCCTGAATCAGGAAGAGACTGCAGCATCTGACACTTGGGTGTTCACAGCAGTGGCATGAATGATTTCACCTCCAGCGACTGCTACGACTGGTATGTGTTATTCTATGCTTTCCAGACATGATGTCACTTGATGTAATTATGTTGCATGACACTGATGTCACAGTATTGCTTCCTGGAATGCCCCAGCCCCTAGGTATGCCACTGCCCTTTGACTTTTTGTTACAAAACCCCTACTGCAGTGTTGTTCAGGCATTTCAGCCTGGGACCCCCCTTTCAAACTTAAAAATCTATCTGGGAACCCTGTCAAACTTACCAGGATGTGACATCACTATGATACCAGAGCTCCCCCATGTCTACTCAGAAGTAAATTCTATTGGAATCAACGAAACTTACTCCCAGGAAAAGCCAATGCCAAATTCCAAGATCTCACCTGGTTGCGACCCTCCCTGACCTGGTCCCAGCTCCCACTTTGAGTCCCTTTACCCTAGTGTGTTTGAAGCATCTGTCAGTCTTTTCTCACTGCTTCACCTATTACGGGAAACCATGCTAGGTAGGTGTAAATAAAATATGCACTTGAGCATGATGGATTGTGACCCTGTGACTGCATTCCTGTCCAAGCTCACCCAGAAGCTCACCTGGTAAGATTCACTGACAGTTGTGGGATTTACTTCTGAATAGAAATGCATAGGATTCAGCTCACAATCTTTATTGTAATACTGTATGTGAAACATAAAGCTTATTTCTTGTTCACAGATGTAAATTAGCTGGAGGATAACAATCTTTCTCATAAATCTTCAAAAAAAAGTCTTATAACCCCCTAATATAGCATATTTGTATTATTCTACTTCAAGCCTAATTGTTTTTTTCCCCAGTCACAACCCCTCTACCATCCATCTGTCTTTGATACGTAATTGGCTTCTTTCTTTATAATGTCCATAGAAAGTTAATTTTATGCCCATACTGTGTTTTTCAATAACATATTGTTTCTGGCTAAATTAGATTATTTTATTCAAATGACTGTTTAAGAGGATGGTGTTTTTGGTTAAGTTGGAAACAAAAACCAAAAATGGGAAAACATTTCTTATTAAGAGAAAATGGTAAGTAACTAAAATTTTGCCATGGGAAAAATCTTTTTTAGCAAGCATATTTCTCAATAGCCAGAGATAACCCTAATTCCACAATCACATATGGTAGCTTCTCTTCTTTCTTAATATGGTACCAGACAGAATAGCACCTAGGAGTCATTTAATACAAATATCGGAATTTCAGTTAATTCTCCATCTGCTGTTCCAGATTGGCTGCTGATGTTCAGCTCAATTATACTGCGAATGCATTGTACTCATTGCTTGATGAACATTGCAGAATGGATTACTTTTAAAAAATGCTTTCTATGAGCTGTGGAGACAACATTTACAGTTGAAAGCTGCAATCCTAACCGCACAAGTCATGGCACAAGTCCCATGCTGGCCATAATGCACCTGCACCACTTTGGGCGGGGGGCAGGGGTTAGGCCAGTGCACAGACATGCATCAGCTTCCCATCACCACCATAGAATAAGGAGCAGGTAAGTTGTGCTGTGTAACTTGGTTAAGATTGTGCCCAAAGTCACCTTACAATCCCATATTAGAATGGGAGGGTTGACAGATTAGCGGAAGGCTCTCCGGTGGTAGAAAAAAAGTTGATTTGGATTGATCTGAACAAATCTGAATCCAAAATGACTCATGGGATCATGAGGCTTGCCACGTATGGAGATGAACATTATAAGTCACCAAACTTCATATTCCTTTCAGAGTACTACACACTTGGGGGGCAAACCCTGAAGGTTAAGATTCTTGAGAAAGGATAAGACAAATATATCAGTTATACTGGAATTTAACCACTGAAAAACAAATCATTCTAGCAGCACAGTAGCAGTGTTACTCAAACAGAGTCACAGCAATACATTTAAGAAAATGTCTATTTTGTGATAGGTGGTTCTATGCAGAAGAAGTCCTGGAGGAGCAGCACTGTAAGTATGGCATGCTCCGAGCCCCTTCCCCTTAGCATCGGTGCCATCCAGGACAGTGACACTATGTTATCATTGTATTTTACATGGCAGTGAAATCTTCCTGCTGTTGGGCCCTGTAGAATAAGTAACTGATTTTCTAAATGATGCTCAGATCATTCTTGCTTCAAATTCCATGGATTATTCCACATGCAAATGAAAAAGAACGAAGACTGAAAATGTCTTGTTTTTACATTCTTAAATTTCTTCTTGGTGCTGAAATTAATAAAAATCAAAATAATAACAGAGGCTAATGACAGTAGTTAACAATAATCATTATATAGAAGTGTTGGATCTTATTTACTTGAAGGAGAAAATGAATTCCTGCTCCCAACCAGGATGTTAATTAAGTAAACCAGTTGTACAAGTCAATTTTTCCATGTTTACAAGAATTCTGCAAAATGAAAATTCCAAAGGCAGCAGCAGGAGATCTTTTAACTACACATTCTGCAAGGCAAGGATGGTTAATTTCAGTCAAAAACATTAAACCTCATTATGGAAAGAGAATTGGCAATTAGTTGGGAAAACCGAAGACTATGATCTTCTTTGTTGCTTGACATTCACAGAGCAAAGTCAAAGGACCTTTACTTTATTTGCCAGTAATTCAAGTAATGAAAACTGGAGTCTAATCAATGATATCTGAATGTATTAAAAGGAGAAGTCACTGCAATTTTTATCTTTTTTTAACATGTTACATTAGACTTCCAGCACAATCCAGAGCAACTAATCTGTCCACATAAGAGCCCTTGGGTTGCCCTGTCTATCACTAGGATGGAGCAACTGCAAGATGCTCCACCATAGTCACTCTGGAAAAGGCTTAGAGCAGAGCAAGGCAACATAGGGTGCCATAAGAGAGGTGGACCTGCTCTGCCCTAGCTGCTCTGCCCTAGGCAGTTCAACAGAAGCATGTTGAGGGCATGTTTAGCATTGCCTATGGCAGACCAGTTACTCTGTATCCAAAGCCTGTTTCCAAGGCAGAAATGCCCTTGTTCCAGTTCCAATTCCAGTTCCTCAGAGATATACCACCTCAGAAGCAGGTATAGTAATGAGTAGACCCATAGGGGTCCATGATAAGGCCCGAGTAAGAATGGCAGTGTTGACCAAAAATCTCAGTTCTTGGCCAGCCTAGCTGCAATCCTTGCTTCTCAACCTCAGGATATGGAACAAACTATGGCTGCCCTCAAACCTCAGGATACAGCAGGCCACTCCAAGAAGCCCCTTTTTATTCACTTTAGAATGTACTGGCATCTCATCAGGGACTCCTTATAAGGCAGGCACCCAGTGGATTCACCAGACTGGTGCGGCTGGTGTGGGCTGCATTGGGTGATATGCTCCATATGGGGTGATGCGCTGGAGGAGTTTGACAGTCCTTTGGCAGGTCCCGGGCATCAACGCGCCCATTCAGGCCTGCTCCAATGCGGAGCAGCAGCCAGAAGCTGCCACTTGTCCTCGGAGCTGTCCTGAATGGCCAGCTGAGGTGCACTGTGCAGAAACACACTGAGCATGTTGAACAGCTTCAGAGGAGACTTCCTTCGAGTGGAGGAAGTCCGCGCCTCTGCATAGCCATTTGGCCTCACTCAGGAGACGGAGCGACAGCTGAATGGCTTCAGAAAGAGTACTGCATAGGCACCAACTCTGACACCTGCACAGTCTCCCCCGAAGCCGAAAGGCTTCAGAAAAGTACTGTGCAGGCATCAGAGATGGTGCAGGCATCAACTTTGGCGACTGCGCAGTCCCGGTAGTGGGGTGCGCACATCCCAGGGGTGACACACAGACTTCCGCACTGGGTGATGCAAAGAGTCGTGTCACCACTGTAGGCACCACAGCTATTCCTTGTTCAGTGTGGTCTGAGGGGTGTCTCCGCAGGAGCAAGTCCTCCCCATGTGTCAATTACTTAGCATGCTATGGAGCAGTTAGGGCAGCCCAGGCTTCCTGACTCTCTGGATGCAGTATAACTTTCTGCTCTGGATACAGAATAGTTAGGAGAGAGCAGTTAGGGCAGAGCAGGCTGAACGTGTTCTGGATTGTGCCCTAAGGAGGAATAGCACATTGTCAGAAGTTGACCTAATATGTGGGATTCTTACAGTAGTCCCAAAATGAGTTATTTCCTCTTCCAATTTGCTTTTTAACAGGAAATGGCATGCAGACAAAGAACTAAGCAACTTCAAACTGTGGTGAAGAGTTATGGGACTTTAGTACTTTAGCTCAGCCCAGGGGTCTTTGCTACGGGGGTCAATGCTCCAGAATGAGTTTTAAGACACTAATACTAATATTATGAAAACTTTAATTTGATTACAGAAGGCATGGAATTAATTTTGTTCACTGTTCCAATTGGTCTTAATATTAATCTGTAATCGTTATGATCCAGGATGACCAGATACAATGGAGGACTGCTTTTAATATAGAAGAGGGAATTTTGGCAGTGCAGTTCATAGTAGAAGGGTTTCAAATGCCACACCTGACAAAAATCCCTCCTCCATACAATGGTTAAAGATATAATCAATACTCTGTCCTCCATTGTATCTGGCCATCTTTGGCCAGATACAATCTATCCTCCATTGTATCTGAAATCCACTTTTTAACATGTGTTCCCCATCTTTTAGATGTCTTCACTCTGCCAGTCATCATTTTCTCCTTACTTGGGTATTATAAGGCTACTTGGCTACTATAGCCTACTTGGAATTAATAAATTATGGCTCCAATCATAAAGATTCTTTCCTGGGAGTAAGACCCATTGAACACAATGGGGCTTCTTTTTGAGATATGGTTAGGATTATGCTCTTAGGCATTTGTAAGTAATATTTTCAACCTGCCAGGCTATCTCTTATTGCTTTATCATTTCTTGTCTCTGGCTGATTCAATTGATGTAATGGAAGAAGCAAACAAAAAACAAAAAAAAACCCCAAAAACAAACCAAAAACCCCAAAACAAAACATAGTGCCTATTATGGTCCAAACCTCTATCCAATATTGATTTGCTATTTCTTCTTTTCACAGATCTGCAGTAACTGTTGAAAAATTCATCTCTGTTTTCAGGACACTCTACTCATCTGAGTACATTATTTTTGATCCTAAAAATGAAGCATTTTCTAACAAAACTGGGAATTTCAGGAAGCTGAATCTGTGCACTTTTGGCTTACATTTTGCATTGCTCGGGTGTGTACTAATGGCAAGAAGCCTGTAGTGTTGAAGAAAAGTTTTACAAATTGAAATGTGTAGAAAGCTACAATCACCTCCGTCCCAAGATCTCAGTTACTGTAACTCTTTAGTCTTGGTTACAACATTATTCAAATCAATTCCCCAATTTTGACTAATCCCCCAACCTGAGTAGCATAACACAGAGAATTATTTGGATTCTGTGTCATGACAATGGAAACACAATACTCAGAAGCAACTGAACTTAACTATCACTGAACTGAACTATCAGTGTGTTCTTCTTGCCTGATAAATTCAAAGCCCCAAAGACAGACCACATAGATACAAACAAGAGGTTTCTAATAATGGCTCACCTGCTCCTACACTGCAAGGTGCAGAAGTACTCAACATGTGGGCTGAGGGCATGATGCAGTGAATCTCTAAGACTCTGAATTCCTGGACTCTCTGGTAGGAGCATAGAGATTCAGGTCAAGAGTGCCAAACCATGTGGTTAAAAAATCCTGCATGCATAGCTAATAAGTTATCTAGGGAGGCCAATTTTGGAAGCATCTCCATAGCAACTGCAATATTTTCTCCATTTTGCAGAATTTGGATTATAATATGACAGAAATCCCTAGTGAATGAATAAACTGTAGGCATAAGTAGAGGACATGACTAGGAGAAGCATAGATACATTAGCCATGAGGCCACAAAGAACAGATAAGGACATTTCTCCAAGATTCTGCTTCACGTAACAAACTGTGCTTCATGTAAAGAACACATTCGTTGGCAGTTGGGGCAGATGCGCTGGCCGGCAGCCCTTTTAAAAAGCATCAGGGCTGCCTACCGTGCCTGTCCATAGCGAAAGCAACACTTCCATGCTTTTCCTCCTGTGGCCGGGTGTCTGCTGGGCAGAGAGAGAGAAGAGCAGTGGAGAAGAGGGAAGCAGCTCTAGGCTAGCCAGGAGGGAGCAGAGGAGAGAGAGGCTCAGGATGAAGAGAAGGAGAAAGAGGGGAGACACTTTGAAAGTGTCTTTGATTGTAGAAGAAAGCGTTTAGGATTTCAGCCTCCTAACCATGTCTACCCAGAAGTAAGTCCCATTGTGTTCAATGGGTCTTACTCCCAGGAAAGTGTCTTTGATTGCAGCCTCCTAACCACACCTACCTAGAAGTAAGCCCCATTGTGTTCAATGGGGCTTACTCCCAGGAAGGCGTCTTTAGGATTGTAGCCTAAGTAGACGTCATAGGATCATGCACAATTGAATGCATGTTTTGAATTCAATGCCAGTGTTTTGTCATCATTTTTACATATAGTTAATATTTTTCTGTGGATATTTTTGGGGTGTGGAACCAGTTGTCTGAGTTTCCATTATTTCTTATGGGAAAATCAACTTCACGTAAAGAATGTTTCACGTAACAAATATGCCACTGGAACGAATTAAATTTGTTATGCGAGGCACCACTGTAGTTTGTTCATGGAGGGAGAGCAGGGGAATGAACAGGTCTTAGCTCAGCAAACTGCCCTGGAGATTCATCAACCATCATGCAAAGAAGGATCATGACTCTCATTTAAATATCAATATCTGTATACACAGACATCTGTGTATTTTGTAATATATCTGGGAATTTGTGCCTTGACAAATACCAATATCTCCAATGTCATTGCTTTTATAATGTGCAGTCAAAGTTTTTATAATGTGCAGTCAAAGTTTTAACTGGAATATCATAACTGCACATGCATTATTAGAAAAGACCCCGTGTAATAAATTCATACAGAACAATTCAGTCTGCTAAGTATACATCTTAATTGCAAATGGTCCTTTGTTAAAAGTCCATTAAAAAGTTAATTAAAATATTAATGCAGTGAAAGATTATTGTGTCATTATAGTTAAAGATCTGTTGGTCATGCCATATTTTTTCAGAGTGTATTGCTTTCACATTCTCAATAGATTTTTTTGATCAGGATTAAGAAACATGCAGTGTTCTAGCCATTTTGTCTACAGGTTGAAATGCTGGACATTTACATTCTAATTAAAATGATTATTTGATATAGATGAGAATTTTTTCTTTATTTAAATCTTCAAAATAATTTTTAATAGAGGTGCATAATTATTTTGTGATGAGACGCACAATCCTAACTTGTGCTGGAACAGTTAGCAGGCTGGATTGTGTTGATAGTGGAGGAAGATAGCATTGTCCATGCTACATTTCAAAATTCAAACAGAATTGGAATGATTTTCATTTACCCATATTGTTCTGAGTTTATGTAAGACATTTCTATAGACTGAGTGAAGCAGATTGTCAGATGTAATAGCTTCGAGATAGGTTATGAAATGTGCTTGTATGCTTGGCACACATAGGTTGTATCTTGAGTTAAGGACCCAGATTAAGAGTTGCGTTCATCAGCAAAGGCTCAAACATATTAGGTTAGCATGCCATTGGAATATGCTTTCCAGCAGCATAGCCTGCTTTATTCCACCATTCAGTGTTGCTGCAGGCCTCCGTCAGTCTTGAAAGACTATGGTATCGTGTTCGGCGCTGCATACGCTGCATGTGAAGCACACAAGCCTGGGCTGGATTGTTACGGAGGATAGGCTGTTACCCAAGCAGCAAATCCCCCCTCTCCACGCCACTGAATTAGTCCAATGGAAAGGAAGAGCCAATACCATTGGATCCAGCTGGCGTCGCAGAGCTTGGCTAAGGAAAGGAGCTCATCCTGTCTTGTGGGGCCGACCCGGGTCTCGAACCTTGGCCTGCTGGTTAACAAGTACAGTGTCTTAATAGCTTGCGCCACCCACAGCCCTTTGCTGTGTTGTTGCTGCAAGTGGCATGCAAACATAGTTGCATATCAGCAATCTGCCAAGAACCCCCACAACACAATTCTAACTTGCACTGGAGCAGACAGGCTAGCATGTCTATACTACATCTAGCACATGTTTGGGACTGCAGCTGTGCTACCCCAAGGCAAGGGGAAACTTTTCCCCTTTCCCCAGGTAATGCAGTAGCTTCAATAGGTCTACTCATATTTGCACCGCCAACTTCAGTGGCAGAGATACAAAGCTGCCCAGATCTGTTGCAAGCTGCCCTGAAACAGGGCTAAGATCTGGCATTTGTGCTTGGTCCTGGCCCCAATTCCCACTTTCCAGCTGCCCACCCTGGGAACACCTGTCACTCAGTCTCCCCCACCCTGGAATTCCTCCCTCCCACCTTCCCTCCTATCCATACCCCTTTGCTGGCAGACCTTGGTCAACACAAATTTACCTTTCCTGGGGCATGCAGGAGACTAGTGCATATCCGTGCACGAGGCTATCTGCATTCAGAGTGGCATAGAAGTGCCTAAAAGCATTTCTGTGGCACTGCTGGGCAGCACAAGGGATTTGCATCAGCTTAAAGTCTGCTTAGAATTGCTCCCACAGTGTCAGTTAAATCAGTGAGCAAGGTGGGGTTGAACAAAACTTGAACAAAACAGGATGGGTAGGGGACAAAATGGAGCAGTAATTAGGTGGAGAAGGAGGTAGATTGAGGCCAGGAATTAAAAGCAACTCTTAGTGTGGATTAAGGGCACAATCCAGAGTAACTACGGGGAGTCCTTGCTCCGGTGTAAGAACAATTTACTCTGGATTGCAATATGAATTTCCCATAGGTTTTCACTAGGTGGTGCAGTAACTACAGGTGCACGTAATGTCTCTTATGTGCGCCAGTAGTTACTCTGGATTGTAGGGTAAGTGTGGACCAAAGCAATGCCAAATTGCTTTATGAAATACTAGGGTCATAGAACCAAAAAGCATTACTGAAAGTTGGCTCTAATTGTTTTTCAGAGACGTAACTTTTTAAGTAAACTTTTTGTATTATGTAAGTATGGAAAAACTTCAGTCCATCATGACTTGTACACTACCCTCTGAGGACATCTTGGATGGGTAGGAGCCCTGGAACAAACATTTCTCCTTGGAAAGTTCAATTATTTGTTATTTATTGTATGGCAAATACATGGACTTGTGATAAATCAAACGTTAATGTCCAGTCCACTCAGCCATTCAAGGACAGTGTGGTCTGTATTTAAAAAAAATCATTAGCTCATTAACTCTCTAAAAAAGAGCAGGAGACAGGGTAACCTGAAGTTTAATCATTTCAACTAGGTCAGTGATTTTCAAGCAGTGTGCCACGGCACACTGGTATGCCGCGGATAGTCCTCAGGTGTGCAGTGGGAATTTGGAGATTGGCAATCATTAATAGGAAAATTGGGGAATTTCAACAGTCTGCTGTGCCTCGTCAATGGTAAAAACAAATGATGGTGTGCCTTGATAATTTCAATGCCTTGTTAAGTGTGCCATGAGATGAAAAAGGTTGAAAATCACTGAACTAGGTATATGCAGACCCCTGAGAAATTCCAGTTCTTAGATATTCCTCCTTGGGGGGAACATTGGATTTTACTTAGAACTTCATTTTTCTAAAATTGAGTGCCAATCCTCTTTTAAGCCCACTGGTACTTTGTCTATGTCAGTAGTAAGGGAATAAGGATAAATTACCCCAAATGGGGTAAAATGAAATTTCTCGGGGTAATGGATGGTCGCACTGCTGAGACACAGCCAGGCATGCATATGAATCTATATAGAGCACTGGGGAGCAGTTTGAGCCAGCCACGGCTTTGCGCAGCTAAGTCAGAGAACTGCGGGCATCCATCTTGAAAAAAATGACTCCACAGCCTTTCCCTGCCTCCCTGCCTAAAGGTTGCCTTGGAGAGGCTTCTCTGTGGGCGGAGTGTCCTCTCCTGACCTCACCAGCACTTTCCCTTTCCTAATTGGAGGCATGTGCAGGCAATGTCAGGAGAGGATACTCCACCCACGGAGAAGCCTCTCCATGGAGACTTTTAGGCAGGGAGGAAGGGAGAGACTGCGTGTGCATGTGCAGTCATACTTTTCAAGATGGATGCCTGTAGTGCCTGCCCAGGTGGCTGAACTCAGTCTCAGCTGCCCCCAACTGCAGCCTGAGCCTCCCCAGTAGCCTCCCCAGCCAAGGTAATAACCCATTCCCAGGTGTCTACTCAGGAGTAAGCCCATTAATTCAATGGCACTTACTCCTGATTTTTTTTTAAATGTAGGACAAAATGTAGAACATCCTACATTGTATATTGTATACATTCAATGGATACAAAGGGATTCTAAGGATAAACAATGTATAACCTTATACAATAGTGTATACAAATGTAGGACATCCTATTGTATATTTTATATATTCAAAACTAAAACAGATGCATCTTTCTTCCAATCAGCAGCACATAGCACCTTCCTGTGTCCCTAGGGCTATCAGTGAAGTTACATTCTCCTATTCCAGTTCTATCTCAGCTGCTTCATCAGCAAAACTGTCTTCTGACAGATGGCCTGTGTTTAAACACCATATTTATAACACCAGGGCCCTAAATCTACTTTCAGGCAGTGAAGGGTTGTTGTAAGGATTATTGAGAAATTTGTGAAGTGATCTAACTTTTTATGTTATGTGATTATTCAAAAATGGCAGCAGACATATATGTTTGTTTTTTATCTATACTGTATATATAAAACTGAAAAGTCACTCACTGACTCACTCACTCACTGACTGACTGACTCACTTGGGGAGGGTGTTCCTTCCGTGATAAAGGAATCAACTAAGAACTGGTTTTTGGAAATTCCAACCAGAAGGGGGTAAAATGGGGCACAACACGTTTTCCTCCCTATACTTTCAATTTAAGAATCCCTGACTGAGGGCACAATCCAGAGTAACTACGGGGAGTCCTTGCTCCGGTGTAAGAACAATTTGCTGTGGATTGCAGTATGAATTTCCCATAGGTTTTCATTAGATGGTGCAGTAACTACGGGTACACGTAATGTCTCTTACGTGCTCCCGTAGTTACTCTGGATTGTAGGGCCAGACTTCAGTCTGCCCCAACCCCCGGACCTAGAAACATGAAATTTGGAGAGGGTGTTCCTTCTGTGACAGCAACACCCACCAAGAACCAATGTGGAGAAATTTAACCCTTAAGGGGCTGAAAAGGGGTGCAACATGTTTTTGTCCTAACATGGAAGACTGACCAACATCCATCCAATTTGGTGCTCAGTGCCTGGTGCACTGGGGGTGATGTTGATCGGAGGGAGATGATGCACATGGGGAGATGTTGCACATGGGGGGATGTTGCACATGGGGAGATGATGCGCATGGGGAGGTGATGCGCATTGGGGAGGTGATGCGCATTGGGGAGGTGATATGCATGGGGAGGTGATTCGCACGGGGGGGGGGTGATTTGCATGGGGGATTATGTGCAAGGGGGTGAAAAGAGGTGTAATGTGTTTTTGTCCTATACTTAGCATTGTAGACTGACTGACCAACATCAACCAGTCACATCTGGGAGGGCCCTCAGTCTACTTGGTGTTCATCTACTGCATGTCACATGAAAGGAGTATTCAAGCCAGGACCTCTCCATAAGGCCTTAAAGCATAATGGGAAGCATGTGGAGAAAGGATGCCTGTCACTGGTAAAGGACCTGCCAAGCAAGTCACTCACAAATTGATTTACGACACATACACAATGCAGTACAAATAGTGAACTGTTCCTGAGAGTCTTTGAAATTGTGTATGAACGCACCATCGCTAGTTGCTATAGCAACATTATAACTGCACTAGGAAAGCAACAGGTGTGTCTTGATTCGATTTTGATCAGCACTTTGTGCTGCAAGTTAATATTAAATTGGAAGTCAATAATAAATGTAAGTACCTTGATAGGCTGCAAATAGGGATGGCAACGGGATGCAGAGCAGGATGTATTATGCGTTTTAGCACTCATCCATTTCTAATAAAGAATATGCTGTTTAAAAAAGGGAGGGGGGGAATAGAAGACTAGATTTTCATAAATACTACAAGAAAATAGCTTCCAAAAGGAAATTTCAGTGCAAAGTGAGTCATCGGCACAGCAGGCAAAATTATATGTCAACTCGCCTTCTCCCCATTTTGACCAACTTTCATAGCGTTTAATGAGATGTTGTTTAATGCATCACTTGTCAAAGGAATCACTGACATGACATATACTGTATTAAGATAAAAAAATCTTTTTATCCAAAAGAGGATAGCTGCTCACAAAAATCAGAAGCAAACAAGGTGAAAGAGGTCAATCAGCAACTGGCTGGGACTGTGGACAGCTGGAGACCTGAAAGCTGTTTTCTACTGGCACATCAGATAGGCTGTTGCGCACATCAGGCTTAGCATTGGCTCTGCTGACTGAGGATGGCTGACTAGGCTTTGAGACAATGGTCTTTTCTATATGACTCAATGCAGATTGAAACAAGAATCTTCTGCATCCAAAACATGAGCTTTATTACTGAGCAATGGCCAGTCCCTAAACTGGAATCAGTTCATTGTGAATTGAGAATGTATTCTCCATCAATCCTTTGTTGGGACTGAAGAGTAACAGGCAGAAGGCAGGAATTTTCTGACCTGCAAATGTCCTTTTCTTGGAGGAGGAGAAAGGGTGCATTCAGAGGAAATCTGGGTATCTCCCCCTCCAAGAAAAGGACATTTGCAGGTCAGAAAATTCCTGCCTTCTCTGGAGGAGAGAAAGGGTGCATTCAGAGGAAATCTGGGATGTACCAGAGCCACACACTCAGGGTGGGGGAGACGCAACCAGCTTTAGGACACAACTCTCTGGAGCACTCTCCGACCAAAAGCAGCTTCAGTCGAAGCTGCCTGGTCAATTTTGTAGTGTCGAATAAAGGTATTTGGGGAGGCCCATGCCACTGCCCTGCAAATCGCTTCGAGAGAAATGCCATCCTCAAAGACAGCGGATGCAGCTGCCCCCCTGGTTGAGTGTGCTGTTATGCCCTCTGGTGGAACCTTATCAACAGTTTTATATGCTTCCAAAATTGAAGCCCTCAACCACTGGGATAAAGAAGAAGTGGAAGCCCGTTTTTCCCTTGGACTGCCCCCCAAAAAGAACAAATAAGGCTTTGGATCTCCTAAATTCTTTAGTCCTGTCCAAGTAGAAGCTAAGAGATCTCTTGACGTCTAAAGAGTGCCAGGCTCGTTCCTTTTGGGAATTTGGATTAGGGCACAGTGTTGGGAGAATCCACTCCTGGGCCCTGTGAAAAACCAAATTTACTTTTGGCATAAAGGAGGGGTCCAATTTAAGTATAACTCTATCTTCTTGGAACATACAGAGATTTGGGTTAATGGAAAGCGCCCCCAACTCAGAGACCCGTCTCGCTGAAGTGATAGCCACGAAGAAAATGGACTTCAGGGTCAGAAAACTGAGAGGCACTGTTGCAAGGGGTTCAAAAGGCAGCCCCATCAAGGCCTTCAACACCAGGTGGAGGTCCCAAGTCGGGAAACGATTAATGACTGGAGGTTTGAGCAGCTTGAGACCCTGGATAAAACGCTTACAGTCCGGATGGGCCAACAAGGACTTTACTCCTGATGGTGGAAAGCTGCCGTTTAATAGTACTCGTGCTCAACCCCTTATTAAATAGAAACCCCTTATTTCTCCGCTTTGTTGGAGAAATTCCAGAACTTGTGCCTGCTTGGGATTGGAAATAGGAACACCCCTGCTCTCACACCAGCCTGCAAATCTCTTCCAGGTTTGGGTGTAAAGTTTGTTGGTAGATGAACGTCTGGACGCGAGGAGAGTAGGGAGGAATCTTCCCAAATATCCTTTCTTTACGAGCTCCCTCCACTCAAAAGCCATGCTGTCAGATGATATACTCCCAGGTTGGAGTGGTTCAGGTGCCCTTGTCGCAACAGATTTGGCACGACCAGAAGCTTGAAGGGAGGTCTGATCATCAGATTGACGATGGCCGGATACCAAGGACAGCGTGGCCAGTCCTGGGCCACTAAAATCAGAGTTGATTGGAATTTCTTGACCCATTGGAGAACAGCCTGAAGTAGTGGAAAAGGAGGGAACATGTAAAGAAGAGTCTGTGGCCAAGGTAACAGCAGACTGTTGGTCCCTAGAGCGAGGGGGTCTGGCTCGCATGACACAAACCTTGGAACCTGTGCATTGTTTCTGGATGCGAATAGGTCGATCTCTGGTTTGCCAAACCTCTGAACAATCAGTTGAAAAACTTGGGGATACAAACTCCAGACTCCACCAAACTTTGCCGGCTCAGCCAATCCGCCTCCAGGTTGTTTTTCCCCAGGTGGTGCACAGCTTGAATGGACTTCAGGTGGGTTTCCGCCCAACGGAAAAGAAGAGAGTCCTCCTTCATCATCCTGCTGGACCTGGTGCCCCTCTGTCGATTGATGAAGGCTTTGGCCATGGTGTTGTCCGTATGGACCAAGACGTGGGACTGTTGGATAATCTGCTGAAAATGGGAGAGGGCTAGCCTGATGGAACAAAGCTCCAACCTGTTGATCGAGAAGGTCGCCTCCTTCATTGACCACAAGCCTTGGACTAGATGTGACTGGAGACGCACCCCCACTCTTGGTGACTGGGGTCTGTAGTGAGAACCAACTTGGCCAGTTGGGACAGGCTGGTGCTAATCTCAAGACGCTTTGAACTAACCATCAGTCTAGTGATGAGAGAATCCGAGATGGGAAGCTGAGCTGCAAGTGGGCCCTCCTTGCGATGAGGTCTGCATAGGGACGAAGAAAAGTTTGAAGGGTTCTCAAGTGATAATGGGACCATGGTATGACATCCTGGCATGAGACCATGAGTCCCATCAAGGGAGGCCAGGATCACCTGAGCAGCCTTTCTGATGTTCAAAAGGAGATCCTGAAGCTTGTCCTGGCGCTCTGGAGACAGAAAGAGTGGGAAGGAGGCTGTGTCCACCAAAAGATCGAGATGAACGAGACACTGAGTCAGAGTCAAGGAGCTTTTCTGCAGGTTGATAACGAAGCCATGGGCCTGAAGGTAACTCATGGTCTTGTGAAGGTATTGCGAGGCTTGCAAGTTTGAGGAACCGGCAATTAAAATGTCGTTCAGGTATGGGAACAGCTGAACTCCCTGTCTCCTGAGGTTGGCAACGATGATCACCAGAATCTTGGTAAACACCTTCAGTGCCGCAGAAAGTCCAAAAGAGAGTGCTCTGTATTGAAAATGATGTGTGCTGTAGGAGAACTGTAGAAACTTCTTGTGCGGGGGATCTATGGGCACATGAAGGAATGCCTCCGAGAGGTTCAGAGAAGCCAGGTAGTCCCTTTCCTTCAAGGCCGCCATGATGGTCCCCCAGGTCTCCACTTTGAATTTCTTTTTTATAGTGAACCTGTTTAGCTATTTGAGGTTGAGGATGGTGAGAGTGTCCCCGTTCTTCTTCAGGACCAGGAAGAAGACCAGGTACACCCTACTGCCCCATTGAGACTCCGGGACCCGCTCAATGGCTTGAATATTGAGGAGGTGCTGAATAGCTAATGACTTGAGGTAGTGCTTCTCCAGATCCCTGGAAAAAGGAACCTGCCAAAACCGGTTTGGTGGAGTGGAGTGAAAATCCAACATGAGGCCCTGGGAAACGGTCTTGAGTACCCAGGCATCTGTAGTAGACTCCCGCCAGGACTGAGCGAACCCAAGCAGCCAGGCCCCTATAGCGCTGGGTTCAGCTGACAACCCAGCGTCATGCTTTTCTAGAGTCCTTGGACCTGGGCTTGCGGTGAGATTGTTGCTTGTTGTAGCCAGGCTTGGCACAGGGGATAACTCTGGCATTGTTCCAGCGAGACTTAAAGCGGGATCCAGATGACTCCTGTTGCTTGTACCAAAAGGACTGCTGCTTGTACTTGGAAAACTCTTTCTTCCCGGGGGGAAGATCTTTATGCTTATCCTTTGTTTCAACTAAAATGGCCTCCAAAGCCTTGCCAAAAAGCTTCCCACACTCGGAAGAAAGGTGGATAAGCTTCGAGTGAGAACCAGGTTCCCCTGACCAGGATTTAAGCCATAGTGCCTGCGAATGGCCACGTTGGTCGCCATGGCCCTGGTGGGAAGGCGCACGAAATCAAGAGAGGCATCTGCAGAAAAAGCAGATGCCAAGGCAATCCACTTGAATATACTCTTGAGAGATTTAGTTAGGTGCTTGATTTTGGTTGCTTCTTGTGCCCATATGAAGGCGGCCTTAGCCATGACTGAATTTGCTGAGGCAGCACAAAAGGCAAAGGAAGAAAACTTGAAGTTCCTGCACAGACTGCCCTCCATCTTGCAATCAGTAGCATCCTTGGACCACATATCTCCATCAACAGGGAGAGAGGAAGACACCAGACTGGCTACAGGATCGGCCACAGTGGGCACTTTGAGGAGAGACATTTGCTTCTCTGGAAGAGTGTAGTATCTATTGACCAGCTTAGGACCCACACCCTTGGAAGAAGCCTGCCATTCCCAAGCAAAAATGCTTTGGAAAGCTTTGGGAAATGGGACCACTGTGCCCTTGGAGTCCCCTTTGGGGAAGGCCTCTGCCTTGTCCTGGTCAGAATCAGAGTTAATATCATGGGATCTATGGAGATTGAGGCATGTGGAAGAGCACTCCACAATGACCTCCAGGTAATCTACTGGAAAATGCCAGTCACACTTTCGTGTCTTGTCTTCAATCTCCTTGCCAGAGAGCTCCCCCTCCTCCAGGTCCGAGTCAGACGAAAATGATGATGTTGTAGAGATAGATAAAGACATCCAACTATGCTTCTGCTTTTTGGACACCCAGCACTTAGATTTCCCTTTGGCCTCAAGGTGCTTGGTCTTGCGTTGTCTTTTCCTAAGTGGCGAAGAAGGGGAGTCCCCTGAAGAAGAAGAAGAAGAGCTAGGCCAGCGAACAGATTTTGCCTTGGAGGAGGCTCAGGCAGAGGTCTTGGCCATAGCTTTTACTAGGGCAGGGAGACCCTGAGACATGGCCTCATCAATTGCCCTTTTAATGGAGGCAGCAGAAATGTTAGTTGGCTGCTCCTTGGAAGCTGGGGACCCCGAGTCTATAAAAGTGCCAGCTGCAACCAGGTTTGAAAGCCCGTCCATCCCCTGGTCCTGAGACATGGGTGGCTTTGACAGCATGTGATCAAAGGAACAATAGCTTCAACGGATGACCAGGTTTTTTTAAAAAATTATGAATATAAACAATAAAAAGAACCTCCCTGCACCCCTTCTTTACCCCAAAGTAGACTCACTGTGACCTTGTGGACAGGTGTGGTAAAGATACTGAGGTTCCAGGATGGCGGGCTCCACATGCTTGCCTGCCCTGGGTCTTCTAGCGCCACCAGGAGTGGTCCCCACTGCGCGGGTAGGACGCGCCTCCCTCTGCCTGCCTGGAGTCTGCTGTTGGGGCCAGGAGCGCTGCCGATTGAAGAAGGCAGAGTCTCCGCTTCTCCCTGGGGCCGGATCGTCCGCTGGCTTCCTTCTTTGCACCACAGAGTGCTGCAGCGCCGGAGAGGAGGCAGAGCCCGCGGGCGACCTCCACCCAGCAACTGAATGGGTGAGGCAAGAGGATAGAGCCTGAGGGAGCCCTCCTTGCCTCCCCTGGCCAATTGCCTGTCTGCAGTTGCCACTGGCCCAAAAACTGAAGGGGGTGAACCTGAAGGGGCCCCCAGCACCTGATGGCCCTCAGGGCCTTGAAGGGGATCCTGGCCAGGAGGGAAGCCTGTCCAGATGCCCTGGTCCACCTGAGAAAAAAGACAGGAAATTGGGGTAGGAGGGTGGGAGAAGAGAAAAGGAGGAATGAGGAAAAGCAGAGAAGGAAGGAAAAAAGGAGACTAGCTGAGCTCTATGGAGCCCAGCAAGAACATGGCCCTACTCTTTAGGGAGCCAGAGCCAGACTGGGGAGGAGTTGCCCACGCAGGAGGGAGACAAAGTTTGTCCAGCCCTGACTCACTGGAGGGCGGGGGCAAACACAGATTTCCTCTGAATGCACCCTTCCCCTCCCCAAGAGAAAGTCCAGTTCTATTTAGAAGGCAGTGGCAATAGAAATGGGATGTCTGCCCTTTAGTTTCATCTGGATATTCTCTGGTTTCCTGAGTATATTGACTGTTCTTACCTTTTAAAAAAACCCTTTTGCCTCTGAAGATGCTATCAAAAGAGGATAGCGAAACACATTAATATCTCTTAGGCATTCTGGAAAGAATTCCTTAGGCATTCTGGAAGCAGAGAAAAAAGAGAAAAAAGACTCACCCCTGAAACTCTATCACCAGCTACTGGATTTGATGGTAAATCTGGTAACAGGGTGACATTAGAAGAAACTTTAGTTAATATTTGGTTATAAGACTCAAATTACCAGCTTTCCACACCACACACACCGTTAGTCAATATGCCCATAAATAATTTAAGGCCCAACTATTTCAAAGGTCTACAGTAGTCAATCTTATAATTAAGGCCCTTTTGCCAGGGCATGAAAGTGAGGCTGCAACTGTATACTGAGTTTGCCTCAGGCAGAAACCACACAGCAACACCACACATGAGACAAACTCATTCAGACACTTCACCAGCACATATAAGGACGTGGAAGGGCACACCATAGGTGGGCTTTGAGTAGTTGCAGGAAAATTCAAGGTGGGAGTAATGCAGGGAGCATGGAGTGGAGCATGGAGTGGATCTTAGTAGCAAAGGTGCATGCTGGATCCCACCTTCCATTAATCAATTGGTGCTGTCTCCGACTACCCATTCTCTCCTTTGACTTATGCCAGCTAAACAACAGTTGTGGTTCCTAGGAAACCTATTGGCTCTGCCTTTCCATAGGACTAATTCAGTGGCGTGGAGAGGGGGGATTTGCTGCTTGAGTAACAGCCTATTCTCCATAACAATCCAACCCAGGCTTTCGTGCTTCGCATGCAGCGTATGCAGCGCTGAGCACGATACCATAGTCTTTTAAGGCTGATGGAGGCCTTGTTTATCAATGGATAGAAAGAGTATTAAGGTGTAAGTAAAAATGTACTTCCCTCTCTTCTGCTCCTCCCTACCATAGCATGTGCTCTGCTTGTGTAAAAATGTACTTATATATTGAGTAAAAATTGCATGCTATTATGTGGTGAACAATAGGACACATTTCCTATCCTCCACTGCATTTTTTGACAAAGTTTCCACTTCTGATTGCATGAAGGAGGTTTTCTCTTGCCGCAGATGCCCAGAGGTGTGGATATTCACAAGGTTTATCTATTCATTAAAAATGCTACATAGAGTTTCAAAGGAGCCAATGCCTGGCAATTAGTTGGTGTGATTCAGCACTGCTCTAGTTAGAAGAGAATTTATTTTTATATAGGTTCAGCTTCAACCAAAGTTGCTTTAAAGTAAACAAATTATATTCTCTCCTGCCTTAAAAATGGAGGCAGTGTAAGCTTGACAGCAGTTGAAACTCTGATCACTTGCTATTCATTTTAACAGAGCTTTCCTAAAATTAATTAGTGAACATCTCCAGTGTTCTAATGCAGCCATAATTTGTTTTCAAAAGTTGTCTTGGCTAATGATACAGAAAGCTGCTCTTCCATTTTAATGTCAGATTCTCTCCCGAGAAGTATGCTCAGTATTACAATTGGAAAGTGCTGTCATTTCAATCGTGCAATCAAAATACTTTTTGGGGAATATTTTAATTGCATTACTTAGGTATGTTGGGACACCCAGTGTTTATCATAGCAGACAGACAATTGAAGTAAAATATCTTTTGAAGGTTCCCCCAAAATAAATTAGTTTGGAAAATTTCAGCTGCTTTGAACTATGCAGTTGAAATATCCAAAGCAGAAATCTACTAACCAAAGTAGAAATATGCTCTAGGAATATTTAGAAAGGACAATGGATACTGATGAGGGAGTGGCTGCAATAAGAAATGCTTTCTCCTCAATACTAATATGTAGATTGAGTCATCTACACCTGCTAAGGTGGCTAAGTCCAGCTTTGCCTGTGGAAAAGTGTTGCTGCTAAGGTTGTTGAAAAGATACAGTGGGAGTTTCTTTTTTTTCCCTGGCAAGAAGCTCTTTGGTCTTTTCGCATTACTATGGATGTAGTACAATCTGTGAGCTCAAAATATCCCCCAAAATATCCCATCCGTTACAAGGAAACAGATTATTATGAGGCATTGTGCATTTCCAGAATAGTCTTAAAGGGCAATGCCTTTTTAAAAGTTAGTCTTGAATTTTGCAGTATATGTTGGATTTGCATATATTAAATGACAGGCATGTTTGGGGACCCTACAACAGGGTCCCCAAACCCTGGCCCAGAAGCTAGATGCGGCCCACAGTGAGCTTCTATATGACCTGCAGCGTCTGGTTCCAAAGAGCCTCTGATCTAGGCTGCAATCCTTAACTCCAGTTAGGCCAGCTTAATCCCCAACATAAATCCTGTGCTGATCAAAAGGTGTCACAAAGTGCTCTAAGGCAGTTCTGTGCTACTCCTGGGGGATTAGGCCACTGCACAGTCATACACCAACCTCCCTATACCACCACGGGAAGATATGCCAACATAAATTTGTTAGGCCAATTTGTTAGGGAAATTAGGCCAATTCGTTAGGGAAGTTAGCCTAGAATAAATTTGTTATGATTGTACCCCTAGTTGACCAAAAATTACCTGATGGTAGGGTGAGGAATGGGGGTCCATTTAAGTGTGTGCTTTATTTCTGTGCCGTGTGTCATTGCTTGCAAAAATCCTGGAAATTTGAGCCCATTTAATTCATTAATTTAAGTTCTGTCTCCAATGTATTTAAATTTTATATATAAAAAAACTTCTGGCCCTCAAAACTGTGCCAGATATTTGATGCTGCCCTTTAGCTGAAAAATTTTGGGACCCCTGCTCTACACCCAGATTTTCCTGTAAGTTCATGTATGGAAATGTTGTGTCATTGTAGGAGATGTGTAATATGTTACATGAGGGAGCCTCAGGGAATTGCTGCCTGCTCCAAAACTCAGTCCTAGCTCAGCATTACCAATGCCATGGAGTCATGAGTTAATGGACGAGCCCTTGTGCTTCAAACTTTGGTTGATGGGTATAATACATTACCCAGTTCCTAAGAGGGCACATTTCTTCTGAGTAACCTTTATTTGTTCTGATTTTGTTTGTTTTCTTCAGGGTCTTTCTGGGCTATAACATTCTCCAGACATCTTAGCTTTATATCCTGGGAGACACTGGATCCAGTTAATTGTAGAATAGTAATAAAGAATTAGTTTTAAAATAGCTTTAAGAGAACACTGACTGCATCTCCATTGATCAGCTTTTTTATTCCCTTTGCACTTGTAACACAGCTGGTAAATGTCTTTCTCTTTTACTAGCCAGCTGTCTTTGGAGGCATTCCGTCTGAAGCTTTGTGGCTAGTAGGATAATGCCAAAGGACAAAACATACCAGTCAAGGACAAAACAAGCTTCACTTGAAGCTCGAATCACATGGAATCTCCCGATAAAAACTCAGGAAAGACCAACAAAGATCATAACTACTGGTAAGCACCAGGACTACAAAACCACCAAGTTAGCAGTTCATTACCTATATATTGTGGTCTGCCAAGACCTTAATTAGCATCTCTGTCACTGGGCTAGATCTGAAATGATGGAGTCAGCTTTGGAAACTGCCCCAACAAGAACTGCCACATGATACAGGAGAGTCTGATTATAACATAGCAAAAGGAACATGAGGAAGTGTAGGCATACCTCATTCTTCATGGTCAATCACTTATTTTTGCTTTAGAAATGAATTTATGGTGCAATCCTAACTTGTGCTGGTTTAGGCAGGCTGATATGCCTGCACTACATCAGTTTGGGGCTGCTGCTCTGCTACCACAGGGCAAGGAGAAACATTTCCACTTATCCAGGTAATGCAGGAGCAGCACAGAAGTGGCATCAATCTCAACATAACAGAACAGCCTGAGGCTGCTCTGTACTGCCCGGTGAATGGAGCTGGGATCCCAATTGAGCTCTGGATAGCAAAGGTGAAGGTACATTAAATGCTGGTATAACATTGGATATGGCTACTAGACCACACTTGCATGTAAGTAAAAGTTGTGCTGAACTGCTCTTTGAACATAAAGGACAAAACAGGACTTATCCTCTATCTCAATATTTTCTTGAATAATTCTTACTCAGTTTAACTGACCTCAGCATCAGAAATCCTTGGTTGGTAATACTGCTAAATTATTTTCTCAAAAACATTTTTTTAAAAATGTAAAGTGCCTGACAACCACATTTCTTCTCCAAGTATTCTTCAAATAGGCTCTTGCATTTTCTTAAATCCTTTCTGAAGTATTATTGTTCCAGCAGTTACCAAATTTGATTCAAGAACTTACATTATGTTTCAATCATGTCCAAATGTTTAATTCATATTTAACAAAGAATCTAGATGAATGTCAGGGAATCATTTCAAGATGTGTATTATGATTCTGATGTGTTGTCTTAAAAATTACTTTTGCCATTACAGAAATAAAAGCTGCATTTTTGCATTTTAATAGAAGTGGAGGAGGAGGAGGAGGAGGGATGGTTTCAATTTTAAAGTGGTAGCCATAGTTAAGAAGCCCACACACAAAGCTTCTGAATTCCTAGAGATGAATGAAGCATTTTATTCCCACACCCATGTATTTTGTCATTAAACCAGTAACTTTTACAGCTTGGATTGTAGTGAAAAAAGGCAGTCAAAAGCAAAATAAATTTCTTGGCCTATCTTGTTAAGATTCTAGTCCATAGCGCTAGATACTAAACCTGTCCAAGGAATCATGGACCTTGTAAAGATGGAGTAACTCCCTCTATACAGAGCTTCAGGAGGAGCCTTAAGACCTTTTATTTTAAAAAAACATTTTAAATGGGGCATAGGTTGGGGGGGGCAGTTTTATTGTTGTATCGTTTTATTTTTACTGTTTTTAACTATGTTTTTAGTCTGTTTTAATTTTTCTGAGCCTTTTAAATTAAATTTTATTTTAATTGATTTTTAATTATGTTTTAATCTATATTTATAATTCGATTTTAATGGTGTTCTATCCTGTTTGTCAGCCGCCTTGGGCTCCCTCTTATAGGAGAGGAAAGGCGGGATATTAAAAATAAATAAATAAATAAATAAATAAATAAATAAATAAATAAATAAATAAATAAATAAATAAATAAATAAACTCACCTGACTTCTCCATCCAACCTTTTTGGACAAACAGCTATTGCTGATTGCTTTCTGCCCAATCATCAATAGGGACACTTCATCATACGGACAAAGATGCTAGGAGCAGTGGCAGCTTCTTTCCCAGGGCAAATGCAGAAGAGTAAAGTGGAACCTTGATTTATGAGCATAATTCGTTCCACTGGTATATAAAAGCAAACTTTCCCATAAGAAATCATGGAAACTCAGACAATCCCAAAAATATTCATATAAAAATGATTAAAATATTGTAACATAATACAAAATAGAGTGGCACCTTGGTTTACAAGCATAATTTGTTCCAGAAGCATGCTTGTAATCCAAAACGCTTGTTTATCAAAGCAAATTTCCCATTAGAAATAATGGAAATTCAGAGGATTCATACATATAATTTTCATATAAAATATTCAAATAAAATGATTACAATATAGTAATGTAATACCGGTCTCAGGTCTCGCAGGCTGCAATCTGCCCCCCTTATACAGAAGTGAGCCCCTCTGAGTATTTAGAGTAGACATGCAAGGCTAGTTCTCTCAGGTTCCTTTCCATTGTTCCCCTTACACAGGAGTGAGCCCCACTGATGATAATAGGCCTTACTTTAGGAGCTCTTGTGTTGACATAAGAGACATTTACGTCGATGTAGTTACGACACCACCTATGGGAAACCAATGGGAAATCCATAGAGCAATCCAAAGTAAATTTTTCCAGAGCAATCCAGAGTAAATAAGAGTGAGCTCCACTGACTGTAATAGGCGTACATCAGGGTAGACATGCATAGGCTGGTCTTTCAGGAGAGGCAAAGCAGGTGCTGGTGGAGCATCAAAACCAGCTGTATCCTAGCCAGGACTAATTTTTTCTCTTTTATTGCAAGGCAAAATTTATTAGAAATGTTTGCTTGTCTTGCAAAATGCTCTCAGTCCAAATTACTCTCAATCCAAGGTTTTACTGTATTGCTGTTCTAAGTGATATGGTCTTTATAGGATATGATATTTCCACCCTATTGTCTTCCGATGCATCCTGCACACTGTGTGTAAATTTCTCATGTGATACTCTGCAGCCCTATTGTCTTATTGAGCCAGACAGCAATAGAATCAAAACTTGAAAGAAAAATTTTCACCACTGGTCAAGTCTAAAATGTAGCATGTAACTAACATTCAGAAGCTAATTCCAAATTGCCATGTGGATTGGGTTAAAAGAAGCAGTAAAGATCAAAATTTACTGCTAATATAAATATATATAATAATCTTTACAGGCAAATGAAAAAGGAAATACCTTTTTCTCCTGGCTATTGAAGTTGATAGAAGCAAAGTATCAGCAATAAAATGATGAAATGGTTCCAGTAAACTTTAACCACTATGGCCATTACTTAAAGACAAATAATTGAGATAGATGAGGAACATAGATTTTATTTCTGCATAAAGATTAAACAATTTGGGGCTTCATTATGCAATTTAAACATAACTGGAATGCTTCTATTTAAAGTGGTCACTTAAGATAGACAATGACTCTTCGAATGCTTTTTTCAAAAAAAGTATTTGCTTGGTTTACATAAAAATGGCTTTCTAAAAATGAACACTTTTGCTCAGAAGGAGGGCAAAATGGGATGATAAATCACAGTTTGTGTCTGTCCTCTGAGGGCAGAGGTGGACAACTTTCTTAGCACAGAAAATTGTTTCAGAATCTTTTGCCATCTTATTCACAGCTTTTTTTCTGCACCTAGAAAGGCAGGGAATGCTGCTTAAACTGGGAACAAGAAGATTAGCAATTGGAAACTCAGAGAGCTATTTATTACATGGTAAGACCTGGTCATGGGATTGTGACTCCAATTTTTGGATACATGTGGCAATACCAGCCTATTTTAATGTAAATATCCCTAACAGAGATCAGTATTTATAAGGGAAAATTTATTTATTTATTTATGGGATTTTTATCCCAACTCTTTTGGCAAGGCCAACTCGACTAGACAATGGAATACAATAATGCCTCAATGACAGTTCAATCAAATTGAGTGAAATTAAACAAAAGGACAATTTTTTTCTGACAACACATAACATGTCTCACTGGAAGTTAGGAGGCTTTTCAAAAAGTCAACATTTCTTCAAGTAACATAGGGCTCAGTGAAGTTAGGCTTCCCCCCATTCTCTGACACACATCCCTGTATGACTCTGAGACTCAAAATGTTGGCAGCATCATATCTGATGGATATTCCAAGGATCAGATAGGAACAGTTTGGCAGGTGGTATCAAAGGGGGAAAGGGAAGAAGAAAGAGGGGAGAGAAAAACAGAGGCAGGAATCAGAAAGCTGAACGCTAGAGGCAAGGAAATGAAAAGGCAATATGCAGTAATGGAGTACAGAAGAGTTAGTGGAAATGTTGAGAATAGCAGGGAAGGAAGCAATGGGGAGGCAGAATCCTGGGACAGGGAAAAAAGGAAGAGTTGAGGAGGATAGCAGGAGAAACAGCACCAGAAAGAGGATTGATGAATCCCAAAAGAGAACCTACTGTTCATCCTGAATCTTAAGTAGAAAAAGCCACTGGGCAGCCCCAGATTAAGAAGTTAAAAGAATGACTACGCTATAATCCTCAAAGAGAGGATATACGGCGAAAAGCTTCCTCAATCCGAACCACTATTTGCCTTGCTGTGTTAACTACCAGCAGAATCATTCTCACAGAGGCAATCTGTGTGATCACCCTTATGGCCATCCAATTCGTGTATCAGCTATACCTAGAAAAGGCTTGGAATTGAGCAGCATTCCTCAGTATTTTAATTCGTCCTTGGGTTTAACCCCAAAGAATATTGTTGCCCAATCCATATGAAATGGATCTAGATATAGAGGAAGCAGGAAAGGCCACAGTGTTGCATATCACATTCATATCATATTCTGATGAAGCTTCAGTTCAATCCAGATGTGTATTTATCACACTGTACTTTTCTTCTAGAAATAAAGGTGGGAGTACTTGAAGATGTTATTTGTAATCATAGGCATTTCTACCTGAAGGGCCACAGAGGTGGCGGAACTCAGTACCAGTGAGTACTTCCTCAAAAAGATCTCTGCTTCTAGGTCATTTCCATCCTGGAATTCAATGTAAAATACAGTGTATACATTGCATTTCCAGGTGCTATACCTACTTGACCACAGCAATATCACTTATCATGTGCTTCAGAACATGTTCTGGCCTCTTTTAAGCCTAGCTAATATAAACAGCAGTCATGATTCCTAGGTATGGAATCATGACTTTCATACCTTCATGAAAATTCTGACCCACAGTTTGGGAACCACTGTGCTTAACAGTATTTTTCATCTGTGTTTTGAGGGATTCATGAAGTTTCTTGAAAGCTTATAAAGAGCACATGATATTGCCATCTAGTTGAAGCAGCTAAGCAGGTCTAAATGTGTTTAGTGCCTCATGGATGGCCACATGGAAACCTATTTATGCCACTGTGAGTTTTATGGAGGGGACCCAGGATGTATGTAATAACCAGTAATAGCAGACAAGCATTCTGGATAGCTTGCTTAACACAACCAATGTTCCCTTGCAATCTATATTCAGAAATGTATTATAGTTTGTGTGGGACAATGAAGCATTTTCAATCGCATCCAATGTTTTTGCCGAATATGTACCTTAGAAAATTTCCAAGAGTGAAATTTCTCAGCAAGCCAGTGAAAATATTGCTCTGTAATATTCAAGGAACAGAGGTGAGTTGCAGCCCATCTAACTACCTTTCTACCTTTATTTTTAAGTGCTAAACATAATTTCTGTACCCCTTTCTTTTGCCTCTTTTTTGTATATTCCTGCTAATGTACTGTTCCTGCTAAGTATATTTATTAGACTGCAGAAAAGGGAGTTTGTTATGACTGGAAACAGAAATTCCTGCTTACAGAGGATGGCTGCAAATAAAAACTTTCAGAAAAGTAAAGCTTATACAGTCTTGTTGCTGCTACCAGTTTCCCTATTCTCCTCTGACAGCAAAAGACAGCCATAATGAATAAAGATTAAATATTCTGAAACCCTTTTATGGTCCCAATTCATTTAAAACTAACCACATTCCCACTGCAGCAACAAAATGTACGGAAACTGCCATGCCAAGCACATTTCAATTGCCCCAAGAAGTCACCACGTCTCATTTCTCACACTAAAATCTTTAGTAGTGCATTTCCTTCTCTTTTGATTTCAATGTGCATCTTTTAAAAAGGAAAAAAGTGAAGTCTTTGATACTTCAGAGCATATTGTTCAAAAGCTATAATAAGAGTAAACTTGCCAAATTCATCAATAACAACAACGATCAGATAAAAGGTTCCCAAGCCACAATATTATACGACTGGCTATAGCTTCCATGTTGTTTACCTTAGATAAAGCTATTGAACTTGTGGAAGTAGTGCCTGGGAACAATTTTGTGGGAACAGTATGACTTATACTGTATAAAAGTATGCAACACACCAACACAATAAGTGTACCTAATATGGATTCCCAAGTTGCTACCCTCCCTTTCAGCCAGATAGCTGAAGATTTCTCTCACCTACCTTCTTCCCATGCTCCATTTAGTTTTCTTCACTGTTCTTTTTTGTCACATGTTTGTGGTCCTGTTCAGCAGAATGGTGGATGTAACCAGAATGGGTAGGGGGTTGTAATATTCTTCAATACCTGAAGCATCTGATGAAACCTAAAATCAAAGAAAAGTCTCAGCAATTGGAACAACCCCCCGGAGAGACATTTACATCAATTTACTTCATTAAAAGTTCTCCTTAATTTCTAGAGTCCCATATTTTTAATGTCTAATTTGCTATTTTTTTCCTTTACCAGGTAATATAAGGAAGGCCATCTGGAGAATAATGTGAAGTAGCAGAAAGCTACACTGAGTCCATCTGTTCCACTTCTTGACTTCTAACATCCCGAGTCATTCTGAAGATAAAACTACCCATAATCATAACACGTGCCTGACTTTGAAAATTGTGTTCTGGTGTTTTGTTCTCTTCCATAAAGTAGAGCAACAGTTATCAAAGTGGGGATTGGGACTTCATTTCAGGGAGAATGCAAAAAGCTAGGTGCTGCCATCTTAGAATCCAGTGCTATGCATTGCTGTCTTTGAATGGGGTACTTGGACTGCAATTCATATGTTTCTGGGAGCAAGTCTCACTGGACACAATGGGACGTATTTCTTAGTAAACATGAAGGAGCACCTGTTTGATGTCACTTCTAGCCATGACATCACTTCCAGATTTATGACATCTCTTCAGGGGGTCCTGGACAGATTGCCATTCTCAGGGGGGGTCCCGGCCTAAAATGCTTGAGAGCCACTGATGTAGAGAACCAATTACACAAGGTATGGATTTATCATATGCAACCAAAAGAGCTTTAAACTTAGAATTCAGCTATTGCCCTCTTGGATATATGTATAAGGACCACAAGGCAGGACTCTTAAACAGTGTCATGCAGAGGGGATATCCTCATTAGAAATAGAACGTAGAGTGGAAGATTATCACAAATAGACTCTGTTATCAGTCATAAAGTAAAATTACATAATTCAATACTATAAAAGGAAGTGTTCCTGTTCCTTAAATAGTGTGTGTGCCAAGGGAAAAGGGGCGGCAAAGAAAGATGAGGGGGAGAGAGAGGTAGAGAGCTGGGAAGAAAGTTGGATGAAAAAGAGAACAAATATCTACTTTCTTTGTGCCATGCCATCCAGGAAGTCAAGAGAAAGAAGAGAGGATGCAGGATCTTTTTTTAACCTAGGTACCATGTGGCTTTTACCTCACAAAAGGGGACAAACTAGAACCAATTGGAGATGGCCAAACCTTGGAAAGGGCAGGATTAGGAGGAGCAGGCCAGGTAATGATGGAAACTCTTTCTTGTTAAGTTTCCTTGTTAAAGCTGCTGAAAAAGATACTAGTGACTCTTTCGGTGAAAATTAGTCATCCTTTTCTTTTCTGTTTTATTGTACATTCTGTAAATAACAGTGTTTGATTACAGTAATTGTGTTCTGTATTATAGTGTTTATAATCCAATTACGGTGTTTTGTCATCATTTTTACATACAGTTAATATTTTTTATGAATATTTTTGGGGCAGTGGAACCAATCGTCTGAGTTTCCATTATTTCCTATGGGAAACTCCACTTCACATAAAGAGTGTTTCACATAACAAGCATGCTTCCGGAATGAATTAAACTTGTTATGTGAGGTACCACTGTAATTGATAAAAAATATAATTAAAGAGCTTTTCTCGTAACACATATTGCATAGCATTGCATAGCAATATTCAGGTAATAGCAATAGTCAGTGTCATGGATCAGGGATGAAAATTATACCACATAATAACATATCAGGAAAAAATAATTCCACAAATTATGGAGAAGAAATTTAACAAAACAGTGCTCATTCTTATGACAGACCCATTCACTGTATCATTAAAAAAATTATAATATTTTCAAAAGTATTGCTGTAAAAATGAGAGCTAGAAACATGCTTTTCAAAAAGAGCATTGGATTCTCTTGTTTATGCCAGTGGCTGCCAGTCTGTGAGCTTTGATTCTCCAGGAAGCCATGAAAACCAGCCATGGAGCTGCTAAATCAGTGTTTCTCAAACTATGGGCTGGGAACCACAAGGTGAGATGCAAACCAATTTTGGGTGGCTCCCCATTCATTTCAATATTTTGCTTTTAATAAACGTGAAGCCACCTGTGGCATTTGGGTAAAGGTTACAGATCTGTACCATAGGCTGCTGTTAAAAGGCATATACAGTTCACTGTATAAACTATAAAGCACACCGTGTTACATAGGCATATTTTTAAAAAATACTAACTCCTGGGTAAGTGTGGGTAGGATTGCAGTCTAGAGTTGTTACAAATTTTCTTGCTTGATGACATCAGTTCTGACCACAGTATCATTTCCAATGGGTTCTGACTGATTCTCATTCTAAAAAGTGGGTCCTCCTGTGGCTAAAAGTTTGAGAACCACTGTGCTAAATCATCATAAAAATCTTCAGCCCTGCTCTAAAATAATAATCCCTGACTATTATTAGATAGGGCTAGATTTGCAGCCCTAATGGGAAACTGCAGCACAACAGCCCAGTAGATCAAGGGAGCCACTAGTCCAAAAAGTTCGGGAGTCACAGGCTTAGGCCCTGTTTTGCACACTGCAACAATGCATTATTAAGCCCTCTATCCATAATCAATTCCTCTCAATATTTTTATGAATAATACAGCCAAAATGACTAACATGGAGGAAGTGATGGTATCCCAGGGTGACCAGACGCACAAACCTCAAAAGGAGGACAAAATCTTGAATTCCTCTCAGCCTGGCCATTCTGGCAGACATTGGCATACTTGCCTTCTCACAAGTAAAGCAAGCACTTTCTATTGGGCACTTTCACTTTCCCATAGAGCTCAAAGCATATTTTTTTTATTTTTAGTTTTTTGGCCTTAACCTTAGATAGGAAGGAGATATTTCAAAACAATTTTTGCATTGGATTCTGCTCTTCAATACAAATCCAACAACATATGACATGATGAGATACTGCACACCATTGCAAAGTTTCAAACTGGAGGACAATGAAGCCCTTTTGGAGGACACCCAGACAGGAGGCGAAAAAAGAGGACAAACCTGGAAATTTTTCTGTCATACGATCACCCTGTCAGGTATCCCCAAAACAAAACTAGTTCTTTCAGTGAAATGGAAGAGAAAGGTGAAGATAGTGTGAAAACGGCTCTCTTGGTAGTTGCTTAACTTGGGAATCCCCATACTTTCCACATAGCCTTAAGGTTATCTGCATTTTTAAATGCTGAATTATGCTAAAATATTTTATTAATTTGGTAATACTTTATGCAAGGTTTTCAAAATGCAAACAGAGCTGTCCTCTGGGAAACAGAGCTTACAACTAGCTCACCTGAGGCTAAAGCAGGCAGCTTTATAATGTCAAAAGGGGGCACAAGGGCACATTTCTGAGTTGCAATGCATAATAGGATCTACCTAGAGCAGCAATTTTAATGATACTTTATTGTTCCCGAGAAGGGGAGAAAGAGGTCAGTTCTGTATATCGGTTCAGCAAGCATTCGCTACTCTTTTACTCCCTCTGTTCAGTTACTGGATGGAGATAAAAAATGAGGCATAATACATTTTCAAGGTTGCTAAGAGCAACCAATACTTCCAAATTGGTATTCATGTTTTATCACATCTTAAATTTCTACGACTTAAAAACAATAGAGGAAATTGTATGTCCACGAAGAAGCTTTGTTTCTGAGTTACACTTCCATTTTCAGACCTTTGGATGTCTTTGTCACAGGATGCAAAAGCAACTCGCAACCATATTCCTCAGTTCTGGGTGGGACAAGCATCCAAGCATGTACCTGTTGAATTAAAAGCCCAGTCCAAACTGGCACCTAAACTGGCAAAGTCCTTTGTGGGCTGAATCCAGTTGCTGCAAGATGTAGATTTGTGTCAGATGGCACCGGGGGTAGGAGAGAGTGGTGGAAGGCCATTCCAGGGGATGGAGACAGGACATTTTTGGGTGAAGCAGGCAGAAAGGGGTCAGAGTAAGGCCCTGAGAGGGGTGGGATTTGTCAGGATGTTGACATAGGATGCAATCCAGAGTAACTACAATCCTTGCTCTGGTGTAAGAACAATTTACTCTGGATTGCAATATGAATTTCCCATAGATTTTCACTAGGTGGTGCCATAACTTAATGTCTCCTATGTGCTCACGTAGTTACTCTGGACTGTAATCTAAATTGATTCCTGTGACATCAATTGACTGGATGTCCTGTTACTGTATTTACAAGTTTAGAGTAGTCTAATCCAAACTGTGTCATACACATGAATCTCCTCAGAGCTAACTAGTATGCTTCTGCTCTGATGAACAGCTGAGCTCCAACTGTTATCTCCAACCGAAAAACAGTTCTCTAACTTCCACACCCAACTGGAAAATATTCAAATCTGAACATTCTAACCATCTCGGCTTACCTGTAACCAACCGTTAGATTGAGAATTCTAATAGGATTGGTGGTGGCAGTGCAAGCTGTATCCTATCTGCCACTTTTGGGTCTGGCAACCTTACACAAGTGGAGTATATATGTGTGTGTGTGGATTGGATTCATTAGGGAAAACTTTACCAATGCATCTTCTTTGACCTGTGCTGTAATTTCTGTTGCGCACATCTGAGGAGAGAATGGGGCAGAGACTCTGCGGAAAAGGGATCCACACCTCCTGCAGTCTCCCCAACCTGTTTATATCCTCTCTCACCCAGTTTTTCTCCCTTCTTGTGCCTATTCCACCCACCCCTGCCTAATCTTACCACCATCCCTTCTTATCACATCTTACCACAGAAGCCCTTGGCACAGAGAGGCTGCAATCCAGAGATAGGGCAGTGAGGAGTGCCCTAGCTGGGCTGCCCCAACTATTCTGACTCCAGAGCAAAAATTTATGCTATATCCAGAGAGTCAGGAAGCCTGGGCTGCCCTACCTGCTCCAGAGCAAGCTTACTAGGCACCAAGTCAGTGACACCTGGGGAGGGCTTGCTCCCGAGGAGACCCCTCTCAGATCACACTGAACAAGGAATAGATGTGGTGCCTGCCTTATAAGGAGTCTCTGAGAAACAAAAACAGTTGCAGCATGAGGCTGCAGTACAGTTTACAGTGAATACAAGGGGCTTGTTGGAGTGGCTTGCTGTATCCACAGGTTAGTGGGCTGCTGTAGTTGTTCCATATCCTGAGGTTGAGAGGGAGGGGTTGTGGATAGGCTGGCCAAGAACTATTGGTCAACATTGCCATTCTTACTCTGCCTTATCATGGCCCTCTATGGATCCTCTCATTTCTAACCTGCTCCTGAGCTGGTATGACTGTCAGGAGCTGGAAAAAGGGAATTTCTGTCTGGAAAACAGACTCTGGATCTAGCATAACTGCTCTATTCTAGGCAATGCTGAACTTGCCCTCAACAGGTCTCTCCTGAATTGCCTAGGCTGACACATGTAGGGCAGCCCAGGTCCATCTGTCTTGGGGTAGCCTATGTTGCCTTTGACTGCCCCAAGCCTTTTCTGGCATTACTGGACTGCCTTATCTTGGGCTTGGGCCACCCCAGTGATAGATAGGGTAGCCCAAGTGCACGTCTGGATTGCAGCTGAAGTCTCACAATGTTCAAAGGTGCTTTGCTGCCTTTCGGGGTTATGTGTTCTGCACTCACTACCCACAGGATAGGGCTGTAAAAGTCTGTGGTAGAAATTATTTTTTTCTGTATAATTCTATGAAACTGATGAAACACAATTAGCACCTGTCTTTTACTCTAATGCACATGGGTCCGAATCTAACCTGGTGACCTCAACCAGCCTCACTATGAAATTGCCTTGAGAGTTTTGGTTACCTGAACTACTAACCCCAGGATTGATTCCAATTAAACTCCTACTGTTTTCCCCTTTGTGACATCAAAAGCTTAGATCTGATGTGTTGATTCACATAAAAAGAAATGCCCTTTGTTCTCTATCTAAGGCACTCTTTATGCCTATTCGCCACCTACTCTATGAAGTAAAAATGCTCTGAGAAATAAAGTTTCAGCCAGGTTTTCTCACCCTGCTGAAAAAATAAGAGGAAAAAGTAGAAGAAAATGAAGTAATTGGGTAAATTTTAAGATGAGTTGTTCCACCATAATGATCTGCTTGGCTTGTCCACCATTTTGCTGTGCACAGGTTTTTCCAAATCTAATCACTTTATCAGTGGGCATTCAATTCTCTGTATATCTCCAGTTCATTCATACTGAATCATTCCTTACAACTGTTTAAACATAAACTTCTAATTTTTACATTATAAATCAGAAAGCCCCAAAGTTTCTTTCAAAGACAGTCTTCTTTGATGCTGAAGTCACACAACAGCTACGCCTTGAACTTTTCCATGACACATTTCCAACAATTAGAACATCCACTACACCACAACTAATATGCATGTGAAATTGTTAAAAGTTGTTTATGCCAAGTTGTTAATGTCATCATTAACTTGAACAGCTCTAGTAGATGTTACTGGTGTTTATTTGTGCATCCAAGAAATTCCTGGATTGGCAATGATATGTACCTGTTGGCTTGATCAGTTAACTGGGTAGCCAGGTACAATGAAGCATTTCCAGTGAGGACTTGGCTTTTGAACACCTTTAGTTGACAGTCTGGCACCCAGATTTTAACTGGAATGAATATCTGATAGGCATAACATATGTTTTGACTGTGTAGTATTATGAGTACTCTGGAGACTCTGATAAAAAAAAATAAAAAAAAATGATAAAGAAGATTTCTGTCAGAGATCCTGAAGAGCTTCTGCCAACAGAATTGCTCAGAATCAACTAATTCAAAAGCAGATGCTTTTAGAGAATATTATTGCATCTCATGCTTGGGAATGCACTAACTCCTTGTCACACATTCAACCAACGTTTTCAGAGAACTATCAGCACAATCAAGAGCAACTAATCTGTCCACATAAGAGCCCTTGGGTGGCCCTATCTATCAGTAGTGTGGAGCAACTGCAAGATGCTTCACCCCAGTTACTCTGGAAGAGGCTTAGGGCAGAGCAAGGCAACATAGGGTGCCCTAAGAGAGGTGGACCTGCTCTGCCCTAAGCAGCTCAGGAGAGGCAAGTTGAGGGCATGTTTAGCATTGCCTAGGGCAGAGCAGTTACTCTGTATCCAGAGCCTGTTTCCAAGGCAGAAATGCCCTCTTCCAGCCCTCAGAGTTATACCACCTCAGGAGCAGGTATAGTAATGAGTACACCCATAGGGGTCCATGATAAGGCCCGAGTAAGAATGGCAGTGTTGACCAAAAACCTGAGTTCTTAGCCAGCCTAGCTGCAACCCCTGCCTCTCAGCTTCGGGATATGGAACAAACTACGGCTGCCCACAAACCTCAGGATACAGCAGGCCACTCCAAGAAGCCCCTTGTATTCACTGTAGAGTGTACTGGCATCTCATCAGGGATTCCTTATAAGGCAGGCACCCAGTGGCAACACCAAACTGGTGCGGCTGGTGTGGGCTGCATTGGGTGATGCACTCCGTATGGGGTGATGCGCTGGAGGAGTTTGACTGTCCTTTGGCAGGCCCTGGGCATCAGTACGCCCATTCAGGCCTGCTCCAAGGCGGAGCAGCAGCCAGAAGCTGCCACTTGTCCTCAGAGCTGGTCCGAACGGCCAGCTGAGATGCACTGTGCAGAAACACACTGAGCATGCAGAACAGCTTCAGAGGAGACTTCCTTAGAGTGGAGGAAGTCTGCGCCTCTGCACGGCCATTTGGCCTCACTCAGGAGGGGGAGCGGCAGCCGAATGGCTTCAGAAAGATTACTGCATAGGCACCAACTCTGACGCCTGCATAGTCTCCTCTGAAGCCGAAAGACTTCAGAAAAGTACCACACAGGCATCAGAGATGGTGCCTGTGCAGTACTCTTTATTTATTTATTTTATTTTAAACATTTATATCCCGCCTTTCCTCTCCTATAAGAGGGAGCCCAAGGCGGCTAACAACAGGATAAAACACCATTAAAATCGAATTATAAATATAAATTAAAACATAATTAAAAACAATTAAAATACAATTAAATTTAAAAGGCTCAACAATAAAAACAGACTTAAAACAGAACAATAAAATGATAAAACAATAAAACTGCCCCCCTACCTATGCCCCATTTAAAATGCTTTTTTAAAATAAAAGGTCTTAAGGCTCTGCCTGAAGCTCTGTATAGAGGGAGCTCTCCTCAGTTCTAAGGGGAGGGAGTTCCAGAGCCGGGGTGCCACCACAGAGAAGGCCCTATCTCTGGCCGCCACACCTCTCACGTCTTTTAGTGGCAGCACAGTCAGTAGGGCCCCTTCAGATGACCTTAGGTGACGGGTCGGATTGTAAAGAAGAAGGCGGTCCCTCAGGTACCCTGGACCCAAGCCGTTTAGGGCTTTAAAGGTCAGGACCAGCACTTTGAATTCAGCCCGGAAACGAATGGGCAGCCAGTTTAGTCGCTGAAGCAGTGGCCCGACAGAGTCGAACCAACGAGCCCCAGCAACCACACGGGCTGCCGCATTCTGGACTAGTTGAAGTTTCCAGACAGTCTTCAGAGGCAGCCCCACGTAGAGCACGTTACAATAATCTAGTCTCGATGTCACTAGGGCATGGGTTACCGTGCCCAGATCTGAACGACTCAGGTATGGTTGCAGCTGGCGGATCAGCCGAAACTGAGCAAAGGCTCCCCTGGCCACAGCCACCACCTGGGACTCCAGGAGCAGCTGCAAATCCAGGAGAACCCCCAAGCTGCGAACCTGCTCCTTCAGAGGGAGTGCAACTCCTTCCAGAACAGGATGATATTCCAATACCCGAGTTGAGGACTTCCGGACCAGGAGAACCTCTGTCTTATCAGGATTTAATCTCAGCTTGTTCACCCTCATCCAGTCCCCCACTGCCTCCAGACAACGATTCAGGACTTCAACTGCCTCCTTGGACTCAGGAGGAAAGGAGAGATAGAGCTGGGTGTCATCAGCATACTGATGACACTTCACTCCAAACCTCCAGATGACCTCTCCCAGTGGCTTCATGTAGATGTTAAATAGCATGGGGGATAGAATGGAACCTTGTGGCACCCCGCACCGAAGAGGCCAGGGTGCCGAGCAAGCATCCCCCAGCACCACCTTCTGGGACCAGTGCCTCCGATCCCCAACCCGGCCAACTGACCCAGAAGGACACCATGGTCGATGGTGTCGAAGGCCGCCAGTTGGCTTCAGAAACAACTGCACAGGTGCCAACTTTGGCAACTGCACAGTCCAGGTGCAGGGGTGCACGCATTCCAGGGGTGACTCACAGACTTCTGCACCGGGTGATGCACAGAGTTGTGTCACCACTGTAGGGACCACAGCTGTTCCTTGTTCAGTGTGATCTGAGGGGTGTCTCCTCAGGAGCAAGTCCTCCCCATGTGTCAATTACTTAGCATGCTCTGGAGCAGTTAGGGCAGCCTAGGCTTCCTGACTCTCTGGATGCAGCATAACTTTCTGCTCTGGATACAGAATAGTTAGGAGAGAGCAGTTAGGGCAGAGCAGGCTGAACTTGCTCTGGATTGTGCCCTTAGTCTCTCACATCAAGACCATCCAAGTCTACAGTGTGTTGCAGTGGTTAATTGAACTGTAAACTGTACAGCCAGTAACGCTTTGCAGCACCAACATACCGGTAGTCTTCAATGGCAGCTCATTTCAAGCTCAATCCTAACTAAAAACCATCCTACAGAATTAGCTACAGCCAGTGGTGGGCTCCAGCAGGTTCGCACCTATTCTATAGAACCTTTTGTTAACGAAAGATAGGACATGTAAAGTTTAAAAATAGCCATTTAAAAGTGGCTGCCAGATGGACATAGAACCGGTTGTTAATTTCTTTGAATCCCATCACCGGCTACAATGATGGAGCATATGCTTTGATGGGGGGCGGGGGGGGGGAGAGTTCAGGAGGCATTATTCAGTCATGGAATGTTGTGTTCCTTTCCCCTGGAAAAAGCATCAGCTCCCCTTATGGGTCTCCTTGGATCTGCACCAGCCCATACACTGACATGCAGAAAGGAGTGTGATAGAGGGGAGAGGAACAGGAATAGGATTCTTGAGGCAGTGGAATGCACCCCTCCCTACACTGTTTTGCCTCCTCCTCTCTCCTCCCCACCCTAACACTCCCTATTCCTTTCCCTCCCCGTTCTGTTCTCCCACCATCCACCACCCACATCACTTTAACCAGTGGTTCTCTAGCATTTCAGCCTGGGTCCCCCTTCTGAGAATAACAATCTTTTCAGGGCCCCCGTAAGTGATGCCATCAACCTGTAAGTGACATTACAGTGGTGCCAGAGATCCTCCATGTCTACTTGGAAGTAAGTCCCATTATGTTCAATGAGACTTACTGCCAGGAAAGTATGGATTGCAGCCTTTCCATTTCAAGACGGTGGCATCCATTGCCAGTTTAAAAAATTGTAGCACCCAGCTTTTCACAACCACCCTGAAATGAAGTTGCAACACCCAAGAGAGTCCTCATCTTCACTTTGAGAACCACTGAGCTTACCTGTACTCCCATCAGTAACTGACAAGAGCAGTGGGCCACCAATACTGCTATCAACTGCAGTGGCTGTTTCACAAAAGGTTCATATTCCATGTCCTTCTACCCCATTGCTCTTCTTTTCCCACCCTGTTCAATTCTTTTCACCCACTTGCCCTTCCCTTGCACCACAGCTTATCTGGAGGATGCCTGGACAGTCTACAATCTGCTAGAGAGAAGTTGCCCTTAGAGTGAGGCTAAGAAAGTCTATACCTTTCCATGACTTACCATGCAAGTCTGAATTTGAAAAGTACCCTTTTTGGCTGGCATCCCTGGGCAAGTGTGAACTCCTGGCATGGGTCTTCACTGATGTATCAGAATATCAATCCTATAGTTATTCACAACCTATAAAATATGTTTTTAAGTATTTATAATTATTAAGGTGGAGGAAATCATATAACTGTGTAATGGGGTGAACAGATCATTTGATGAATAATACTGTACACTTCAGAGCAGAATTACTGCAACTGCTCCATTATCAAACTCATCATTACATTATCTTCACAGTTTCTCAGTACAATAAGAAGGTCATTTATTGCTTAGTTTGATTTGTTCATACTGTGAAACAAATAGTGTTTTCTGGTTCTTATTACATTCTTTTTTTTTGTTGTTCAGAAGATTTTTTTCTGCCCCATTATTTTAAAGTTACTGTAGATGAAATAAAAGAAATGAAGTAAAATAAACAAATGCACCTGGGCAGAACAATAGAAGGAGATTTCTCTCCCTCAGCCTAATGATTCCTTGAAACCCAGTTACTATGCAGCTCTCAATTTTGCCTGACATTTTTTTACTGATCCATGACACATTTGTTGCACAGATGTGATGCTCTGAAAGCACAATCCAGGCCAGTCACTTGCACAGATCTTAAATTCCAAGGCCTCAAAGAAGGCCAAAACTTTTTTTTCTCCTAAGATGACACCCGCTATCTTCATTTTATTTAATTTATTTTGGGCAGATTTCTCATGTTGCTTCTCTGAAATCTGTTATGCTTTCCAGAATACCAAGATTGTTATGATAATCATAGTTCACTTATTCTACAGACTTGCATGGTGATCAGGTCTTGGTGACCAAGGTGCAAATGACTACAGAAGTGTTCTGTCAGAAGAACATTCCTTTTGTCTTTATTAGTCACATTAATTAAAAGATTTTGAACTCAGTCCTAAGTAGGCTTTGCAATGTCTTATGCTATATCTTCCTTTCTGTCCCCAGTAATCCCCAGATTTTCAGTGTTAAGGCACTGGCATTTCAATGACAATATTCTATTTCACCTGTACTTCGTGAGAAGTTATACCAGTAGTTCCTCTTTATTCTGCATTGGTTAGACCTAACCTTGAGTACTGTGTTCAGTTCTGGGCACCTCACTTGAAGAAAGATGGAGCCAAACTGGAGAAAGTCCAGAGGAGAGCGACAAGAATGATCAGTGGGATGGAAGGGAAGCCCTACAAGGAAAGGTTGGGGGAACTTGGGATGTTCAGCCTGGAGAAGAGGAGGCTAAGAGGAGACATGATAGCCCTCTTCAGATACCTGAAGAGCTATCATATGGTGGAAGGGGCTCATTTGTTCTTGAAATATGAAATAATAATTTATTGTCATTGTATAGACATACAGCGAAATTCATAAGACATCCAGAGACCAGCCCCGACAAACCCCCCCTAACAACACCCCCACCCAAGACCCTCTTTAAACACACAACGACTGCACAGCACACCAAGTAATAGCATTCAACTGTTCACTCATGATACTCCTTAAAATTACTATTGAGTGCAGATATGGCTTTAGGGTAAAGACTTAGCTGCCTCAGAAAGCAGAACTAGAACTAATGGGTACAAACTGCAAGAAAGGAGATTCCAGTTGGATATCAGGAAAAATTCCTGATGGTGAGGGTGCTTCAGCAGTGAAACAGATTGTCAAAGGAGGTGGTGGACTCTCCCTCACTGGGGATCTTCAAACAGAGAGTTGATGAGCACCTGTCGTAGATGCTCTAGGAGAATTTCCTGCTTCAGGTTGGTCTCAATTACCTACTAGGATCCTTTCAACTCTATGATTTCTGTGATTCTATGATTTCTATACTATTATCACTTCTACTGAGATTTCAGGAAAATTCCCAAATAAATTTCATTCCAAACATTGGTTAGCCAAAAATACAGTTTTCCAATGCCTAGTATATCTCAGCCTCAGTGCTACTGATTTATACCAGCTCTTGATGTCCTTCAGGTACTTGATTCTTTTGTCCAAGAGGCATCTCTGTGTTTGGAATCAGAACCAGATAGCTAATGATTCATCACATTTCAGGCACTGCTGTGCTCAAACTCCATCATTCTTTATATATAGTCATTGCATCTGGTGGTCCCATAATGGTGGGAATTCTTATTTTCCAAAGGTCTTGCTGGAAATGACAAATGATGCAATAATCTTCCATTTGACTTTCAGTTCTTTTTTTTAAAGAAAGAGTTAAGGTGATGTGAATGTCATCACTTTATTAAATACGACACTCTGGGTTTATTACAGATTCCCCCTCTGCATCAAATTAAAGCATGCATATGGTTATAGCATTGATTTCTTAATGTCATTAAAATTATTCTACCAACAGCTGGTCTCTTGAACAAATGAATATGTCAATGGATGATTACAGATTAATAATATTGTTGTTTTTTCTAAGGTGTTCCAATTGTTATTTAAATGGGAGTCTATAAAACTTAATGTTTTGGTACTTTTTTGCCCCAAAATGGAAGAAATGTGGCAATTATTTTTCCCAACAGGTTTTTCTCCTTCAGTGACAGCTACTTTTGAGTAAACATCTCTTAAATTCTAAAGAACTTGCAGACAAAAAGACTCTGTCTTCTAGGTTAAAAGGTAGTTCAAAAAGCTCAAGCATGATTCCTTTGTTCCTCCGATCTGCCTGGGCTGCAGCAGGGGGTGCAATCAGGCTGTCCTGGAAGGAGGCAATGGGGGAGACCCCCCTGGAGCTCACCCTCTCCTCCTAAGGGTGGTGGTGCATCCTCAACTGCCTTTCCTACTTCAATGGGTCCTACTCCTTGGAAAGTGTGTTTAGGATTGGAACCCAAGAAAACTTCATAGGATCATCCTCAACACCTTTTCTATGCAGGGGATTTGACTCTGAGAGCACAATTCTAAGCATGTCTACTCAGTAGTAAGCCCCACTGTGTTAAATGGGTCCTACTCCCTGTCTGTCTTTAGGATTGCAGCCTAAGTAGCCTTCATAGGATCATGCACACTGAAAGCATGTTTTGAATTCAATTCCAGTGTTTTGTCATCAATTTTACATAGTTAATATTTTTATATGCATATTTTTTGGGTTGTGGAACCAATTGTTTGAGTTTCCATTATTTCCTATGAGAAAATCCGCTTCACGTAAAGAATGTTTCACGTAAAGAAACTGCCTCCAGAACGAATTAATTTTGTTAAGTGAGGCGCCACTGTATCCAGGGATGCTCCTTCATCTTGCATAATGGGCCTGTGTCTACCCTGGCAACAATGCCTATAATGTAGTGAATAACTTCAGTCTTATGTTAATAGTTTCTACCTCCTCCCTCCCCGGAATCACCTAGTCCTCCCACTCTACTTTTCCCAATCGCCACCCATTGCCCCTGCTGCATACTTACTTGTTCCAGTGTTTCTAGGGAACTCCTGTGCCAAACACACAAAGCCACCAAGGAGCAGGAAAGGCTCCCTCCAAGCCAGGCTGATGAAGGGGTTGGGAAGGTGATGGTACAAACAGTGATGGGATTCAAAGAAATTAACAACCGGTTCTATGCCCCTCTGGCAGCCACTTTTAAATGACTCTTTTTAAACTTTATATGTCCTCTCTCTCATTAACAACCGGTTCTATAGAGTAGGTGCGAACCTGCTGGAGCCCACCACTGGGTACAAACAATATAAAATGTGGACTTCCTCTTGGCCTATTGATCTGAAGCATCTTGCCATCAGTCCTTCTTGTAAAGTCCTGTTACTGAACTAGATTATGCTCTTTTGAGGGGCCCACAATCCATGTACACATATTTCATTGCATGCATCCAGGAAAAGAAATAAAAAAGTTTTTTTCTGGAAATTATGGAATGAGATGCCATTGGATGAAGGCTTTGACCAGGGTCTGAGAGGATAGAACTCATGGTTGTGTGCTGACACCTGTTTATCAGTGTGCAAGTAGTTTTTGAAAAGCAAAACTGGTGGCTGAGCATGCTCACTGACAAGTTTGCCCGTAAGTACACTTCTATCCATCTCCACCTAGTGCAAGGGTCTAGACTGGCCCAAGAGCACCTTAAGATTACACCCAAAATTCTTTCCAGAGTGTAGGAGAGGGAACATTGTAGCTGAGTATGTCATGAGGACCCTCAGTGAAAATGCTGGAGATGTGAACATTTAAAAATCATGATCATGATTCCATCAGCTACCCAATTGATAAAACATCCAATAGACCTCCATTTAATGAATTGAACTTCATTGGTCTGTTACTAATATATCTACTTAACAAAGATAGTTTCACTGTTTGGGCCAGAGCAGGCATGACAGATATTAATGCAATGGTGAAATGAATGACATTCCATTCATTTCAGTCCAAAAGTTTTGTTTTGTAAGGACAAATTTTGCCCCAGTTTTAAAAAGGAATTCTTTGGCTGATTTTTAAAAACAACAATGCCCATGTTTGTTCACTGCTACTCCTCATTCAATTATTAGTGACATCCATGTCAGTGTCTTGCATCACAGCTAATGAATGCAATAATGGCCTCATTTGACATGGAGCCTAAGGGCAATTAAGAAAGAAAAACACAAAGCAACTATTACTTCTTGATACTGCTTCTAATGAACTGCATAGCACAGAAACAAACCCTTTCATTAACATTTAGTGGGTTGAAGCATTGTCACTGACATATAAGCTAAATGGCAGAGAATGAGCAATGAAGCCAAAACCAGGTTGAGGGAAGTAGAACCTCAGCAGCATGGAGAGCTTGTGCTATTATTATTATTACACTCCTCATGATTAAGACACAATAAAATCTGTATGAATAGCAAAAAGAGTTGCAAATGATATTCCTCACATAAAGAGATGGTCAACTTCTGTATTAACTTGCAGAGGTCACTGTATTTTCAAAACACTGGCCCAGGAAAAGAGCAATGATAAAAAAACACTCTTGCATGGTCTTGAATTATGATAAAGTTATAAAGGCTTCATAAGCACAAAGCGCATGCATTTCTCCCACAGCAGGCCATTAACTATGAAGATAAAGAATGCACATGCTACCTGAAAGATTTTGCCCAGAGGCAAATTGGCAGAGAACATAAGAGGTTGCCTGATATTGGTTCTTCTAGTTCAGTATTGATTTTCTGGTATGCCTAAAAATTCGCCCCATCCCAGTATTCTCCCTGGAGTTTGGGCTTCCATATTTCATAAGATTCTTTCCAGTAGTGATGTGGATAACTAAGCCAGCTGCCATTCTGAAAGTTATTTATTTTGCCCAGCCCTCTCTGTGTGCTCTTTGAAAAGAAAGAAAGAAAGAAAGAAAGAAAGAAAGAAAGAAAGAAAGAAAGAAAGAAAGGAGGCCAGCCCTGCTGTTGCATTCTGCAATGCTAAAAAGATTGGACTCACTGTATTAAACTGTTTCCTACAGCTCCTCTCATGGCCAATCTCAGCCCGTGGTCTTCAGTGTTTGCTTCTTAGAGGCAGCATGCAACACCAGCCTGTGGTATGCTAGGGGGAAGCAGGCTGCATTCTTTGATGTGCACAAGGGTGTGTGTAACACCAGTGCTGGCCAAATTTTAAAAAATCTTCCAATAATACTAACATTTTTAGAATCTTCAAATAATACAAACATGTTATATTATCACCTCAATATATAATTTCATGCCAAGTGCAGTTAAACAAACCACTTTGGAATATTTCTGTTCTAAAAAATATAGCCAAAAGCTCCATAGCTGAGGCATTCGCTACCAACAAGTGTCCTCCATCCATCTCTGTCCTGTGCCTTCACCTGCAACTGGTTCCCAGACAATCTCATGCCTTCTGCACTAACAGTGCAATCCTAAGCATATCTACTCTGAACAAAGTCCCATTGTGTTCAATAGTACTTACTTCCAAAAGAGAGTGGTTAGGATTGCAGCCTTTGTAACACAAATCCCAGTGTTACTGCTGACACCATCAACCAGAGGCTCCTCTGTAATCATGCTGGATTCTTTTATAACTGGATCAAAGTGTACATGATCCTTGACTTCGGTCTACCAATACAACTGACAATTCTGTACAAGGTTATCCACGCTCGTCCTTAACGTTTCTCAGATGCATTTGTTTTGTTTCTCTGCATTTCTTCACCATTTCTTTATAACATTTGGAAATGTAGAGAGGTGATACATTATGGGGAGAGATGGAGAACTAGACACAGGCCTTCCATTTTGCATGGCAGGCACATGTTGTTTGAATTTCCATTCATTTCATAATGCCTGATGTCATTCCATCACACAACAAAACATCTCTTTAATCCAGACTGTGATCAATTTACAATTCTTTGCTTGAAGGAATTTTTTCTGTGTTTTACAAAATATGATAAAAACATGCAACACGTTCTTTTTATTAAAATCTTATAACAGCTTTAGTCTTAAATAGATGTGAATGTATGTGTGTTGTAGCACAAATCTTTTTGCGTATGTATCTGCAATCCCCAAACCTTCAAACTCTAATATCAAAAAAAATTGTAATAGCAGAATACGTACCCAGTAAAAAAACTTTTTATTCAGGCCTAAAACTACATTGGATGCCAGAGAAATAGAAGGAAATGAACATAATGAATCTTTTTTCTTTCTACAGTCACATTTTTTGCCTTATGGTAGACTGGAAAGAGGCTTCTTTGGGCCCTACAAGGTAAAAAGGGGGCCTTACTAAGTAAAAAAATTGTCACTTTCAGTTTCCATCAGGAAACCAGTAGTTATGCCTTTTCACACATTTTGGCCATTCTGAGCCTCATAGAAGCAATACATCAGCTTTGAAGAGGAGAAGGGAAGGAAGACAGAGACCAGCTGCAGCCATTGCATATGTGCCCCATTGCTGGTTCGAACATTATGAAGCAGTGTTCACCTGTATATAGAGAAGGGTTCAAATATACAATGAATAAGCCACATTGTCGTCACCCCAACTGGTTGAGATAAAAGGCTGTCTTGGCCACCACATTTTCAGTGCTTCTTTCAGGTGCATTAGTTCAAGTGTCCAGTGGAGCATCCACATCTTCATGCTGTGCAGTGTTTGTTCATGTTGCTGGCCAGCATTCAACCCCACACAAGACCACTGGTCTCACCACCATCTTATAGATCTTGGCTTTGAATTATATAGACATCTTTCGATCACGGAGACCATTAATATGGGCATGTTCTTCTGTGAGGGCTCACCATCAGCATACACCATTGAGCCCAGGAACTTAAACTGGGTGGATTTGATGTACTCCTGGCCATTTGTGCCATCTGTGTGTGGGTCACATTCCCTGTACTCCATCTTCTTTGTTTTGATCTGCATTCCACTTTCATCAAGCTGCATTTTCTACTTATGCACTTGCTGTTCAAGATCTTGACTTGTCTCCTTTGAGAGGAGAACATCATTGGCATATAGGTGCATCCATGGGTGTGGGGCCTGGGTGCCAGCTGTGATCATGTCAATGCACAGAATACACAGGAGGGATGACAGGGCTGATTCTTGCTGGACCCTGATGTGAATGGGAAAAGTTGATTAGATTCCAATAGTGCTTGGACACAGAACAGTTTGCATACCAAGGAAAATTCAAATTCCTAGTAATATTTTGGCAGGTTCTCTCTTTAAATTATGTGTAGATTTTTTCATGGGAAATTTTTTTAACTAAACAAACATTTATCAAGGAAGGGATAAGTCTCAGGAATCTATTGTTGACTAAACTTGAGAACAACTAAGACCTTTCCGTTTTGCATCTCTTACTCAAAACAGCTTAAGGCATGTTCATAGGTTTCTCCATTCTCTTCCCCCCTCAATGTCCCATGATAAATGTATTGGTGAGATATATTAGCTGACCAAAAGTTACCCAATGGGATTCATGGTTAAAGGAGGTTTCAAACCTAGGACCCCCTGGCTGAACTCTATATAACCATAGTTGTTTGAAAATTGTGTATCTTACTATTGAGTACGCCATTGTGTCCAGTAAGACTTAGAGTGCAATCCTAATTATGTCTACTCAAAAGTAAGCACAATGGTGTTCAGTGGGTCATACTCCCAGGAAAGTGTCTTTAGGATTGCAGCCTTTAGGCTATAAATCTATCTTACTCATTACAAACCAAACCCCAATCTTTTAAACCTAGCCTGGAGGTTCTCAAACTGGGGCATCCTGATGGCCAAGCCTGAGAAGCTCCTATAAGGGGCAGGTGATCACAGTGATGGAATGATTGTGTCACCAGCGGGGACCTAGAGGCTTGGCTTTTACTCATCTCTGGGGTATCTAGGGGTTGTGGGCAGCTCTGTGGAGCCCTGTTATGGTCTAGCCCTTCCTCCACCTGGGAATGCCTTAAGACCGACCCTGAGATTATTCCTACACAAACCCCAACCACTGGGGATGCTGACCAATCAAAGGGATTTTTGCTATTACAAAAAAGAAAAAAGGATTTAACAAAGACTTGGATAAGGTGCAGCCTGTGACCACTAGCAGGCACACTATCTTCTTTAGGTAGCACTTCACCTTCCATCTGGGTTCTTTAATAGGGTAAACTGATTCAGCATATAACCACACCAGTATTCTAATTAAAAAGTTTTATTCAAATAAAAATTCTTTAAGGCTTTTACAGCAAACACAAGTTCCAAAACCAAAATAAAAGACACTACCTCCTGCACTATACTCTTTGTAGTCTAACTACTTACAAGTCAATTACTTACATACAGTTCCTCAAAGATATTGTAAGTCCACTCTCAGGTGCATTACTGAGGCATTACTGAATGCACTCTCAGGTGCATTCCTCAGTCTTTTGGCGTGGCCCACCCACCTTGGCTTAGCAATGTTGGTTCGGCCTCATCCTTCAAAAGGGAAGAAGAGAGCAGACAAAGAAGATGGAGCCCAAACTGTGTCCCTTGGTTGGAGTTTTTATACCCATTTCTTTGTTCCTCACTAGCTTCTCAGCCAATCAAAACTAACTTAGATTTTGGGCCCCTTGTTGCCGGGCAAGCCTTTCCCAACCAAGGTTCAGCAGCATCAGATTTTACAATTACAATAGGCAATTCATAGGTGCGAGTATTCCCAGCAGTAACTTCCTTCTAGACCGAGATAGCATTTGGCCTTGATGTCTCCTTCAGGATGGCTGTCTCCCCCGAGGAGTTAGTAAGGTCATGCATAATATACAGAGGGACATGCCCACAACAAGCCCTCTACAGAGTTCCTCACACTTTAGAACTTCTGGTTTGCAAATGTGAAACTGAAATTGGGTTGCAATAGCATTTCTTCAATGTTGTGAAGTATGTGGAGCCCCACAGATGTATCTTCAGGGTCCCCCCAGCCCACTTATACAAAAACAGTTGGGTTGAATGAAATCAATCTCCGCTGCATCTCCACTTGCAGAGCAATTGACTAGTTCGTCTTTCCATCATCTCCCTGTCCCCACATACGTTTTGAGTGGCTCAAACTCTTCTCAAAGTCTTGTGTAGAATAGGGTTTCAATAAAAATATGAAACACAGGCAGAGATCTGAAAAAAGGGACACAAAAGGAGTTTTAAAAAGAGGATATACAGGCAAAGGAGGGATGCAAAAAAACTGTACATCGGGCTGAGAGACAGGAAGGGGCTTTGTTCACAAAAGGGACTTAAGGGTTAATGCTTTCTAGCTCTAATCTAGATTTTAAACTCTGATAGGAGAAATCTTCAGATTGTCTTTTAAGCTCTATTCAATCATTCATCCTTTCTTCACAAATTCTTCATACACAGAAGGTGTTTCTGTTCTGTCACCTTTTCATAGCAAGGCAGGGTGTATCTACACATATTCACATGTCTTGATATGCCAGATTCATTGAGACATTCAAATTCAAAAACTGATTCTGAAGAGGATTGTAGAAGTTCATCAGAATAAGAAAGAAAAAAAATATTATTCTAGGGAGGAATCCAAAGATTAAGTTATATTACTACCATGAAATTTACATAAGATTCATGTACAGGCAACCTCCAGCAACAGCCATTCACCAGTTTTTAGAGGCTGAAAACATCTTTCTCATTTCTAAGTATAGTACGTACAATCAGTTACAATATGAACAGAAGCCCATCAGTGGATTCTCAGAAAAAGAGCATTTACACTGATGTATTTTCAAGCACAATCCTATGCTTATCTATTCAGAAGTAAGTCCCATTGTCTGCATTGGGGCTTACTCTCAGGAAAGTGTTGTTCACTGTGTCCAATGGGACTTCCTCCCTGTAAAACTTGGATGGGATTGTAACAATCTATTACTTCTATCCCACAGTCAGAAGTCAGGTTATCAAAACTGAGAATACAAATGTGTAAAATTAACCCTGATATATGAAACTTGATTAACTTGGATATGAAATTTGATTTAAATCCCATCTAAATACCTTTCCCTTGCTTTCATCATCCTAACTCAATTAGACAGCAAAAACCAAATAAGATGCTCACTTTGGGTCTTTGGAATGAAATTAAATTCAAAAGATGGAAATCCAATACAGTAGTTGCAATGAAGAGTCACTTATAGTGGTTTGGATATACGAAAAAAATGGAAGAGCAAAAGCACAAACTACTATTCTCCCCATAGTTATGGAAAATATTAGAAACCAAGCCTATGGACACAATCCTAGCCAAGTCTAATTAAAAGTAAGCCCCATTATGTTCAGTGTTACTCCCATGAAAGTGTCTTTATGATTGCAGCCTTTGGGCACAATCCACAGCAACTTTAGCTTGCTCTGCCCTAACTGCTCTGCCCTAACTATGCTGTATCCTAAACATAGAGTTATGTGTGAGGTAGAGAAGCAGGAACCTAGGTCTGCCCGTAACTGCTCCGGTGCAGTGATCAACTTAAGTTGCTCCATTGGGCATGCTCAGAAGGCAGCCTGTAAGTGCTATATTGCCTGCAGTTACACACAAGTTGACCTGCTCTCACATCACTCAGAACCACCAGCAGCTGTCTACACTTCCTTCCCTTCTGATCACATGAAGAACCAGCTGGCAAGCTGGGGGAGTAGCTGTCAAGCTGTCAGAGTGCCTTCCCAGCATAATGGACAGGGCAGGGTTGTCAGGGCTGGAAATGGGAAACAAGCTGTCCACCTGCACCCCAAGCAGGTAAGGTGGCCCAGGAAAAGCCCAGGCACCGGCAGGGGCAAGACTGCACAGAGGGATACGTGTGTGTGTATTGTCAATAAAAACATCAACAGATAAACATGAGTGTCCTGTGGTCTTTGGCAACACAGCAGCAGCATTAAAGGTACAGCATGCCAGACACAGGGTCCACACTCAGGTGGGCTGGGAGGAGAGGGAATACCCCATCCAAAGGGCAGAAGTCCCAGGAAAGAGCCCCCCTTGCTGGCTCAGGCAGGGGAGGGGCAAGGGTCCCCCAAGCTGCTGGCAGAGCAGGGGGCAAGGGGAGGCAAGGGGGCTGCCAGGGGCATCTGTGGGGAGGGAAGCCTGGAAGAGGGGACCTGGTTCTGCCAGGGTGCAAAAGTACATCCTGGCACAGAGGGGACCTGGGGCTCCCACACCAGAGCAAGGGTGTCTGACCACTTGTGGGCCACTGCCCACCCTAAGCCTCCCACCTCACAGGCCGAAGGGGTGGCATCAGACCCCAGGAACCCCAGATGGCCTCCCCCTCCCATGGCAATGATGCACCCAGGAAGATATAGACACAAAAGTGGGGTCAGTTCACATGTGTACTTGTTCATATGCTTGGGGTTGCTCCTGCTTATTCAGAGGGTCACGGAGGGGGCTTCCAGATACAGAACAGTCTCCAGTGAGGATGCAGTGGGACCCCAGAATCAACCACATTCAGATTGAGCACATGGTAGGGAGGACACAGTGTCTGGACCTTTAAGCAGTGCCTGGACCTTTAAGCATCTGCAGACTGCAGGCAGTTTGGACACAACACTGGGCACCTGCCTGAATTCCCTCATCTCTACAATGCTCACAGGTGGTCTCACTGCTTCCATGTGGCCTCTTGTTGTGGACTCTCCAATGGCAAGGAAGCTACAGGCAGCCCCCTCCCCAGGAACAGGTCTGGATGCCATTGGGGGTCTACACTGAGGGTGGGCACCCCTGTCCACCCTCACTCCCAAACTAGGTAGGCACTGCCCCATTCACCCATCTTCAGGTCATCCCAGTCATCCCTGGAGCTCTAACTAGCTTTCCCAGGGCAGCCAGTGATGACAGCAATCATATGCACATGTTCATGGTGATGTCCTTAAAATAACAACTACACACGTTCACGTCGTTAGTCAACGTCAAGAACATGTGTTGTTAATTTGACGTTAACTTTAACAACTACACATGATGTCATCATGTGACGTGACCGCTTGTATTTAAGGACTTCACCTGTGTCATCATTAATAACTTCGGCTGTGGAGGGGAGGGGAAAGTGATCCAATGTCTCAAACTTTATTAGGGATGAATTGTGCTTGCTCAACTCAAGTGTGATTGGGACAGTGGGCATTGTGTTCTAGGTAAGTGCTTGTGCAAACATGTCTGCAGGGGGATTCTTCCCAGGGCTCCTTGGCAGGGATCCAGCAGCTGCAATCCTAAATGCACTTTCCTGGGAGTAAGCACCATTGAACACAATGGAGCTTACTTCTGAGTAGGCATAGTTAGGATTGCACTCTGTCTCCTTCCCAGTGGAATAGCAGCCTGCAATGAGAGGGAGGGAGAGAGTGAGAGAGACAGCATGTGCAGAGTGGCTTCAGCCAGCAGATGGACCTGGGCACACCTTCTGCCTGTGGAGCCTGCTTGCTGGTGGCACAGCATCCTGCAAAGAGAGAAGGGTCTCATACCATCAGAGGCCATGGTTGTACTTTGCAGGCCCCTGCAGGACTCCAGCTACATAGGGCCTACTCCGGGAGTAGGTGTACAAAGACATGGCTGAGCACAGATAGAGGTCAGCTGCCCAGCTATACTGCTTGGCAGGCTGTGCATGGAATGAGCAGCACCTGCTGGCTGGGGGATCAGGCAGTCAGAGGGGGTGCAAGGAGAGAGAGACCCTACACTTGTGAGGAGGGATGAGTGCCCTTGTTTCCTGGTGGGTCTTTGTGTACACTTCTTCCCCCTCCCCACCCTATGGCCCCACTTATCTTGGGGGACCTGTTGGGTGGGAAGGCAAACCTGCAGAGGGACCTCACAGCAATTCCCAACAAGTGCATGTAAGCCCCACTGAGTATACTGGGGCTTACTTTAGAGTAGACATGCAAGGCTGGAGAAAGGTGAAGGAAATTTTAGCAAGAGGTGCTTCCATTACCCACCCCATGCAGCGCTCCTTACCTGGTTGGAGTACCTGTGAGGAAGAGAGAGACAACAACTTGCACAGACATAACAATGGTATTGCTAACATTTCATCATTGCAAGGTTGCCTGTATAGGTGTTTGTGAATGCAAACAGTGCTGCCCCCCTTACCTGGTTGGAGTACCTGTGGAGAGGGAGAAAGAGCAACAAACCAAAAAAATTGCAAAGTCCATACTCTAACATTATTTCATATCACATATATCATATAAATATATCATCATATGCCCCTCATGTGCACAAGTGCAAGCACCTTTGCAGCTGTGCATGGTGAGGGGTGTTTGTGGGGTGAACGCTCCCCAAGAGCAAAGTGCCCATTGAGAGAGCAGAGTGGCATAGCCCTGGGCCATGCACTCTGTTTCTCTTAAGGTGAAGGCTGGGTCCAGGGGTTGGGCTTTTTATGGGAGGGTAGCTGCAAGAGGATTGGTTGGCCACTAGGGTGACCCAGTTACTCCATATCCTCAAGTTGGTAAGTACTGCCTGGAAGGTGAGGTCCAAAAAATGTTCAAAGTCCCCAGTTTACACGGCCCTTACGTGCCTTTAACATGGAGACCTATGGGTCTCCTCATTACTAAACCACCTCTAGAGGTGGTATAAGTCAGAAGGCATTTACATTTGCCCATAAGCCTCTGAAAATCTTTAGGATACAGAGTAGTTATGTGTGAGGGGGTGGGACCTAAGACACACCCCCAACACGCCCCTGTTACACCCTCTGTTAATTGTTTGGGGCAGCCCAGTTACGTTGATGGAATAGTTGCTGTGGATTTCATTGTAAGTTGCCTGAGGCTGCCCATAAACCTTGCTAGGGTGGAGCATCTTCCCAGAGTAACTAGAGTGGAGCAGTTGCTCCACCCTAGTGATAGACAGACAACCTAAGGGCTCTTGTGTGCAAGGAATAGTTGCTCTAGATTGGGCTGCCTGTCTCCTAATCTCTCTTCAGAAGAACCCGTTATTCTCCTAATGAGAGTAGAGATGGCCTCAGGTGTAGGCTGCAATCCTAAACTCCAGTTAGGTATAGGTCCTGTGCAGATCTGGGGGTGTCACCAAAGTGCCATAAGCCACTTCTGATTCACTCCTGGGACAGGGGTTAGGCCAGCGAACAGGCAATCTCTCACACCACCACAGAAAGATGTGCCATGTGAGTTAGGTCTAAATTCCTTAGGATTGCACTCTTAGTCCTTCAGAACAAGTGTGGGAACAGGAAGTACAGTTCATGCTTCCTCTCCCCACCTTATCTGAAATATCATTTTTATGGTGTTATTTTAAAAAAAATTCTGTAGGCTAGACAAGTTGCTTGTTTGCTGACAGTCCTTCTAATCATTTCTTTCTTTCAAGAATATTTTTGTATAGAGCTACAGTTGAATTGTTCTTTTCTTTTACTCTTGTGTACTCGTAACAATGGTGCTGCTGTCTGTGGCAATTGGAATACCTTTGACTTTCTGTTTGTAGTGCCTTCGTCTGTGTTGATTTAGAACTGATGATTTTGAGACTCTCTGCAATTATTTAGAACTCCCAGAGTCCCTGAGATTGGGGGGAAAGGGGGTTTATTTATTTATTTATCAGCCAAGTCACTCAACAGCTTTGCTCTATTCACTATAGAGAGCAGGAAGGCGCTCTAAGTAATTACAATTGTACAAGCCCAATTTAGTGCACAGGTGGTGTGCATTTATTAAATATTCCCCACTTGGTCTGCAGAAAAAAATCGCTATGAACGATTCTGTAGAAATACACAGCTGCACTTAAATATTTATTTAGCATTACATTTCTCTGCCCTGGTGTAACTTTGAAAATATAGAAATACAATTATTAAAGTGTGCTCTTTGGAATGTTTCAGTATTGATTCGTTTTGCCAACTTTTTAAAAGAAAAGCCAAAGGATTATGGAATTCAACCATAAGAACAAAAGGCATATTGAAATAGACGATGAAGTTTCACAAACTTGAATCCTACCCCCACTTCACCCACCCCCAAATAAAGTTTATCTTCTTTTTCTCTAAACACTAACAGCTATCGGCAACAGGGGTGGGGAGGAGCTTTTCACTACATCAAAGCTATACTCACAATTCAGTTCCATTGTTCAAGGTGCAATCCAAAAACATCCCTCTACTCAACCTTGCTTACCAGTGTAATGCAGGAGAGCTGCTCTAGGCATGCAATCAAACTCTCTTCAGGGGCTTAGGAAAGCTTATTTTCAGTTACGTCTTCCCTTACCTATCTCCCTGAAGAGGACAACCGAGGAAAGCTTATTTTCAGTTACCTTTTCCCTTACCTATCTCCTTGAAGAGGACAACCGAATACAAAGCAGAAGCCATTACCATCTCCATTTTGAATTCTCTTTGCATTCTTTTGAGTGCAGCCTCATTCTAGGTCCAGGGGTAGGGAGGAGTCAGTTGCCTTGGAGTGAAACCTATTGATTGACTGATTGCCTGCCTGTCTGCCTTTTTCAATGGCAAGAGAGGCTATTTTTAAACCACTGAGTAAAGGGAAGTTTTTTTTTTTAAAAAAAAAAACAGCTTTCATATAATACAATTTTGTCACCTTCGAGGATTCTGGGAACAGAAACACCTCGGATGCTGATATACAACCTGTACACATACCCCTTGGCATACATCTAATCTAACTGAACTCAATTCAGCTTACTTCTGAATAGGTACCTATATGATTGTGTTGTCACTTCTGCAAATAACAGGTTCCAGATAAGAGTGGCACCTCTTTCTATTAGACATGTCTTCCCATGAGCAAGTTTTCATGTGGCCCACTGCCACATCTGGTGCACAACAACATCTTGAGCCCCTTTTGTACAGATTCCTGAAGGTAATGAATCAGTATAAAAGCATTATCCTGAGGCTTTTCTTTATCCAGGCATGTGTCCTTGACATAACACCAAAACATCTCCTGATATCCTGACTAAAATTAGTGGAAACTAAGTGTGACTCAAAACTTTCACCTAAAGGTTTAAAAGTAGAAGACCAGACTGACCATCAGGAAGAACTTGTGCAGACCACTGACTCCTTGAGATTCATAGGTCTTCTGTTATTTGCTAATATAGGATAACATTATTGCACATGCTCTTCCAATACTCTTTGCATTGGTCAGACCTCACCTTGAGTACTGTGTTCAGTTCTGGGCACCTCACTTTAAGAAAGATGCAGCCAAACTGGAGCAAGTCCAGAGGAGAGCAACAAGAATGATCACTGGGATGGAAGGGAAGCCCTACGAGGAAAGGTTGGGGGAACTTGGGATGTTCAGCCTGGAGAAGAGGAGGCTGAGGGGAGACCTGATTGCCCTCTTCAGATACCTAAAGGGCTGTCATATGGAGGAAGGGGCCAATTTGTTCATAGCTGCTTCTGAAAGCAGAACTAGAACCAATGGGTACAAACTGCAAGAAAGGAGATTCCGGCTGGAAATCCGGGAAAAATTCCTGACGGTGAGGGTGGTTCGGCAGTGGAACAGATTGCCAAGGGAGGTGGTGGGCTCTCCCTCACTGGGGATCTTCAAGCAGAGGCTCGATGAGCACCTGTTGGAGATGCTCTAGGGGGAATTCCTGCTGCAAGCAGGGGGTTGGACTAGATGACCTACTAGGTCCCTTCCAACTCTATGATTCTATGATTCATACTCCATGCTTCACCTACCCTCCTTTCCTACCAGCTACAGCCAGCAACAGTCTAGATATTCTTCACAAACATTAGAGAGGATAGGCATTCTTTATAGTAGGAATTCAGAAACTATGTGAGAAACAAACTAATTAAACAATTAAAGGCTCTTGTAATCCCAAAGGACCCACCTGAGGGAGATTATTTGCTGCTTCTCTGTGTGATTCATCATTCTAGTGCAGCCTCCTTTCAACAAGACTCTTCTGGGCAGGGAAAATTGTAATAATTTACATTCCTCCTCCAAAGCAGAAACTACATTATCTACTCTTGGCTAGAGGAAACTGCCTGTTGTGGCTTTGCACAGAGTCTTTATCTTGAGCTTCCAAACAGGATGCAGTTTCCAAACAGCAAATCATGCAGAAAATGGGCCTCTCTGAGGTCATGTAATTTTTACGCTCTCACTGCACAAGGAAACATATATGTTAGGTGTAAGTGTGACTCCAATTTTTAATATAGGAAACAATGTGTCCCTGGTATCAAAACTCTGGAAAAAAACATCAGATATAATTACACAATAACACATGCAGCCCAAAACTGTCCTTCAACATCTTCTGCCATGCAGATTAATGAATGGAGTGTGTGTTGTATGCAATGATGTGGAAGAGATTAGATTATCAGAGGCAGGCAAAGATGTACTTAATTTTTCTCCAGGTAGGCTGCCTTATTGTCAATATGTCTCCCCAGAACCATGCCAGCTACTTTGCTGATGCTATAGTTTGTTGCCAGCTATATCATGTACTAGTAAAATGTGCCCGCGTTGTGGGAGTAAATTAGCCCCCTGTGCACCATCTATCCTGAGTCCCATCCCCCCATTGTGCATCATCCCCCATGCGCACAAATGCACAACAAATCCCCATGTGCAACAAACTCCAATGTGAATCATTCCCTTATTTATTGCACATCATTCCCCTTTTTCACATCACCCTCCATGCACCCCAACCCCTCATGTGCATCAATCCCCCCATGCGCATCAATGCCCATGCACACCACCTTCCCATGTGCACTCACCCTCCCTGCACACCAACCCCTATACACACCAACCCCTATACAAATCAACCCCCATGCGCACCATCCCCCATGCGCACCATCTTCCCATGTGCATCACTCCTTATGCATATCACCTCCATGAGCAACATCCCCCCATGTAAACCATCCCCCATAGGTAACCATCCTCCCTTGCACATCAACCCCCTTGCACACCAACCTCCATGCACAACTTTCTCCCATGTGAATCAACCCCTATGTGCATCATCCCCCTGTGCATCAACCCCCAAGTGAATCATCCCCATGTGATACACCTCCTCATGCACATCACCCCCCACACAACATCCCCCATGTGCACCATCCCCCCCAGTGCTCCTCCCTGCCAGTGCATCAAGCAGCAGGCACCATATTGGCTGGTTGTTGATCAGTCTTCCATGTTAAGTATAGGACAAAAACATGTTGCACCCCTTTTCAGCTCCTTAAGAGTTAAATTTCTCCACATCGCTTCTTGATGGGTGTTTTTGTCACATAAGGAACACCCTCCCAAATTTCATGCTTCTAGGTCCAGGGGGTGGGGCAGAGCATCCCTCAGTCAGGGATTCTTCAATGGAAAGTACAGTGGTGCCTCGCATAATGAATTTAAATTGTTCCAGAGGCATGCTCGTTAGTCGAAATGCCTCGCTAGGGAGGCAAAGCGGCCTCGCTAGGGAGGTGAAGCAGAGTTTCCCATAGGACATAATGGAAACTCAGACAATTGGTTCCACAACCCCCAAATATTATTTTTTTAAAGATGGCCCCACTTACCTCTGGCTGTGGCTGGAGGGGACAGTTGGGGCAGACTGGGGAGCCCTGGCCCCCCTTGTGGTATGTCCACTGCCTCTGGGGTCTCCGTTTTGGCCACAGAGTCTTTGCCAGGGTTCTTGGTTCTGCCCCAAACCTTTACCAAACCATCCATGACCACATCACCTCTTCTTTTCTTGATGTGACACCAGACAGGTCTTTTGGAGAACAGGTGCACAGTGCTGCCATTTGAATGAGCAGTCATTTGAATTGGCAGCTCTAATGTGCTCAGCAGCAGCACACAATTGACCATACTATTCCTGCTTTTCCAGGAGCAAAGATTAGTGAGAGATCCACTCTTGTAAAGGATTAGGAACGGAATGGGCCACTGGACCGTAGCTTTGGGCCACTAGTTTCAATACAATTTCAATAAGCTGCAAAATAGGCAACTGAAGTGAAAAAAATAGAGTTGAGGAAAATTAGAATAACCTTCTGGTCAGGGGCTAGTACATTTGCTCAGTCATCCCTTTCATTAATCCTTGACAATGAGCGCCATTTATAATTTGAGACGGGTATAGTAGAAAGTGAATCTAAAAAATGTGCATCCCTATTGAGCCCAGTACAGAGACATTTGTGCATCAATGCCACTGTTTTCTTTGACATATCATGCACAGAGTAATGACGGGCAAATTGGGACACATTCAGAGGTGGGCCCCCACCCGTTCCGGCTAGCTCCGAGGCGGAGCAGCAGCCAGAAGCTGCTGCTCCGTCTCGGAGTTAGCAGGAATGGACCTGTGCACAAAGACACACTGCACATGTCCAAGACTTTGGACATGCGCAGTGTGTCTGCGCACCCATTGGGCCTTGCTCTGGAGGTGGGGCCAGCTGCTCCACCTCCGGAGCAATGCCCATTGGCTGCGCAGATGCATTGCGCATGTCCGAAGACATGCGCTGCTGTGCCTGTTAACCAGCAGGCCAGAGTTTGAGACACGGGTCGGCCCCACAAGACAGGGTGAGCTCCTGTCCTTAGCCCAGCTCTGCAACGCCAGCTGGATCCAATCGTATTGGCTCTCCCTTTCCGTTGGACTAATTCAGTGGCGTGGAGAGTGGGGATTTGCTGCTTGGGTAAGAGCCTATCTTCCATAACAATCCAACCCAGGCTTTCGTGCTTCGCATGCAGCGTATGCAGGGCCGAGCACGATACCATAGTCTTTCAAGACTGACGGAGGCCTGCTTTTTTATGTACAGTTAATATTTTATATAAATAGTTTAGGCTGTGGAACCAATTGTTTGAGTTTTCATTATTTCCAATGGGAAAATCTGCTTTGTATTACAAGCATGCCTTCGAAATGAATTGTGCTTGTAAATCAAGGCACTACCTAATCTTAACGTAGTAAAGCAGATGTTAATCTATTATTTTAGTATACCTAGTATACATAGTTAACCTCTTACCCTAGTAAGGTTAACCTCTTCACAACTCTTTGGTTGTAAAGTGAAAATGGAAGGAACAATGAATGCAGCACTTATCTCTCTTTCCCCCCAACAAGGGTAGTTAATAGCCAGATCCAGAGATGGCCAATTCCAGAGCCTTAATAAGTGCATCAACTCCTATTGCAAGAGCAGACTGTGCAATCTTATTTTCTTCTGTGCCTAAAGAGGGCTCTGATTCTTGGAACCACAGAGACTAGATAGTTTATTAGATTCAAGCCAAGAGGTTTCTGGTTTGTACAGGAATCCCTGACAGATGGCTGGGATCATTGGCAACCCATATCAATGATGGATGAGTGTATGATGCGGTAAGGTGAGGAAGTCTCTCTGGCAAATACTTAGGCAGCTGGTGTTTTATGTTCCCCACTCAAAACCCTGAGTATTGACTTGATTTGGAGGCAGGAAGAATTTCTCCTGCTAATTGAATAGCTTATTCTGACAAAGTGCACCAAAGCCGAACATCGGCATATGAAAGAGAGCAGCAGCATTCAAAGGAGGTGGATAATTGACTGAAAGCTATAAACTACATTATCTCTGACCTTTGAATTGGTGACCCTGGTACTTATGGAGGCAACAAGAAGAAAAAAGGCTGGACGTTGTATTGTCAGAGAGATTAATACATGGTCAGTGAAAATGCTTCCAGCCAAAGAAGTGGCTATTTCCCAGCATAATACAGCAATTTCTGTAGTCAAGACACATATGTACAAAAACTCCAAAGACAAGCCCTGGAAGGTGCGTAGACTACAAGTAAAATAAATTAAAAATACTAGTCCTATGCAGCTGTTGCTTTCTCTAGCTGACAGGGAAACCACTCTTTTTCACAATTTGACAAATCACTTTACTGCAAAATAGCTGACAGTAAGGGCGCAATCCAGAATAACTATGGGGAGTCCTTGCTCTGGTGCAAGAACAATTTGCTCTGGGTTGCAATATAAATTTCCCATAGGTTTTCACTAAGTGGTGCAGTAACTACGGGTACACGTAATGTCTCTTACGTGCTCCCGTAGTTACTCTGGATTGTAGGGTTACACATCTAGATTTCTTGTGACTTTCTAAGGCTGAAAGCAGGAAAGCTATTAAAAGAAATCAGGGGTACCTCAAGCTATATCTTTACTGTGTTTTCTTCCTTCTCCCCATCATATCTTGTTGAATCCATATGGTGTAGTACTTAGCATGTCAAACTCGAACTTGGAAGACCCAGGTTCAAATCCACAGGTTCAAATCCCCACTGATTTCCAAAACTCACAACAGATGCAACCCTATCCACACTTACATGGTTGGTTAGTGCCTCCCACAATGGAATTTACTTCTGAGAAGATTTGGATAGGAATGACCCTGAGTGATTTTGAACCAACCATCAATTAACCTAACACCCTTTGTTGTGAAGTCAAAATGAAAGGAACAATTAAGGCAGCACTTACCCATATATCTCTTTTCCCACAACAAGGGTAGGAAAGTTGCTTATGGACAGGGTATGTCAATGAATGTCAGGAAGGACAAAGATTGAGGTGATCATCTCCCCTGATCTTTTTCCACTACTGGTCACAAAGTCTGAACTAAGCTCAGGTAACAAAACTAATGAGAAATGGTATACTGTATGGCTTTTCACTTATCCATACTGTGCAAATTAAAGCTATCCCTATCCCAGTGCCAAGAGATTTTTTTGTACAATGTCCAGAAAGCAGCTTTGTGATTCACACTGCCCAATGACTAGAGCAACCTCACTCTTCCAAGGCATGAATTACTTGCTCTATTTATTTATTTATTTATTTATTTATTTATTATATATATATATATATATATATATATATATATATATATATATATATATATATATATATATATATATATATATATATATATATATATATATATATCACACAGGCAGAGAAGGCGAGGACTGGAGGGGACTCTTGGGGGTGGGTAGCCCCACCAAAGAGGATAGCAGGGGGCACCCTAGGGGAGCACTAAGGGAATGGCAGGGCCTGCTGTCCGAGGAGGGTAGACCTCAAGGGAAGGAAGGGTTAAAGGGAAAAGGGAGCACGATTGACCCACCCAGAGAGGGAGAAAGCACTGAGAAGGGGCAAGAAACACTGAGGATGAGGAGGAGCTGGCATGCATTTCTGTTTTATTATGCCACTCAATTTTTTTTCCTTATACAGTACAAGTGATTTTTGGTAATTTTGGAATGGCTTTACAACTAGCTTTCTAACTTAATTCTAAATTTTTCTGAATGCCTGAAATTAATAGAATAATTATTATGGTTATCCAAGGTTTCACCATAAGGATGTTTTCAGGAACAAATTATGTACAAATATAGAGGGCCAAGTGACTGACCCTGTGGCAAAAGCAGTATGGCAACTGCTATCTTGTTCTGTTAGAGAGGAAGAAATTTATTATCAGCCTGATTCCTCATTCTTACTCAAAGCCCACCATAGGCAGACTATTAAGAAACCACTTGACATTGGGATTGAACAAATAAGTCCATTGTATTTGGTAGGCCCAGAGTTTGATTGTATTCTGTTATAATTGTCTGCCCTTAACATAATGGCTTTGGTTTTTTTTTTACCACCTGAAGTTGAATAATGCTATTCTAAATTTGTGTTCAAAATTCAATTCATGTTCTCAGTGTTTGCCTACTAGAATAGAATTCAATTTCACACACACACACACACACACACACACACAAGTGTCTCTCATTGCTTGAAGGGAATACTAGCAAAATATTATGCAAACACTATGATAACTGAATGCAATATGTGCTCACAGAAAATAAACCCTGTAGCCTCCAGTGCCTACATCTATTGTATTACATTAATTATAAAAATGTCTCACATTTAAAAATATGAAGGGGCTCTGTTATGAAAGCTGGAAATTACTTTCTCCCTTGGGTCGATAAAACTTAGTAAAACTATTCCATATGAAGATTTTGGCTTTATTGTCTAAGGATTTATTTGCTGTTCTAAGACACAAGTGGCAGCCTGCAATGGAACTGCAGAAGAGTCTGCCACAGTCCCCCTCCTGGTGTACTGCAAGTAGGAAGCCCGATGAAAATATATTCCTGTTTTTCTATTTCTGCACAACTTCCATTCCTGCACAGACACATTCATACTTCTCTCTCCAATTAAGCATGCAACCTAAAACCTTTCCCCCTTTCACATATTCACTCACACCCAGTGATGGGCTTCAAAGAAATTAACAACCGGTTCTCTGCCCATCTGGCAGCCACTTTTAAATGGCTATTTTTAAACTTTGTATGTCCTATCGCTTGTTAACAACCGGTTCTATAGTGTAGGTGCGAACCTGCTGGAGCCCACCACTGCTCACACCCCCCAACATTTCTTTGTCCGCACGTATTCCAAGTATAGGTATGCTCTTCAAAGTGGCATGCACAACTACCATACATGTCTCATCTTACAATGCAATCCTATGCATGTCTACTCAGAAGTATCCTGTTGTATTAAACGGGTCTTACTCGCATTTATTTAGTGTATGGACTCATAGTAAATCAGATGGACTTATGGTACATATATGGTAAATACTTGGTATGGTAAACCATACCATCCCAAACAATACCATAGTTTATGGACTTACGGTAAATACATGGACTTATGGTAAATCAGATGTTAATGTCCAGTTCATTCAGCCATTCAAGGACAGAGTGGTTTATATTGAAAAAAATCATACACTGGGCTTGTGTAAACTTTTGATGGACACTCCGGCACAATGTGATGAATATTTTGTCAAGGAGCACTGCAGTCATTCTGAGGGGGAGATATAAGACCCGACTTAAACTGAGTCCAGCAGACACCATGTGCATGGATCCTGTTCAGAGTGGACCAATACTGGCAAGGCAGTTCAAAACCTAGCAACTATTGTGTAGGGTAATCTATATAACTGCCTGTATCTGGGTGCAGCCAGGTGTTGGGCAGCCCATCTAGCTTTCCATTGCTCATTAATGTTAAAGTTGTTACACAGCTGTTGTGTTCCAACACCTCCATGTTTTTATCTTGGACTGCATATCCAAATTTATGTTCCCTTGTATCTGGCATATCTGAGATACGGATTGAATAGTGTGGGTGCCATTACAGGCCCAATGGACAGGACAGATTGGGGACATGGTCAAAATAGCAACCTAGGAGGGTTTCCTGTTGCAGGCAGGGAGTTGGACTAGATGACCGACTTTCCAACTCTAGGATTCTATGATTCTATGAATATGCCAAATTAATGTTTAAGGGCTCAGTAAATCTAAGAAACAATATATTTGTTATTCACAGAAAAGTATATATAGGACTGAAGTCATTGTTGTACATTCTTTACAATCCAAAGTAACTGCAGGAACTCTTACATCGATGTAAGAAAAATTTACTCTGGATTGCTCTATGAATTTCCCATAGATTTCCACTAGGTGGCACCATAACTAAGTCAACATAAATTTCTCTTAAGAACTCCTGTAGTTACTCTGGATTGTGCTGACTGTCATCTAGGCCTGGTCCAGTTACTACAGGTTTCCTTGTGAGCAGGGATCTTCTTGCAAGCAGGAGAACCCCACAGTATTACCTGGATCCAGCACCCCCAAGCAAAGAGTCTCCCCAGAAGTAAGGCTGGGACTGCCCAAGATACCAAGCAAATGACATGGCCCTGCAACCCACTCTGAGCAACCTTCCACAGAAAAGAAAATAAACACTACTTCCAGATTCTGTTGCAAAACCAGATTGTTTTTCTTTGTTCACAGAAGTTTGGAGTTCTCAAGCACCCTGCAGGCTCCCTGAACATGCCAGAGAGACATAATGACCTATGACAGTCAGATAAGTTTCAAAATCCTTTCACTCCACAGTAGCAGCACAATTCTGATTTTGTTGCTGCCTCTCCCTTTTCCCAAAAAATACTTACAGGGTTTCAAAAGTCCAAGCAGAGGGCTTTGGAAAAACTTGTTCTAGACCATTAAGAAAGACATGGTTATAAGATCAAAATGTTTTACTCTTTATCAGATAGTAAAAGTAGTCATAAGTGGTATAAGTACAAGTAAATTTTAATGTCTTGTTATATTTTTGCTATTGTGGATTGTGACATACACATTATATCAAAGTGTGTAATTTCTTTTTGTTCAGTTCTGAAAGACATTTTCATGAAATACTAATTTGGTATGCACTTGACTACATACTGGTATAATAAAAGAGCTCTCTGATACAATTGCAGAAGTTTCCATTATGTATATGGCTATCAGTCAATATGATCAGGTGCTTTATGAGAAATACAATAGTACTCATAACCTTGACTCCTATTTCTAAAGTACTCTGTTTCTCCATTGACTCTCAGAACTAAGATAGCCCAATCCACAGAGACTCACAGCACAGTAGCTCAGCTTACCGATGTCATGCATCACATAGGGAAGTTCCAAATCATGAATTCTTCCTCAAAGTAATGAACATATGTTCCTTTCCTTTGATATAAGCTGTCACTGCTCTGCTGGATCTACTATATGGCTGGCACATTTCCAGGCGGGCTCAGATCAAGGCAGGGTAGGGGATAGGATATCAATGGCACCCCTTGTTGCAGACAAATCAATCTTACCCTATGTAACAGAACCAAAGTAATACCATGTTAATTTCAGAGTGAACTGCCAGTAAGGATTCTTACAGAGCTTAAAAATAAAAAAAAACTAGAGCTTGTGAGAAGATAGGGAGTAACCCTTAACAATAACATGCTAGAAGCTTTCATCTACTTACATTCCCAGAAGATCAAGGACAATGCTGATATCTCAATTTGCTTATCAGGAAACAGGGGCCGCATGCAACCCGGGACACCTATGGATGCGATCCAATAAGCAAAGGTCCGGCCTCTGGAGGTGAGTGGGTAGAAGGGTAGTTGGGGGCACTTGCTTTCTACTATGGGAGCCGGTGTGGGCAGAGAATCCACTCTGGGGACATTGCCGGGTCCAACATTGCTTCCTATATACAACCAGCACATGCGCTTTGCAGCTCTGATGCTGCGCAAGCATGCACAGTTTAAACTTACCTGTAATGACTGCCAGCTGGCCAGAACTCAACCATGCTGTGCCCATGCCATGGCTGCCCCCTAAGTGCTCCCACCACCCTCCATGATTGAAGCACCTCCCCAGCATCAGCAGCCCAGGTAAGCCCCCTAGCCATGTTTTCTTAGGAGTAAGACCGTTAAATCAATGGAGCTTACTCCTGAGTAAGTTTATGTGCAGCCCAAACTAACTCGACTTCTTCCAGTGTGCCCCAGGGAAGCTAAATGTTTGGACACTCCTGGTCTACAGTGAATACAAGGGGTTTCTTGGATTAGCCTGCTATATCCTCAGGTTAGTGGGCTGCCATAGTTGTGCCATATCCTGAAGTTGAGAGGCGGGGGTTGCAGTAGGCTGGCCAAAATCTCAGATTTTTTTGGTCAACACTGCCATTCATACTCTGCCTTATCATGGACCCCTATGAGTAGACCCTATCATGGGTCTACTCATTGTTATACCTGCTCCTGAGGTGGTTTAACTCTGAGGAGCTGGAAGAAGGAATTTCTGTCCTGGAAACAGTTTCTGTATAAAGAATAACTGCTCTGCCCTAGGAAATGCTGATCATACCCTCAACATGGCTCTCCTGAACTGCCTAGGCTGCCCCCGTTAGGGTAGCCCAGGTCCACCTGACTTGGGACAGGCTACCTTGGCTTAAGCTGCCCCAAGCCTTTTCCAGAATAACCAGGGTGGCCCATCTTGCAGTTGGGTCAACCCAGTGATAGATTGGATAACCCAAATACACTTCTGGATTGTGCCCTTATGTCTCCTAAACCACTGATTTAAATAAATATGTCTTGACAGCTGACAAATATGTGCCTGTACACCACTGATACAAAAAATTTGAATTCTTGTGGACAATTCTTATGCATCTCCCCTCCCCCACCAATCCTGTACACAAATAATGCAATTAAGTATATAAATTAGAAAAAGTTTATTGAGATTTACTACTGAAATTTTTAGGTTGCCACATTTAATGTTGCCTGAAGCTGAGGACTGGCCATTTTCCACCTTTTCTGGTAGTCAATGGGGAATACAGTGATGCCTCACGTAACAAATTTAATTCGTTCTGGAGGCATGTTTGTTACGTGAAACATTCTTTACGTGAAGTGGATTTTCCCATAGGAAATAATGGAAACTCAGACGATTGGTTCCACAACCCCCAAAATATTCATATGAAAATATTAACTGGATGTAAAAATGATGACAGAACACTGGGATTGAATTCAAAACATGCATTCAGTGTGCATGATCTTATGAAGTCTACTTAGGCTGCACTCCTAAAGACACTTTCCTGGGAGTAAGCCCTATTTAATACAATAGGGCTTACTTCTGGGAAGACATGGTTAGGAGGCTGCAATCCAAGACACCTTCAAAGTGTCTCCTCATTTTCTCCTTCTCTCCATCCTGAGCCTCTCTCTCCCCTGCTCCCTTCTGGCTAGCCCTGAGCTGCTTCCCTCTTCTCCACTGCTGTTCTCTCCCTCTGCCCAGCGGACACCCAGCCACAGGAGGAACAGCATGGAAGTGTTGCTTTCACTATGGGGAGGTGCGCTAGGCAGCCCTGGCGCTTTTTAAACAGGCTGCCGGCCAACACGTCTGCCCCAACTGCCAATGAATGTGTTCTTTACGTGAAGTACAGTTTGTTCTTTATGTGAATAACGTTAGAAGCAGAATCCTAGAGAAATTTTTGTTTGTTATATGAAACATACTTTATGTGAGGCGTTCTTTACATGAGGCGCCACTATATGTCCCAAATGACTGCTCCCCCCTGGTCTAATCAGAGAGGGCAAAGAATGGACCATCCATAGTCACAACTGACACTGTTGCTGGTTCATTCTCTGCCCTTGCTGGTGATTTGTAGCAGAAACCTGGCTCAGTGAGCAGTGAAGGCAATCTTTTTGTTTTCTTTTTTTCTTCTGAGACCTTCCAGACCTTTTTTCAGTGGTTTGTGGACCATGGGTTTAGAATCAGTCAATCGCCCATCTTTTCCTTCATGTGGCTCAGTGATCCAAATGTCAATAGATTTTGCTTAATTTGTGAAGGGAATTTTGAAGTTCCACACCAGGATGAAACAGCTAAAGAATTCAGAATTGGCCCTCCTGATTTCTTGAACATATTTCATTGAGATTCCATTTTTATAATAGAAAATAAGTTACTTTCCATTCATGTTCAACTTTATATCAGTCCATCAACTGCAGTGTTATTACAAAGACAAATGATGTAATCAGGGCTATAGCCAAATATACATTCTCTTTGTTTGTTCCTTGTCATCATAAATAAATCCCAACATATGTCGTCTTATAATTCAGGTCTAGCACCGTACATGCTTCTGAACCTCAGGCACTAAGTCACTTATCAAGCTGGTAATTACTTCTCTGGTACTCATATTACTTTCAAGTCGGCATCTATATTCCAGCAGTTGTCCTATCAATAAAAGGTACCTGCAGCTGCTATATGTAATTTTTAACTTCAAAAGCATATAACCAAGTGAAAGAAATCCATAAAAAGGAACCATTCTGAATGAATATTACTCATTAGAGAGTTAAAGAGCAATTATGAATTTGTTAAAGATGGTAAAAGTGGTTAAGAGAAAATCAGGTCTATAAATCACCCAAGTTTCAGCGCACAATCTTCGATGTATGTGGACTTCTAGCTTCTAACTTTTAAAGGAATTAAAAGCTCCAGCACTGATGTAATATTTCCACTGAATGTACATTCCAACAGATTCTTTTCATTGGCTACTTTTCATTGCTGTGAAGGAAAATAGTATTTCATTTACATATTAATTAATCAGGAACTTGGAAATTACTTTTTAACCATCCCTCTCTCTCCACAAAAGTATGCTGTGAATGTTCCGAAGTATGAATACTGTGGGTGTGGGTGTGGCTGTGGGTGACGAAAGGGGTTAAGACACTGTGCTGGTTAACCAGAAGGCCAGGGTTTGAGACCCAGGTCCCCACAAGACAGGGTGAGCTCCTGTCCTTAGCCCAGCTGTGCGATGCAGCTGGAACCAATCGTATTGGCTCTGCCATTCCATTGGACTATTTCAGTGGCATGGAGAAGAGGGATTTGCTGCTTGGGTAACAGCCTATCCTCCATATTAATCTACCCAGGCCTTTGTGCTTCGCATACAGTGTCAAGCACGATACCATAGTCTTTCAAGACCGATGGATGCCAATACAATCAGAATGCCAATACACATTCTGAAGTATGTGAATGCTCTGAACTCTTAAATATTTGAGAATTGCTTGCAGACTGATTGTGATACAGGCCTTCCTATAGATCAGTGGTTCTCAATCTTCCTAATGCTGTGACCCCTTTATAAGTTCCTCATGTTGTGGGGACCCCCAAACATAAAATTGTTTTTGGTTGCTACTTTAAAACTGTAATTTTGTTACTGTTATGAATCGTAATGTAAATATCCAATATGCAGGATGTATTTTCATTGTTACAAATGAAAAGTGTGTTCTATGCACAAACACAATGGGATTTATTTCAGAGGATTGGGCATAGGATTGGGCCCTGAGGCTGCAATCCTATCCACATTTACATGGGAGTAAAGGCCCCCTGACTATAATGGGATTTATTTCAGAGTAGGCATGCATAGGATTGGGCCCTGAGGCTGTCAGTCAGCCTCAGTGCGTGTGCAGCTACAGCCGGAGGTCTGGCAAGCCTGACCTAGCCCCCTGCACCAGGGGTCTTTAGGCGACTCCCAGGAAACCTCTAGGAGACCCCAAAAGGGGTCCCGACCCCAACTTTGAGAAACACTGCTATAGATGCATGTTCTCATGGCAGAGATAGTTACAGCTGATACTCCTGGCACAGGATGTTTATGTGGAAGAAGAAAGGTTTGCCTATGTACCTTTCACCCCAATAAGTGTACAAGACAAGTTGTTTGGAATATATTCAGAATCCAGCAGTGTCCTTGCTATTGGCTCCACAGGGCTCTGTCCTCCCTTAGTTCGGGAACCTAACCTGGAGGAGACAACAAACCAGGCTCTATTCTTCTCAAAGCATTCCCACATCATAGGCAATTTGTTACAAATCCAAGCTACTTAGTGCCAACCTTGAAGGAATCAAAACAAATGAATCACCCCACCTCTCACAGGCCAAAAAGCATTAGAGGTTGATTTTGACAAAATCAGTTTATATTACTCTAGTTGTTCATCCCATGTATAATTTTGCGAATGTGCTGTAAAGCACCTGGTGAGCTGGTTGCAGCCCTCTGTAACTCCCTGAATGGTGTTACAGCAGTACTAACATGGTGTCCACTGTAGCCAGTGCGGAGTTTTGGTCTCAAAAGGCCTCCTCAGAGTAAAAGAAAATTTTTTTTCCTTGTGTAAACTCTGTGCATCCCACTTGTGATCTCACTGGTGCAAGTCATCATTGGCCCATGAAGGCATATTGAGCCTGGGATGGGATAAGGATTAGGCAGGTACCACTGCCACTCAACCCACCCCACTTCTTGGACCCAATCTGCTTTCCTCCCCACCCTGTTGCATCCTCATTTTGCCCACACTTTGCCTCTCTCCCTCCTTGATGTAGTCTTACCTGCAGTATGAGAGTCCCTGGTCCCCTGCCAGCAGTCCCCAGGCTGCTCTCTCTGGCAGATAACATGTTCCAATGCCAGAATGCACATTGCAGTATCATATCAAAAGCAATGAGTCTCAAACATTTTAGCATCAGAAACAACTTTTTAGAATTACAATCTGTCAGGATCCACTGGAAGTTATTTCATTAACGTAAAAGTGACCTCTACCTACCTAACTACGTAGTTATATACTGCTTTTCAACTAAGAAGTACACAAAGTGGTTTATGACCAGAAATAAAATCATGAAGAAGGAAAATTATTAACACCCATATGATAAAATCAAATCAAGTATTTAAGTGTGAAAACTGGCATTGGCTCTGATCTCTAAATGAAGTTATTTCAAACATCAGGGAGTCCTGTAGAGGGCTTTCTGGACCTACTCTGAGCCCTTCCAGGTAAGGGGAAAAGCCCCTGGGTTCCTTAGATGCCAAAATTGCTGCAGTGTTGTCAGACACCCCATCTAATTATCTGTGGTCACAACTGCTGACCTAGATGTATGAATGGCCTGACTCAGGGTGACCATATAGAATGGAGGACAGAGTGCCTCTGGCTTTAAGCATTAGATAGAATAGGCAGGTGCTGCTTTTTAAACCCTTCTATGCTGAGCTACGACTACCTAAATTCTTTCTTCCATCCAATGCTTAAGATAGTTACATTCTGTCCTCCATTCTATATGATCACCCTGGCCTGACTCAATGTGTGACTGCATTGTGCTTCTAATGATGCCAGTGCTGAAATGTGTTTCCTCTGACGGTAGAGCCAGTTTCTGTTCAATTCAGCTCCAACAGCAAGAATTCAGCAGAAAAACTGCTACCAATTCTGATCTGCAACAATGAAAGACTTATTGATTGCTCTTGATAGTTCCTTACTGACAGAAGTTGTTCTGCTAAAATTAACAAATCATCCCTGACATTTTTCTTATTGTAAAATGTCAGACAGCATACTGAGTGGCAGAGAAATACATTTAAAGTCATCTCCAAAGTATGAGTAAATCACCCTTATTAGCGAGGAGTGCTAGCCCTTTGATCCTCATTTAACATTAATGAACAAGGACATGTTGATTCTTTACTGGGCGATTTAACTGGCTGGAGTATTTATATGTGATGAACTTATTAAGTCAGTCAGTAGTTATGCTGGGGTATTAATATGAGAGTGCTCCATATGGTGCCTGAACTGAACCATACAATAACTGAGTTGTAACAGAAAGGAGAGTGAAAATCCAGTGATTCTCTAGGGGAAAACATGAAAATCTGAAGAATGTTCTTTTCAAATTCAAGTCAGTATCAGGGCAGTGTGGTGTTGGCCACACTAATTGAGAACTTATATACTTGTCATTATTTCTGGATTCAAAGACATTCTTCACTACCATAGCAAAAAGGTTTTCTTGTACTGCTCCCAGAATAACAGGTAATCACAATTGCAAAAAAGCACAGCTAAAAGTGCTTTGCCCTCATCTTAGTCCAGGAAGACAGAATCTTAGGGATGATGCTATGGTTTCTGGGCAATAGTAATACTTCTGGGACTCCCACTCAAATTTCAGCTGTAATGTACTGCAGCTCAGTGTGACATAGAAGGTCCCAAGTTAAATCCCACCTTGAATCACATGAGAATCATTTGAGAGTTTGCGTAATCCAAGATGGCAGTGCCCAGGACAGCCAGGAAGAAGAAGCTACTGTGAAAGAAGGGCAGTTTGACCATGGTATGTTTGGAAACTGCTGCTCTAATCTGAAGCACTGGAAAGGTGTTTGAATCACTGTATACAATTTTGGCAGCTGGGGGTCTGACTGAGTTAAAATCCAAATCCCCCAGTTAGGCCAGCATAGGTCCTGGCACAAATTCCTTGCTGGCCTAGGGATGCCGTAGAACACTTCTATGCCACTCCTGGGGAGGTTAGGCCAGTGTGCACATATATGCTGACCTTGCCACACCACATTGGGAAGTTGTGCCAGACTAAATTGGTTATGATTATGCCCTGAGTTTAAGACAACTTCATGGGTACCTTTGCAGACCTCTCCAGTCACTGCTCATATATTGTAATTTTTCAAGGCAGATTTCAGTTCTTCTTGTAAAACGTTAATATACCCCAGACCAATTTTAAAAGATGCCTTAGCAACATGAGAAAATGAGAAACTGAATGCCTTAAAAAGATATGTCTGCATGTTTTGGCTGATGAGAAAAATGGACCTTCTACAGGTAGAAGTCTGATGACAGCTGAAGAGAAGTCACATTCACAGATATGAAATGGGGAGCCCATCAATTAGAGTGGAGCAGGGCCGTCATTAGGGTTTGCATCACCTGGTGTGGGAGACCAGCATGTCACTCCCTTACAGTGGGCAGGCCAATGATATGATTAGTGGGCATGGTTATGTACCATTGCCCCACCTCCACTGGTTTTCTTAGGCCTATATCCTAAAGTGAAATTAAGCCCCTTGCTCCAGAGCAGCTGACTTTCCATAAAATAACACTAGAGGGTGACGTAACTGCATGGACCCGTAACTGCTATGGATTTTTCCCTTAGTCACACATTTTAATACAATAAAGATATTTCAAAGCAGAAAGGAGGAGGGGAATAAACCCCCCCCATTTTAAGTAGATCTCTCAAGTTTGAAAACAAGAGGAGACTCATTATGGGTCATATGGAGGGGAAAGATGATTTAAATCCCATTCTCCATCCACAGTCTTCCACTCCTCCTCTTCCCCCCACTACTAGATACAGTTTTTGGCATAATCTCCAGTTTTTGGCATAGTTTTTGGCATAGCACAGTGGTTATAGGATTATGCTATTAAAATGATACATCTCTAAAGCTAGGGGGTTTATACATTTCCCAATGGAATGTAAAATGAGTCTTCTTGGCTCAGCCTCACCACTATCCCTAAACTGCCTTTTCATGCATATCCACAATCCTGGAATTTTGTTTTGGTGCATCAGTGTGGAATTGTGGCATGCAACTAAATAACAAGACCAAATGATATTAACTTCTAGAAACTGACCATAAACTGCATCTCCTCCACCACACTTTTACTCTTTCTAGTCCTAGGCCATATACTTTTCTTTCTAGATCCTCATTCTTCAGATTACATCTCTGTGTCAGAAGTGGGTAGTGATTACAACTTTCACTTTTTACTGCAGGGAGCCCTGCAGCAGGGGAGTTTAAAAATGGCCCCCTCTCCTCTCAGCAGTGTGATTGCGTCACTACATTTCCTCCCTCTCCCATAAAGACCTATGTTGACTCTCCCATAAAGACCGAGAAGTATTAGTACCAGTGGCTTACGTGAACTACTACATTTAAAGACACAGCACCAAATGCCATACACTAGAAAGTAACCATAGATGTTCATTCCAAGGAAAAACTTTTCATGAGGACAAAGTCAAATGAGCCTGGGAATTTATCCCAGACCGAAAGGTAATGGAAGTGAGCTGGGGAAATGAACCTTCAGTTAGATGAGGCAAATTGCAGTGACACCTCTGGCTATGATAAATTACCTTTCAATGTGGCAAAATGAATTCCCTGACTGCATTCCATAGTCAAAGTTATCAATCATTGTTTGTGCAAGGCTATTTATGAAGCAGAAATTAAAACAAAAATAAGACTGAGAGTGAATCAGACCAGAAGTAACAGCAAGCTACAAGGAGGATTATGTCAGCCTCCAAATGTCAAGAAATTATTAAACATGGAAACCTCTTGATCCTTTCTTAATTAGACTTAAACTCCTTACTTATAGTTAACAGTATTAGAGTGGATGTTTACAACTTTGATAATTCATAAGAACAGGAAAGGTGGTGGGACGTATGGATTTAGAAATACCCAGCAACATAGGTATTTAGGTATATAGGTAGCCGCCTACCTAGACATGTTACTTTTTCTCTTGCTGATGTCTGAGCAAGAATGCATGGTTCTGGACCTCTTCTGTTGCCAGTGAATTGTGATATATATGACACAGACATTTCTGTGTAGGCTGTAAATATGTACAGATAATGCATGTTTAAATGCAACAGCTGCTTTGGTAGAAAATAACTTGAAATGATATGGATATACATACCTTTTTTCTTTTTAAGTGGCAGGAAAAAAAATCTGAAAATGAAAGAGAGAGAGTGCAAATAATATCTCGTTAAAGGAATATGTAGGAGAAATGGCAGGGCTCTGAATTGGACATTAGTGTGAAGGGGATTATGCATGCATACAGCTTCTCAGCATACATACAGTGTTGCTCAAGCACTGGCAAATAAAGACAGAGGGCAAGTTTTGGGAGCCTGTATTTGTATATCCTGCTTCTGTTGATTTATTTATCCATTGATTGGGTCCATGACTGCATTCAGGAATCCTGGTTGCTCTAGTAAATTCAAGAAACATCTTGGAAATATTACACAAGAAATGAGGCTCAGATGATGTGTGGCAAAATTGAACCTAGAATTTTATAAAAGCCCTGATATCAGGGAAATTTTGCATTTTAGTACATTTGTAAGAGAATCATCCTGATGAACTAACTACTGAATATTTCATGGTATGTTACACACATTTTTTGGTCTGTGTGAAAAGGTCATTTGCTCTTATGCCGTATGGAGATCCATTGTTATCCCTGTTGGATGATGTCCCTTCCCCAGCAGTTGTATCTGATTGTGCTTTTCCTGCAAACACCATCTGGCATCAAATTTCTCATTGCAGGACTGAGGATCACAAGCTTGACAAGTACATAACTCAAGTTTGCAGAGGTGTGATGAGAGATGCTTTTCTTATTTATGCCAAATGTTCAGGGAGCAGGTTTGCTGGCATTTGGATGGTTTCTCCAGATACAGCTGCAGAAAAAAAACAACACATGGATATAGTTACGTAAGTTAAATTTTCTGTATGTACAATTTGGGCAGGGACAGGCCAAGTCCTTTGGGTACTCCTACAGCTTTCCTTACCAAAGGATATGACAGTCTTTGCATCTCTTTCCATACACCATTCTAACTCACCATTTTCATTCTGTTCATACGCTCTCTCCCTCTCCCCTTCTGTTTCCTATCCAGGGAGAAGAAGAAGGAGTAGAGAAAAGCAGGTGAGGAGAGATGGGTGATCCCAACCAACCTGCTGCCTGCGTGACAGATTCTGTTGGCCCTGTGAATGTGCTGGTCCTGGTTAAAGTCAGTCTCTGATGCAGTTCTGTTTTTCTTTAATTAACCTGAAAAATGTTCCATTCCTGAAGACAAAGATAAAAGTTATACTAACATTTAGCTATCATTAAAGTAGAAACTCTGCATATTAAGCTGCTTCTCCTCTTCCATATTTATTGATGTCTTATCTATTAAAGGGAAAGATGCCCCATAGGTTGCCCTGCTTGTTGTGACCAAGCAGCAAGTATTGTCCAAATATGTCTCCATGGTCAATGTGGCCGGCATGACTGAATGCCAAAGGTGCACAGAATGTTATTACCTTCCCAGCAAAGTGGTAGCCATTTATCTTCATGGTTATGTGACACTGGGAGGATATACTATAGGCTTATGGTGATGTCAGAAATATTTTGTGCTACTCTCTACTAACCCTACAATCTAGAGCAGCTACACCAGTACATGCATCAACGCATGTTACATTTATGGCAATGCAGTTACGGTGTCATCCAGTGGAAACCTATGGAAAATTCATAGAGCGATCCACAGTAAATTTTACACGCATCAGCACAAGAACTGCAGTAATTACTCTGGACTGAGCCCTAAGTATATTTACTTCTATAGTTTCTTCTGTGTGTATCCCCTCTTCTTCATCCATTTGCTAATCCTCAAAATCTTCTGCTTTTGTTAGTCTTTAAGTTGCTGCAAGACTCTGTTTTTGCTTCTGCACACACTGACACAGTTATTCTTCTAGAACCTGTCCAAGAATCTGTTAAGGAACAGAACAAAACCAGGAACCTCAAGAGCTTCTGCACATTAAACAAGCATTTCTCAAGATTTGCCCTCTTCCTGAAGACTTCTCCATATTCCTGATACTTCCTGTAGTAGTAGTTACTGTGGTAGTACAGCCAAAAGTCATTGGTGATGACATTGTTGCTTGTTACTTCTGGTTGGGTGGCCAGATGTAATGCAACAAATCCCAATAAGAGGCTGAGAGTGGACTTTGAAGTCTTCAAAAGCTGTTTTATCTGCAGAAAAGGTTGTCTTTGAGCCTTATATTGACATGCTGTGTCATGTTCCTGGTCTTGTTGCATAGTCATTCCGGTGTGTTGTGATTGGTATCAAGAATGCACCTGCAAGCCCCTAAACACTGTCCAGTCTTTCCTTGTATATAGGGCTTTGTCTCTTCAGAAAAAAGCTATACTCATTTTTTGGACTGGTATTGGACTGGTATTTTTTGGACTGGTATTGGACTGGTAATGCACCAGCATCAGAGTGGTCTTGGAGAGATGCAGATATGGGGACACTGTATCTGAGTCCAGAATCCATGATTATTTCCTCTTGAACAAGGTAAGGTTGTTGAGGAAAAATAAATAAGACCACAGAGGGCTAGTTTTGCTGGGACCAGCAGTATTCCCAACTTTTTAGAAATCCTTTCCCCTAAGGTTGCCATAATTCTCTTCCACAAAATCAGGACAGGACCTTTTGTTCCATTTGCCAGTATGTGAACACAATCCCCAAAATTGGGTTTTTCCCTGTTTTTTTGGGACATATGGCAACACTGCCCTCTCCCAAATAGAAGTGATATCTTCCTGTAAACTACAGATAAATCTGACAAAATTATTTTGGTGAGCAGTATACTTTCACAATGCATTACAATAAGAATTCCAGCCAGTTGTGTTACTAGAAGGGTTCAGGCCAAGTATCACACTGGAGCATTGCATGAGGGGTGCCCAGTAGGGCCAGCAAACATGGAGTCCATTGCATCTTATTGTTTCTGCAGCATGGCACAGTGCTTGGAAGGTTTGCAGCAGCTTCGCAGAAGTAGAAAACCTGGCCAGGAAGCTGCTGCAGTTAGGTTACAAAGCTGCCACCAACTTCCTTCAAGCTTAAAAGAGACATCACCATATCACCTGATGCCCAAACTCCAGCAAGCCATATTCCCTACCATAAACCAGTTTATCAAAGGAGTACATGCTTGTATGAACCAGGGCTTAGTGTAAATTAAGCACTTATTCAGGTCAAGTATTAACCATTTCTTAATTCAGTGGTGTTCTATTGGAAATTAATTAAGCATTTCATAATTCTATGCTTAAAACAAATTTGATAAGTAGAAGCCTTTAAGGTTCTTTTTTTCTCTGAGGGATAGTATCTTCTAGGTTTCATCAAAACTTGCTGGCCTATTATAAAGTCAAGTCCTTCACTGTCCTCTGCTTGTTCATTTTCCTCAGTCCTCCTTTATTGTCAGTAACCTTTCCATGTGCTAGTGAATCAGGGATTTATAGTTTATAGGAGAAAAATGCCATTTCCTTTTTTCACTCCACTGCAGGTTTTACGCTGTAAAATAAAAGTATGACAAATAATTTAATGAACGTATTCTGGTTCAACAACAAATTTCTAAAAGATCAATATAAACTAGATCTTTGGCAAAAGCAAGGGTATATTTGAGAGTGTATGTGTGTACATGTACGCGTGTGCATGTACACTTTTATACTTCTAACTAGTCAGGGTGCTACTTACAAAGAGTTGCCATCCATAGGATTTCCCAAGCAGCACTGGGAACAAACACTGGCAATAAAATGAGACAAGCTCTGAAAGGGTTTAACTCTGCTTAACAAACTCACCAAAGGCAATGCTGAACTCAGCTTACAAATTAACCACTAGGGAGGACCTGGATGCTCCATTTATTTGGAGAGGAATGCAGGAAAGAAATCATTTAAATAAATACCAATAATTAAAGCAGGCCTCCGTCAGTCTTGAAAGACTATGGTATCGTGCTTGGCGCTGCATACGCTGCATGCGAAGCACGAAAGCCTGGGTTGGATTGTTATGGAGGATAGGCTGTTATCCAAGAAGCAAATCCCCCCTTTCCACACCACTGAATTAGTCCAATGGAAAAGCAGAGCCAATACGATTGGATCCAGCTGGCGTCGCAGAGCTGGGCTAAGGACAAGAGGTAGGACATATAAAGTTTAAAAATAGCCATTTAAAAGTGGCTGCCAGATGTGCATAGAACCGGTTGTTAATTTCATTGAATCCCATCACTGATTGTGCTCTATGCATTACCAAAGTTCCTGATTAGCTTCTATTTATCTGATAGAGCTATTTAAAAACACCTTGCATTTAGATTTTAATTTGGTTTTTATTCAGCAGCTAACTGGCTCTTACTCAGGTCAGATCCAGCTCAGGTGGAACTCAGACCACCTGCTTTCTAGCTTTCTAGCATTTCAGCATAGAGTTGTACACAATTAGCTATCACTGCACATCTGTATTCAATGGAGCAACTGAATGTACAGGTTCATTTTGGATCTGCAGATCCCTGCTGAGAATCTTTCTGCACTCCTCAAAATTCTTCATGTGATCTTTCCCAAATTAGAACCTCAACATTCATCTTGACATATTACATTAAGGCATCCAGGTCAGGTGCCAAATGTGGCCCGCAGACTCCCCATCTGGCCTGCAGGGACCCTTGTAATCTGCCAAATCTATCTCTCTTACATGCAAAGTTGTATAAATTTATTTTGATTTGAAATGAAAATCATTTTTTTGGACCAACACAGTGTCAGAGAGATGATGTGGCCCTCCTTCCAAAATGTTTGGACATTTTGCTTTAATAGAACAATTGTAGTTCTAAGTTTTTATCAAGTTTTCACCACCTTCTAGACATAGAACCAATTATTTATTAGTGCAACCATTTTTTTAATAAAATTTAAGGAAAATGTGGAATTAAACTTCAAACAGAGGACTGAATAATTCTTAGAGAAACCAAATTACTTCCCTGTGTATCCCTCTCAGGGATTCTGAATGAGGTGGGGTTTTCCATTCAACTCACTTGTCACCAGATTTCAGAAAAGTAAAAATCCTATTCAAATCTGGATACTTTCAGGGATATTAATTTCTTTTCCCAATACTGTGATACAAAGAATGGATTTTTCTCATCAATTGTTTTATGTTGGCAAACAGAAAAGGATGAAGCAAATGGGAAGAAATTGATGCAATACATCCACATCGTTCCATGTACCACTTCAGATGATCGTCTTGTTTCATTAGATAAAATCAGTCTCCCTTTGCTGATCAAGGAAAATATCAACAACCTTGAAAGAAGCATTTGTTTGCCCAACACTTTGTGGACAAGGTCGATCGGATCTGGCATGACTTGGATGCCAGTTTAACGACATCCAAAGATGTCCCTGGGGCACATGTCAAATCCATCTTTTGGGATTCTTTTCAGTTTGTAGAACATGAAGACGTGGACAGGATTCTCTGTAGTTTGAGACAGTCTTCTTGCCAGTTGGACCCTTCCCCAGCTTAGCTAATCAGATCTGCCCAGGATGGACTGACCAAATGGACAGGGAGGACGGTGAATTGTTGCCTCCTGCACTAAAGCAGATGGTGGCTCGCCCCCTTCTGAAGAAACCCTACCTGGACTCTAATATAACCGAGCAAGAGGCACTCTTTCAAGTGGGTGTTCCTCTTTTATTTAGCAGGGGGAGAGTAACTGGCCCTACACACCCCAGCAATGTCTGTTCAGTGGCTTCTGCTGGTGTTCTTTTTTTGCATTTTAGATTGTGAGCCCTTTTGGGACAGAGACCCATTAGCTATTAATTAGCTATTATTATTTGTCCATTTTCTTGTAAACCACTTTGTGAACTTGTTAGTTGAAAAGCGGTATATAAATACTGTAGATAGATAGATAGATAGATAGATAGATAGATAGATAGATAGATAGATAGATAGATAGATAGATAGATAGATAGATAGATAGATAGATAGATAGATAGATAGATAGATAGATAGATAGATAGATAGATAGATAGATAGATAGATAGATAGATAGATAGATAGATAGATAGATAGATAGATAGATAGATAGATAGATAGATAGATAGATAGATAGATAGATAGATAGATAGATAGATAGATAGATAGATAGATAGATAGATAGATAGATAGATAGATAGATAGATAGATAGATAGATAGATAGATAGATAGATAGATAGATAGATAGATAGATAGATAGATAGATAGATAGATAGATAGATAGATAGATAGATAGATAGATAGATAGATAGATAGATAGATAGATAGATAGATAGATAGATAGATAGATAGATAGATAGATAGATAGATAGATAGATAGATAGATAGATAGATAGATAGATAGATAGATAGATAGATAGATAGATAGATAGATAGATAGATAGATAGATAGATAGATAGATAGATAGATAGATAGATAGATAGATAGATAGATAGATAGATAGATAGATAGATAGATAGATAGATAGATAGATAGATAGATAGATAGATAGATAGATAGATAGATAGATAGATAGATAGATAGATAGATAGATAGATAGATAGATAGATAGATAGATAGATAGATAGATAGATAATTATTGGCCAGACTCATACATCCTGCTTCTGGGCAAAGTGGTCAAGTGGGTGGTGGTGTCCCAGCTTCAGTGGGTCCTGGATGAAGCTGATTGTCTGGATCCTTTTAAATCTGGTTTCAGCCCGGGGTTTGGGACAGAGACTGCCTTGATTGCTTTGATGGATGACCTATGCCGGGGAATGGACGGGGGAGTGCATCCCTGTTAGTCCTGTTGGACCTGGTTTCCTCATGGTGTCCTTCTGGGTTGGTTGGCTAGGTTTGAAATTGGAGGCACTGTTTCTGCAGTGGTTCCACTCCCCCTCCTGGCTGACAGATCCCAGAAGGTGGTGCTGGGGGATGCTTATTCGGTACCCTGGCCACTTTGGTGTGGGGTGCCACAAGGTTCCATTTTATCCCCCATGCTATTTAACATCTACATGAAGCCGCTGGGAGACTTCATCTGGAGGTTTGGAGTGGTGTCATCAGTATGCTAACGACACCCAGCTCTGTCTCTCCTTTCCCCCTGAGTCCGAGGAAGCAGTTGAATCACTGTCTGAAGGCATTGGGGATCTGGATGAGGGTGAACAAACTGAAATTAAATCCTGATAAGACAGAGGTTCTCCTTGTACGGAAGTTGTCAACTCATGTATTGGAATATCATCCTACTCTGGATGGGGTTGCATTATCTCTGAAGGAGCAGGTCCACTACTTGGGGGTTCTCCTGGACTCGCAGTTGCTCCTAGAGTCCCAGGTGGTGGCAGTGGCCAGGAGAACCTTTGCTCAGCTTTGGCTGATCCGTCAGCTGCAATCATACCTGAGTTGCTTAGATCTGGCCATGGTGACCCACACTCTAGTGACATCGAGATTGGACTATTGCAAAGCGCTCTATGTGGGGCTGCCTCTGAAGATGGTCTGGATACAGAGCTTCAGGCAGAGCCTAAATCTTTCAATTTTAAAAATGCTATTAATTGAGGTGGTGGTTGGGGGGTATTGTTTTTAACTTGTGTATGATTTAGTGCTTTTAATTGTTTTACTGAATGTTTTTAATTATGTTTTATTGTTAGCCACCTTGAGTCCGCTATGTGAGAAAGGCAGGGTACATATTTATTAAATAATATTAATAATAATTTTTATCCCTCTGCATTGCTCAGAAATTACCATATCATGCTCCTCAGAGGTTTCTCATTATGCTTTGTGGAAACAGTGTGTGAAATTATAATAGAACTTCTCTTAGTGGCAGCTACTGAAGCTAGTTATTATGGAAACTGTAGTGTGTCTTGGACTGCAGTGGTACATACCATACTTTTTAAAGCAACATTCACACCATTTTTAATTCCCCTCACTGCCCATCTCCATTCTCTGAACTATTTCATCTTCTGTTAATAGCTCCAGCAGGATCTGTCCCAAGAGGTAAATATCAACTTTTCACCTGCAGCCTGAAGTGGTTCTGCCAGAAAAATGCTACCCCATCATTCTACTGAATGTGTAAACTGGTCCGTCAATTAAACAGTACAGTTTTGCTATATCAGCATTAGCTCAGTCTCTTTTGTTCCCTCAGGTGAATATAAGTTTTGCCTTCCTCTTACTTTATGCCAGAAGTGGATTCCTCCTTATGGATGTTCTTCAGTGCAATCCCCATTGCCCTGTTCTTTGTAATGGAATGCAAAAAAATAAAAAAATAAAAATCAGGGACAATTTATGGGAAAATAATGTGTTCGAGAGTAAATATAAGGTTCAGAACTTCTTTGTTTTAATGCTTTCTTTTTTTTAAAAAAAGCTGCTTTTTCCATTTTTAAAATGGAACTGCTTTTCTATTTTTTAAATAGAAAATGGAAATGAATTTTAGGAATCATTAAAGGAGAAACGTCTAAGAATTTTCAAGGGAAGTCAAATATAAATCTATAAGATGGGTGACATTTTTATGGAGCTTCTGAAAATCTCTAATAATTACCCCAGCTTCAACACATCCTTGTGGAACAACAGGGTTTGGGGACAAACAAACATGTTCAGTTGTGAAAGGGACTTTTGAATAGATGAAATAAAATTGGTTTGTACCAGGAAAATTGAGAATGGTCTGCCTTAATACCTTATCATACTCAGGATGCAAGAATAGTGAGAGTGCATTTTTAAGTCAGAGGAAATTAGGTTGGTCCCTATATATTTTTTTAATTTCACTTTTCCTCCATTCTGACCAATGAACTGTAGTTCTGCCAATCAGCCGCAAAGCTCGAACCATGTCTTTAGAGATGTTAAAGTTGAAAGACAAATTTTGCTGTCATGGCTAAGCAACTGTGAGATATCAGTTCAAGTCTTTGGTCTGTAGCTTTTTCAGACCCATCACCATCTAAGCCTGACCAACTTTACAGGATTGCTGGAAGCATAAAAGGAAGGAGAGGACCCACCTACACCACCCTGAGCTCCTTGGTGGAAGGGTGGGGTATAAATGCAGCGAATAAGTAGCAATAACTGAATAAATGCAATCAATAAATTAGCACCACCATGTGGATGAAATACCAAATGCAAAGAATTTAGCATTTTAGCAAGTTGCAATTCTAATTGAAAACAAGTTGCAATTCTAATTGAAATAACAAAAGAATGGGATGCTTTCAAGGCATTAGGATACTTCAGCAAAGATTTCAGCCCTCACCATCCAAAAACATGTGACAATCCCTTGAAGGATTTTCCAGTTCTCTATCTGCAGGCAGCCACCTTTGTTAGCTGACTGTGTTGGCACTGCTTGCCTTTGAGAATGTAAATGTCCTATTGCATAATTTTTTTCCTCATTGCACTCCTGAATGGAATACACTTAAGACTTTAAGGCAAAGAGTAAAACTGATGCTTCTGGTGAGGGTTTTTTAAAAAGTCACTTAGTACTTCATAATTTATTGTTACAGCCACCAGATGAAATTCAGGTGTTTTATTATTATATTATCAACGGCTGAAAAAGGGATAAGACTTTCTGAAAAGCAGCCCCATAATAAATCTTAATGTTATACTGAGAAGTGAATACGGCAATAACTCAGTGTTGTCATAAAAGGTCACTATTCCCATGATTTGGCACCACATTGAATACAGTCCAACTTTTTTGAAAGAAAAAAAGTCCCAACGTTAACCTGTAATACCAAACACAAACCGACACTGAATCAAAAGGCAGCTGGAGAACAGACACCAAATGTCAGAGACAATGACTGTACTACAGTGAGAATAAATTTGTCCTCATAAATCCCCCAAGAAATCTCATCTTTGGACTTTGATGCTAAATGTCTACTGAATATTCGATTGCCCCAATCCATCAGTCAAGGTGGACTGTTCCATTGTATGAGCTATGCACAAAGAGTCAAGCTGCAATCCTAACCCCCATTTTGGCTGGAACAAATACTCCTGGCTGAAATCCAAGAGAAACTGATCTGAAAGAAAGTCCCACTGAACCACAGTGCAACTTGTTTAATGAATATGCATGTACAGGATTTACCTTACCTCCCAAACTCCACTGAACAGGAAGCCAGAGCCAGTGATGTAGCAAATGATCATGTAGCCCAATGCAAAGCTCAAAATGTTGCCCTGGAAGTGATGTCACAACTGGAAGTGATGTCATCATATGATATTTAATTTTTTTTAATTTTCCCCTGTAACAACAAAATCAAATTTAATTAAGTAAGAAAGAGAAAACTGTGCCCTTTATTGGTTAGGGAAACTGTGCTAGGGCAAAGAGGAATGATTATTCTTTCCTTGCTAAATATTAGAGGCTCACCGCTTAGAAGTATCTCCTTACCTAGTTAGCATGAGTAACAGTAATATGATGTATGTGTCAGGTTCTTAGAGCTCCCAGCAAGAAATTGTATTTGCAGAAGGAAAGACAGACATATGGAGTTCCAAATATAAATGTTGTATTCCAAATAGCAGAAGTTAACAGGTAGTCCAAGCATACAAAGGATAATCCAGAAGGACAAAGTATAGTCCATATGTTCAAGCAACAGTATAGTCCAGCATAGTCTATCTCTCTATATAAGTTATCTGACCAAGGCTGCAATCCTAAAGACACTTTCCTAGGAGTAAGACCCATTGAACACAGTGGGGCTTACTTTTGAGTAGACATGGTTAGGATTGTGCTCCAAGTCCAGAGAAAAGGAACAATATCCCTGGGTCAGAGTACAAAGCCTAATGCCTTACCAAACATCATGTGGTCCAGTATAAACCCCCCAGCTAGCCAGGTAGAGAGATTACAGCCAACCAGAATTAGCAGTATTAATTAGGGTGGCTAAAGCCACACCCTAGTTGGCTATGCAGGTGCAGATTAATCACACCTGTGATATATTGCAACTAATCAACATGTTAGCAAGAAATTAAAAGCTAACAATATGTACAGTGGTACCTAGCTTAACAAGTGCCTTGCTTAACAAGTGACCCACAGTTGGGGCAGATGCACTGGCTTTTAGAAAGCGTCAGGGCTGCCTAGTGCACCTGCCCATATCAAAAGCAACACTTCCACGCTGTTCCTTCTGTGGACGGGCATCTGCTTGGCAGAGGGAGAGAACAGCAGTGGAAAAGAGGGAAGCAGCTCAGGGCAAGAAGGGAGAAGGGGAGAGAGAGTCACAGGATGAAGAGAAGGAAAAAGTGGGGAGACACTTGGAAAGTGTCTTGGATTGCAGAAGAAAGTGTCTTGGATTGCAGCCTCCTAACCATACACAGAAGTAAGCCCCATTGTGTTAAATGGGTCTTACTCCCAGGAATGTGTCTGTGATTGCAGCCTCCTAACCATGTCTACCCAGAAGAAGCCCCATTGTGTTCAAAGGGGCTTGCTCCCAGGAAAGTGTCTTTAGGATTGCAGCCTAAGTAGACTTCATAGGATCATGCACATTGAATGCATGTTTTGAATTCAATTCCAGAATTTTGTCATCATTTTTACATACAGTTAATATTTTTATATGCATATTTTTGCGTTCCAGAACCAATCGTTTAAGTTTCCATTATTTCCTATGGGAAAATCCACTTCACATAAAGAGCATTTCACATAACAAGAATGATTACCGGACGAATTAAACTTTTTAGGTGAGGCACCACTGTATATGGAAATGAGAACTGATTATTAACACCTTATTTGTTCCATACAGTATCAGAATTGCATATCGGCTTTCAGAGCAATCAGTATATTAGGAACTTTTGAGTTTTAAAAAATTCACCTTTTGTTCCACAGGCTTTTGTGTTTTTATTTTCTGGTGAATTGGCCATATCCTTTGATAGAATATAGCTATTCGAATGCAGTTTGTTTCACTGCATTCTGCATAAAAGTACCTTTCCAATGATATATAACATGATAGTATTATTATTCATCCATACCATATTTTTTACAGTTTTAGTCACTAATGTCATGCTCAGCTTGTAGCTCCCCCTAAAGCTTGTATCCCAGTGCAACTGCACCCTCTGCACTATGCCACTGGCCAGCGCCACTGGCCAGCGCCACTACCCCAAGAGACTTACCCCTTATCTCCAGGAGACGTCCTGATCACCTCTACTTTGTGGTGAAGCTGCAATGGTGCAAGCAACAGGGGACAGGGTTAGGCCATTGTATACTCAAAGATTGTCCTCTGCTGTAGTACTTCACATTGTCCACATACCCAAATTATCACTGGAGGAAACTGGTGATGACATCATTGTTAGTGACTTCTGGTTTAGGACAATATGTAAGAGGCTCAGGGTGGGCAGGACAGCTTTCTGAGCGTGGAAAAGAATGCTTTTGAGCCTTTTACTTCTGTTGTGTTCTTTATCTTGCTGGTAGGTGGCAAATGTCCAGGAATCTCATGAGATCCACCAAACAGCAGCTTAAGTACCAGTGGTGGTACCTATAACACTGGTTGAGAAATAATGTTATTCACTATTTCCTGAGAGAAAGCACCACTGAACACTATGAGACTTATGAAAAACTATCTATAGGATTGTGCAGCATAAGTTATTTAGGGCACAACCCCAAACAACTTTCCAACACTAGTATAGCTGTGCCTGTAAGGCATACACTTCATCTTGCAATTGGGGGGCAGATATGGAGGCCTCCTCAATGTAAGGAGATGTTTGTTCCCTTACTTTGGAGTTGTTTAATCCTTACCCTAGATCTGGAAAATTGGTTAGTTGTTAGGATTGTGCTTTTAATCACTACTGGTCTTTGATGTAAATTGAACTAAAAGTTAGACAAAGAGCCTTGAGGGTATTTGTTCCATAGTTAGTTGTTACTCTGGCGCCCTGTGACTTTGGATGCAAAGCAATCAGAAAATCATAGTTGAGTGAATCCAGATGTGACATATCCTGCAAGACATTTTCATATCAGCATACAAAATGACCTGTAGTAGCAGACCCTGTGTACCAAGCATGGTATTTGATGAGCATCTTTCTTTTATTGAAATTTGATGGTGCTTCAAAATAATTCTTGACAACGAATTTCCCAAAAATGGGAGAAGGAACATTGTGCTTCTGAATGGCTCAGAAAGGTCAGAGTGCTGCATGACCTGGGGTCAAGCTATCTGGGAAAATATTTCAGCATAATTCAGGCTTTCTGAAGGATACTTTGAAGTAAGAATTATATCAATTTTCTGTGTTTCATTTTTTATTGAATGGATATGTCTGGCAACCAGGTCCCTACAACTCACTGTCTTTAAAAGACAGCTAGGTGGGTTGAGTTACACACTGGGAGAGAGGAAGAGAATGTGAACAGGTCATGGCTAGAAGAGGTTATCATCCTGCATCTGCTGTGAGTAAAATTGTAGCCAAGCGTATAGTACAAGGAAAGAGTGATGGGCATTGGCAAATGATGCTGTCAGACTGCTTGCATTCATCCCTGTACAGAAATTCAAGGATATAAAGGTGCTTGCTCAATTCTCTCACACACTTGGCATGATCAGATCATTTAAATGGAAAATTTTTTTTATCACTTTCACTTTATTGAAATCTTGATTTCATATATTGATAAGTGAATATTCCTTGATAAATACTGTACATGTTACAAAAATAAATGTAGCTTCCTTTGAAAAATACTACTAATGTTTAACCTGTGTAGGCAAAATTAAGTGGCAACCCTAATTAAAATGAATGAGGTATCAATTACTCTTGGGGGAAATGTCTGTGTACATCAGAACTCTCATGGGAATATGAACTGCTAGATTGAGGGGAAAGTGTTCCTGTTAGACATACTGTGCCTGAGCTTAAGAGAGGGAATTATGAACAATTAAAGGACTCCTCTCCTTTTCTACTGTTACTAGCGCAGCTGTGATCAAGCAAACACAACCCTTGCACTCCAGCTTGTCAGAGTACATGGACTGTGTTGGTGCACTCACAGCTTTGATAGCAGCAGCTGTACTTTTTTAAAGAACCCCAGTGGGTCATCCACTTCATACCACATTGTGTTGCCAAAGAGACCAAATCTGGAAACCCCCAAATTATTCTTGGACACACTGGCCTGAGACCGCACTACTAACTCTAGCCACAACGCAATTGTGCTTCTTCCCACTGGGAACCTTATATTCCAGGATGGTGAGCAAGATTAGCCAGGCTGAGAACTGGCTGAAGATCAGGCTCAGGTCCGTATGAGGCTCGGGTCCATATATGGTAAAAGGGCTGATTCAGGGAACCCACACTAGTGAATGGCTACTGACTTGCAATGTAAGCTGACAGGGAGAGGTCTAGCTTTTCCCTTGGGGTCTCCAGGACCCTCCAAATGTATTGCAAGAAAATAAATTGTGAGGTTATCTCTTTTTTGCAGGAGGTTTCATGTTGTCCAGTTAGTTTTAGGAAAAGCCACATGTTACTATGAAGCTGCTATTGCAGTAAATTAACTGCTTTAATACTCAAATCTTCTACCTTTCACCTCTGTTTCCTAAATCTGAAATGATTTTCTTTTTTTCAAAAGTGATCCCTTAATCTCCAAATACATACAAAATCAAAAATGCAATTTTGGGGATGCAATACATATAGGCACAAGACTAGTTTGGTGTTTCTATCTCAACACACAATAGTAATTTTAGGGGGCTCAAAGATTTTACCAGGGTATCTATGAGCATATATTCAAAAGCGTTGGAAGAGATAACATGAATATAGTAACTGGCTGGTATAAATGTAAAATGAGTTCTTAGAAATTGATGTATTCTACAGAGTGAAAGGATGCAAGTGTTTTAAGCCACATACGAGGTTTTCCCAGGTCTCAATTTTTCCTAAACTCAAATGCTACCCAATCTTGAAGAATATCATTCACCTGTTGACCAAATCAATCATGATATGGTCAACAAGGTGAGAACTGGGGATGGATCAAGGGTGGGAGGCGACAGTATTGGTGGTAAGGGTGTTTCTTATATCCTATTCATCTTTCTGGCCTCAATCTCCTCTGAGACTTATACCAACTTTTCAGCTGACTCAGGTTTAAGTAGATCCATGTGATGACTTACCCCTGGGAATATCCCTTGCAGGATGCAGTGTGCACTCTGCTGGTACAACTGCATTAATGTGAGGTTTATTCGATAGGATTGGGCTGTAAGATGTTTTCATGTGATCCAGTTCAATGTCAATGCATATAGACTGCATGCTAATCCACTTATATGTTTTCTTTGTAGATGTATGATTTGGATATGGGCAAAAACTATATTATGTTCCAGTGTCATGATTAGGAATGTTTAAATATGCCATCTCATTTTATTATCAAAACTTTTTTGTCTGCCATGAAATTTGTTAGTTATGTTGACCAAGCAAGGACCATCAATTCACTTCGAAATTTTGCAATAAGTAGAAGTTTTTTGGTAGCTCTTTTTTGAGTGTCAATGACTGCAATCCTAAAGACACTTTCCTGGGAGTGAGACCCATTGAACACAATGCGGCTTACTTTTTGAATAGACATGGTTAGGATTGTGCTCATAATCTGCTGAGAATGTGGATGGTTTCCTATGGTACTGACTGGGGGAGATGACCCTGAAAAACTGTGAAACTTGCACTTCCTTGAAATATCCGCAACTGAAAACACACTAAAGAATATCACGCTCTTTGTGAAATGGTTTTGAAAGAATCAGTAATGTCAAAGCTACACCAGCTTTCTTCAAATCATTGCAAATAGCTCATCAAATAAATTTCACTGAAAAGCTTCCATTTTGAATATCTAATTCTCTTATTCAAGGACTGGTGAAGGAAATTCCAAGAAAATGAAGTTGTCCTATTTCCATAGGAGACATAATAGGACCAACGGCTGTCAGAAACTAAAGCTCCAATTATTAAAAGTATCCCATCTTGTCTGATTGCTTTTCTGTCAGTGGGTGATGACTTGTTTTGCTTTCCAAAATATAAATTTCCAGACATGCTTTTTTTTTTTTTGCATTTTCATTCCATGGCAACCAAAGAATATGACAAGACAATGTGAGCAGTGATTGGTCCCCAAATCCTAATTCTTGCTTGGTAATAACCTTACATTTCTAAACCGCTAATCTGTTTTATCCACACTGTGACAGCGTTTGTGATTATCCATGCCCACATTAAATGATCAGAGCCACTGTTGCTAACTGTCACATTTAATTTGTTCCATTCCAGCTGAATTGGATTTTGGGGGTTATGAGGACTATCTGAAAGAGAAACCATGAATATTGTCAGGAATCTCACAAATGCCGCATATGGGCAACCATAAATGAATGAAAGGGGAATAGGATTTTCAGTGCACATTTCTAAGGATTAAGAAATATTTTCCAGTTATTTTGCAACTCACAATCTTCCCTATGACAGAACCCTGACCTTGGATGAATAAGATACATATAGATGCGGGTGGACAAGAGACCCATGATGTCCCATGTGCACAATTCACATGTGCTTTGGGAACTTCAGCTGCTACCAAGAGTAAAAAAATCAAATGTCGGCCATCTGGGTGGGCTTTCATCCAGTCCTTCACCGAGCCAACCTCTGTTACTATCCTTTATGACAGGATGCCATAAGGTTTAGTCTAAATTTAAAGCCACCACTAGTTGCATTTTTGGGGGGAGAAGACAGAAGTAAGAACTAGCATCCATCACTCATACCCTAATGAAGCCCAGCCTAGAGTTCTGTCATTTTGTGCTGTAAGTGTGACTGCCTCTGAAACAAGTCAACAAGAGATAAGTAAAGTAGCTTTTCACTAATGCCTCATTAGGTATCTGGCTTCAATGGGCTAGCATCAGCAATGTAACTTGCATGTGTCCGACCAGGGGAAGGTGCAGAGGGAGTTAACTGGGTCAGTACAGTCCAGGCTCCACAATATCCTGCATGTGTGACCTCTGGTTATAAATGTCAGTGACTCTGTAGCACCTGATGGCACTGTACCTAATAATGTAAATCATAAATTGAGTTACCCCAAGCTAACTGGGCAAGAGGCACTCTTTCAAGTAGGTGTTCCTCTTTTATTTAGAAGGAGGAGAGTAACTGGCCCTACAAACCACAGCAATTTTTTGTTTCTTCAGACAGATAGCGTAGCTGCAACAGTGTATCAAAATAGCGTCTGTAAGTGATGTACGTTACAAGCAGCATGTCGTCCTTGAATTTCTCAAACATTTGTGTACAGTTTCTGGTGACTTCTGCTGCTGTTCTTTTGCATTTTAGATTATGAGCCCCTTTGGGACAGGGACCCATTAGCTATTAATTTTTTTTCATTTCCTTTGTTAACTGCTTTGAGAACTTTTTAGTTGAAAAGCAGTATATAGATAGATAGATAGATAGATAGATAGATAGATAGATAGATAGATAGATAGATAGATTGATTGATTGATTGATTGATTGATTGATTTTCAGCAGCAGATCTGCTCCCATAAGTAGGGGATAGGACTGGACTGTAAAAAAAGGGTGATCTGGTCACTCTCCCTATAGCATTTGTATTGTATACTGTAGGTAATAGGACAGGACCATAAACTATCACCAAATTGCATCCAAATAAAAACGAAAAAATCCTGCTCAGTTGAAATATCTTAAAGAAGGGAAGGTAAATAATTTATTTCTGAGAGCACTCAAGAAGGGAAAGGGTATTTAGACATTCCATCCTGAATATATCCAGCAACTGACTGACTGACTGACTGACTGACTGACTGTCTGTCTGTCTGTCTGTCTGTCTATGAGGGCCACCCAGAAAGTAATGCACCACATTTTTTTTTCTCAGCCTACAGTAATGGTACAAATGCAAAACTTTAGATATACATTATTTGAATTTTCAGGAGTGTGTGCACAAATTTTTTGTTTCTTCCGACAGATAGCATAGCTGCAACAGTGTATCAAAATGGCGTCTGTAAGTGATGTACGTTACAAGCAGCATGTCGTCATTGAATTTCTCAAACATTTGTGTACAGTTTATGGAGAATCTGCAATCAACAGAAGTACGGTTAGTCGCTGGGCACAGAGGGTGAGGCCATTAGAAGGCGGTTCGCAGAGCTCCAAAATTTGCAGCATTCGGGGCGGCCATCCACAACTATCACACCTGACAAGATGCAGCTTGCTGATGTGCTCATTCGCGAGGACCGACACATAACGACTCGGCAGTTGGCGCTGAAGCTGTCAATCAGCAAAGGAAGTGTGGATGCCAACATCCAAGCTCTTGATTACTCAAAAGTGTGTGCACGATGGGTTCCGCACTGTCTTACGGTGGACCACAAATCTCTCAGAAAAACATTTTTTCTGAGTCGCTGAAAGGTTTTGAAGCTGAGGGGGAAGCGTTCTTGTCCAGGATCCACAGTCCTTTGCGACTAACCGTACTTCTGTCGACTGCAGATTCTCCATAAACTGTACACAAATGTTTGTGAATGTCCCCAACAGTTTATTTCTCCATAGTGAGAAATTCAATGACGACACGCTGCTTGTAATGTACATCACTTACAGATGCCATGTTGAAACACTGCTGCAGCTATGCTATCTGTCTGAAGAAACAAAAAATTTGTGTGCGCACTCCTGAAAATTCAAATATTGTATATCTAAAGATTCGCATTTGTACCATTACTGTAGGCTGAGAAAAAAATAAACGTGGTGCTGGGTGACCCTCGTATGTATGTATGTATGTATGTATGTATGTATGTATGTATGTGTCTGTCTGTCTGTCTGTCTGTCTGTCTGTCTGTCTGTCAGAATAGTTGGGGCAGCCCAACTAGGGCTCTCCTCACGGCCTTTACTTTGGATAGTGCCCTAACAAAGCCAACATTGTGGAAAGTAGCTATAGTGCACTAACGCAAATTATAAGAAAAAAAGAATTTCTTGATGTCATTATAATGGACAGCACACGTTACACAGTTGTACTGCTGGAAAGTAACAGGGTCAAATGGCTGCAGCTTGGATAGTAAAAGGAAGATAGCTACATCTTTGGCCCCTTTTTTGCTGGGATTTTAGTACAAGTAAATGTGTATTTCTGTGCTAAGATTTATAGAGAACAATAAGATGGCTCCTTCTTCCTATTCTACCATGGGAAACATGTCCCTAAATATATAGTGAATCTGACATTGCATCAAATGTTAATGCTAGATATTGCAATATTTTTGAACTGCAAAACTTACATTTACTATCTGATCTGGACTATAAACTATTTTCTGAGTAGCAGCACCTCTAAAGTATGTGCTGATTATTTATTTCCTCCTCATGGTTGTAGGACTTTCCATTTATTAAGCATGGGGCTCATTCAATCAAATGCAGGCCAGAATGCTCAGAGCATTCGTACATAAGGTCATTCTGCTATTTAACCTTTGATGTTTTATTTAATGCCATGTTAAATGTATCCTGACAAAGAAAATTGACTGGCCTGTCCCCTTGCTGCCCCTTTCACTGCAGCTTACATGTACTATTTTTCACCTGCAGAAAACAGCCACTTGTTGAATTAGATTCACCTGTGGATTTAAAAAAAATTACAAACAGCAAAACATGCACCAACATGCACACTTGTCCTTTTTTCCAAATACAACAGATCTTGCAGTATTTTGTTTTTTTATATTTAGTTCTTATGTAGAAGCAAGTGAATTTGAACTCTATTGTAAATGGGTTCAAAGTCTTCAGGAATGCTGCCAAAACCTATTTCCAGAAGTGGATTAGGCAATCAGCAGCTTTGTTTTCAAAGCTCTCTCCTAATGCAAGTTTCTGTCAAAGTCAGGTAAAGAGTAAGGTTTAAGCTCAAATTATTTACTATGGAAGAAGTGTCTTTAGCCTATTTTGTACACTTGGGGTCAATGTTTCTTTGCACATGTTGCCTAAAACACTTTCCTTTGAAGAAGTGACAGATGATACATATAATCACCTGTGTACATGGTGCTAGATGCTTGCCAGGGCTGCATTACCCTTTTACCTGTCCATATACAGAGAGAGATGGACATAGCCATCTCTAGCTTTGTTTTTGAACTTTTTTTGAACTTTTTTCTGTCCTTTGTACCATTTTGCATCTTCGCAGTGTAACCTGGCATTTCCTGCAGTGAAATCAGAGAGGTCATGGGAACATTTGAGTTTTAAAAATCCACTTTTCGTTCCATAGACTTTTGTGTTTTCATTTTCTGGTTAATTGGCCGTAATGTTTGACTGCATATAGATATTCCAATGCAGTTTGTTTCATTGCATTCTGCATTAAATTACCTTTCCCCTGATAAATAACATGATGGTTATAAATCTGATTTCAGGCTGGGGTTTGGGACAGAGACTGCCTTGGTCGCCTTGGTGGATGACCTACGCTGGAGAATGGACAGGGGGAGTGCGTCCCTGTTGGTCCTGCTGGACCTCTCAGCAGCCTTCGACATCATTGACCATGGTGTCCTTCTGGGTCGATCGGCCGGGTTGGGGATTGGAGGCACTGTTTTGCAGTGGTTCCACTCCTTCCTGTCTGACAGATCCCAGAATGTGGTGCTGGGGGATGCTTGCTCGGCACCCTGGCCTCCTCGATGTGGGGTTCCACAAGGTTCCATTCTATCCCCCATACTATTTAACATCTACATGAAGCTGCTGGGAGAGGTCATCCGGAGGTTTGGAGTGAGGTGTCATCAGTACGCCAAAGACACCCAGCTCTATCTCTCCTTTCCCCCTGAGTCCAAGGAGGCAGTTGAAGTCCTGAATCATTGTCTGGAGGCAGTGGGGGACTGGATGAGAGTGAACAAGCTGAGATTAAATCCTGACAAGACAGAGGTTCTCCTGGTCTGGAAGTCCTCGGCTCGGGTATTGGAATATCATCCTGTTCTGGATGGGGTTGCACTCCCTCTGAAGGAGCAGGTTCACAGCTTGGGGGTTCTCCTGGATTCACAGCTGCTCCTGGAGTCCCAGGTGGCGACTATGGCCAGGGGAGCCTTTGCTCAGCTTCGGCTGATCCACCAGCTGCAACCATACCTGAGTCGCTCGGATCTGGCCATGGTGACCCATGCCCTAGTGACATCGAGACTAGATTATTGTAACACGCTGTACGTGAGGCTGCCTCTGAAGATGGTCTGGATACAGAGCTTCAGGCAGAGCCTAAATCTTTCAATTTTAAAAATGCTATTAATTGAGGCGGAGGTTAGGGGTATTGTTTTTAACTTGTGTATGATTTAGTGCTTTTAATTGTTTTACTGAATGTTTTTAATTATGTTTTATTGTTAGCCACCTTGAGTCTGCTATGTGAGAAAGGCAGGGTACAAATTTATTAAATAATAATAATAATTTTCATCCCTGCTTCAGCGACTACACTGGCTGCCCATTCATTTCCAGGCTGAATTCAAGGTGCTGGTCCTGACCTTTAAAGCCCTAAAAGGCTCGGGTCCAGGGTATCTGAGGGACCGCTTTCTTCTGTACAATCCGACCCATCACCTAAGGTCATCTGAGGGGGCCCTACCGACTGTGCCGCCACTTAGAGATGTGAGAGGTGTGGCGGCCAGAGATAGAGCCTTCTCGGTTTCAGCTTTGGAACTCTCTCCCCTTTGAACTGAGAAAACCTCCCTCAATACAGAGTTTCAGGTGGAGCCTTAAAACCTTCTATTTTAAAAAAGCATTTTAAATAGGGCAGAGTTTTTATTTTTTTTTTACAGTTTTTATTTTTTTTACTGTTTTTAACAAATATTTTTAATCTGCATGTTTCTATTCAATTTAATTGTATTTTAATTATATTTTAATGGTGTTTTAATCTTTATTTATGATCTATTTTAATGATGTTTTATTCCCTGATGTCAGCCGCCTTGGGCTCCCCCTTGCGGGGGAGGAAAGGCAGGATATAAATTGATTAAATAAATAAAAATAAATAAATGGTATTATCTTTTATTTATACCCTGTATTTCACTGTTATAGCCACTAGTGTCAAACCTAGCTTGTTGTAGCCCAGTTCAACTGCACCCCCTGCACCTCTCCTAGCTACACCACTAAGGGCACAATCCAGAGTAAGGGCAGTGAGGAGAGCCCTAGCTGGGCTGCCCCAACTATTCTGTATCCAGAACAGAACATTATGCTGCATCCAGAGAGTCAGGAAACCTGGGCTGCCCCAACTGCTCCAGAGCATGCTATGACAGCGACAGCTGGAGAGGGCTTGCTCCTGAAGAGACCCACCTCAGATCACACTGAACAAGGAACAGCTGTGGTGCCTGCCCTATCGATCTATCGATCTATCGATCTATCTATCTATCTATCTATCTATCTATCTATCTATCTATCTATCTATCTATCTATCTATCTACAGTATTTAAAAGGAATAAGGAAGGAAGCCTTATAAGAAAGCCAGCAGTTTCTGACAACCAGTTACAGCTGCAGTTCCTCTAGTGGAGGGTGGATGCTTGGAGTGACCAGCTGTCTCCCCAGGTTAGTGGCTGCCATTGTTGTTCCATATTCTGAGGTTGAGAGGCAGGGATTGCAGCTAGGCTGGCCAAGAACTCAGATTTTTGGTCAACACTGTCATCTTACTCAGGCTTATCATGGATCCCTATGGGACCACTCATTACTATACCTGCTCCTGAGCTGGTATAATATCTTGCAGTTGCTCCACCCAAATGATAGATAGAGCAAACAAGTGCTACTCTGGATTGGGCAGTAATTGATCCACAGACTCTCTTCTGTTTTTCCTCTTGTGCTGTTAAATTTATCACTAATCAGCTCTATGGTCTTCCCTCAGATTGTTTGTGTGTGTGTGTGTGTGTGTGTGTGTGTGTGTGTGTGTGTGTGTGTGTGTGTGTTGAGGACTCACAGGGCCCCATCCAATGGGCTCAGATCATCAGTGTTAAGTTCCAGCACCATGCTATGGCAGAAAGGTACTGTAAGGCATATAAGGAATACCAGCAATACTGTGGGATCTGGGGGAGCCTGGGACTTACTTTAAGGGACTTACTGTAAGGGACTCTTCTCCCAGGCACAAAGGTTTTCAAGTTTTGCACCAGCAAAATAGAAACTCCAAATCCTCCAAAGAGACCTGCTGCATCCAGTGGCAGTGCCAGAGATAAGACTGGGCAGTCCTATCCCCCCCACCAGTGCCAAAAGATATGCTTTGCATCTTTCTTATTCCATCACCAGTTTGCACAGTGGACAAAACATGACAGATCTAAGAACAGAGTTGGCACCCATTCTCAGTTAAGTTTTTTTTTAATGACCAGTCCATATTTAGGATTTCTGGCCATAACATTAAGGAAGCTTATTATTGGACAAAACCTACCTATATTTTCTAGCAAGGCAGAATTGTGTCTGCACAAACTTCAATCCCTGATGCCTTCAATTGTTGATAAAAGGATGTATATAAAATGATGACTTTGACAGGTTGAAAAGAGCAATAGCAAAGGAACAAATGGTTTCATCTGAGTTAAGACTTGGAATATAACAATAGGGACACACAATCTGGAAATACAAAAATAAATAAAATCTGCCCAAAATAGTCTACTTCTCTCACACACAGCATAATCTTAACTCCTGCTTAGGCCAGCGCAAGTTCCTGCTCATCTGGAGATGTTGTAAAAGTGCCATAACGGTTTGGATCTCACATGGGAAGGCTGGCTTGCATCCTTGCAATGGTCCAATCTTCCCCTAAGGAGATATAAATATTCACAACACTCCTGGGCTCACACAATGGACTTGCACCAGCTGAATGCACATTGTGATCAGGATCAATTATGATAGAAGTTTTTTTTAAAAAATACATATTATCAATATGGCTGACCCCCCAAATCATCTTGCCAAAGGAACTGTGACAAAGAAGAAGTAGGCATTTTCTTGCCCTGCACATTTGTTTACAGAGGCAAACATAACAAACATAATGCACATATTGAGCTCACATTACAGGTTTCTGTTGCTAGATGTCACTAAGGAGAGGTGCATGGGTGGCATGGGTTGAGAGTAAAAATGCCTCTTCCAGCCCCCCACCACTTCTAATTAGGTCTTAGGCAAGTGAAGTACTGGTAAGCTAACCAAATTAGTGGAAAACCAGGCAAATCATACAAAATCAACCCCCAAGTCAAAGGAGCTGGGAGTTAATTTATAATTTCTTTGTCATGTCAGGAACTACATGGTTCTAAAATCAAATTTGTTTGCTCAACAGTAAGAGTCATGAAAGTCACCTCATGACTCTTCTCTTGCAGGGTTTGCCATGCAATACGGGTGATGAGTCTGTTGCTTTCCACATCAGGAATCCACACCACTGATTCTGTGATGAAATGGGACACTAGGTATGCATATATGATTGGGACACACATACAGTGAAATCCTGCAAAATAAGCTGTGCTTGGTTCAATGACACCTGGGCAGTGGTGGGCAGCAGCAGGTTCGCACCTACGCTATAGAACCGGTTCTTAACAAGAGATAGTACATATAAAGTTTAAAAATAGCCATTTAAAAGTGGCTGCCAGATGGACAGAGAACCGGTTCTTAATTTCTTTGAAGCCCATCACTGCAACTGGTGCACAATCCTAACTGTGTACTTGGCTGGAGCAAGACCCTTGCATCGGCTCAGGAATGTCACAGATAAGCCATAAAGCACATTGGCGACTACTGTGGAATTGGGGAGGTCAGCACAACAATATGTGCTGTTCTCTGCATTATCCTACCACCAGATGCATGCCCAGTGGAGCTTTGTTCAGTGGGTGGGATAGGCCTGGTAGGTGGTGGGAACAACTTTGGTGACTTAAGCTATGTAGATCCTAAATTCCTGCTGGTCCGCTCAGCATTACACCAGGATGCTCAGATTTGTACCAGTAATTTCTCTGGCACAGATCCAAGCAGCCCCATGGCTGAGGCATTACTTAGGCATTACATTACATGAATATCCTTTTACTCCAAGTTGTGCGACTGCCACCTCCCAGACTGTGCTGAATACAGCCACTTGACCTGCCTGTTTCAGTGCAGGTTACCACTTGGCTGTTACTTCCATATAAATGTGTACAGGATTACCATCTCATACTACTAGAATACCCTCCACCCCACAATTTAGTGAACATAACATAACTGTGTAGGAAATGGGCAGAAACTAAAGAAGTGCGTAAAGAACTTTTTTGAAGAATATTTGGGGATATCTTAAAAAGAAAGGGTACTGAAATAATTTTCTACCAACAAAATCACATGTTCACATGGCTAGAAATAATAGAATTTGCAATATAATTTGGTAAATATGTTTGTAGTAGATCAAATTCCTACTGAATTCTTTCTGAACTTCCTTCAAAGTCTGTATGCATAGGAATGCAGCATAAAGCTGTATTTCTATTACCCCCATCTTTTTGGCCAACCCTTTAGGATAATATCTTGATGAAAAAGGATTCCTGTGATAGACAGAAAGTGTCATGAAACAGCTGGCCCATGTGCTTACCGAGTATTTGTTTCTGCTTGGCTTTGGGGGGTGCAGACTGTTCTATATAAACACAGAGTGAGCACATCCTGGCAGGAAAACATCCAGCTTCATAAATCATTTGTTTGAGCAGATGTTGTTATTCTTTTGCTGTCATTGTTTAGGGATATTTTGTTGATGGATTAGCACCTGGCAGATATGCCACACATCTCCTTTCAAGAGAATTTCTTTGCTGGTGAAGAAGTGTGGAAACAAGAAGAGCAATGACAGTGACTAGTGCTGCAATCGTAAACACACTTTCTTGGGAGTAAGACCCATTGAATATATTGGGGCTTACTTTTAAGTAGGCATGATTAGGATTGTACTCTACAATGACTACCCTTAGGGCCACTGATAATAAATAAAATGTAGGCTCTCTCACTTTTATAGACACACATTTCCCTCTTCTGTTAGGTGTAGTTGTCTTACTCCTCCATAACTGGTAGAAGATAGGGACAGAAAACAGGAAATATTGTATTTATGCTCTGTTGCTCACCACCTGGGCAGACAGAAATAGGACGGATGGATGGATAGATAGACAAACAGACATGTCTTGCCTGCCCTGGATTTTGCTCTCCTCCTGCCACACACTTCCACTTCACCCTCTTGCCAACCTAACAGCCCAGGGCTTTTCAAGAAGGCACTGGCATGTGAACATTCACTGCATTTGGTATTAGGTCAAGGAATGATGGGTCACATTTTGCATCTGCTATAAAGTGTGCTGAATTCCAGAGGCTCAGTGGCCTATAGGATTGGGCCATCAGAGGGAAAATGATCTAAGGTGACTCATATTTGAAATTTAGAAGGAGCATCAAGTCTTAAATTCCTAAGTCAGCTGCTAATTTCAGCCATATAACACGCCATTGTTTGTAACAAACACTAAAGCAAACACATCAAGGTTCACAGTGTCAGACACCAGAAACCTGCATTATGTTCCAAGTGATTTCTGAAACTAATTGTAAACACTGCTGTTTGCCAGGTGTCTCAGTGCTCAAAAATGAAGAGAAAGAGAAAGAGAGTACAGCTTATATGGACTACACCTCATATGAAAATATGTTACCTTACTAGCCACGTCCTCACCCAAAAGATATGAATTACTTGTCTGAAGTCAGATGTGATGGAGTGTGGACTCTCTGCACCACTCTGGCAACCGCTGGCCCTCTTCCCTGCTGCACTGCAGCAGCACCACAGGCGGTCAGTAGTACTGAAACAATTAGTTGAGTAGCTGTCAGGTGCCTTTCCATTTGCTCAGAAAAACATACAAACTATAATTTGCCTTTTTCAGTTTTAGAAACTCTTTGCTTGGGCCCATTTGGAAAAGCTATTTTACTTGCCAGCACCAGGTAAGTTTGCACCAGCTTGACCTGGCCAGCCCAGGTTTGGGGGAGGGCAGTCTCAGAGTATTCTGGAACAAGTGCAGACAGTTGGCTAGCCTTTGGCTGACTATGCCCTGGAGGGGGTGAAGCCAGGTTCCTGAACTTAGGCTGGTTCCTAATCCTGGGTAGCCTCTGGCCTAATGGTAGGCTATTTGGATCTGTATCACTGCTTCCATTTTGCCAAGGATAAGGGGAATTTATTCTGCTTGCACTGGGTTGTGCCACAGCCAATCCCAGGCCCTGAACTAGATAGAGTGCAGGCCAGTCAGCCTGCCAGTTCTAGTAAAGGATAGGATTGTAGTTCACACATTGATTCTCAGACATTGTAAGAGAGAAGGAGACTCAACCTTTTGTGCATTACAGCAGTGGTGGGCTCCAGCAGGTTCGCACCTACTTTATAGAGCCAGTTGTTAATGAGAGATAGGACATATAAAGTTTAAAAATAGCCATTTAAAAGTGGCTGCCAGATGGGCAGAGAACCGGTTGTCAATTTCTTGGAATCCCATCACTGCATTACCGCTTCCTTTTTTGTCAGTAGCAGCCACTGGAAACTGTACAATTAGGCACAAAGAGCAAAAATCACAGGTTCACTTTAGAAGTTTAGAAGCTGCAGATTTTAGATTGTTATCACCAGATCAATAAAAGCAATCAGAATCTAGAAAATTGTGAAATTAACAACATGATACATAAAGTAGTGCCTGCAATAAGATAGGAAAAGTTTGTTCAGTGTCCTGAACATTTAGGATGCAGTCCAAAAGACACTTTCCTGGGAGTATGACCCACTGAACACAATGGGGCTTACTTTTGAGAAGACATGGTGAGGATTGTGCTTGTAGTGCCTTCTGTTCTTTTAAATGTGTGAATAGAAGGGAGGAGCATAGTAATGCACTGATAACATCTTAGCAAAGATAGATGAAATTTCACATAAATATACAGGGTGATTGAAAAGTAACGCCCTATATTGTAATTTATAAGTACAGTGGCGCCTAACATAACAAATTTAATTCGTTCCGGAGGCATGTTTGTTACATGAAACTTTCTTTACGTGAAGCAGATTTTCCCATAGGAAATAATGGAAGCTCAGATGATTGGTTCCACAACCCAAAAAATATTTGTATAAAAATATTATCTGGATTTAAAAATGATGACAAAACACTGGAATTGAATTCAAAACATGCATTAAATATGCATGATACTATGAAGTCTACGGCTGCAGTCCTAAAGACACTTTCCTGGGATTAAGCCCCATTAACACAATGGGGCTTATTTCTGGGTAGACATGGTTCGGAGGCTGCAATCCAAGATTTCCCCACTTTCTCCTTCTCTTCCTCCTGAGCCTCTCTCTCTCCTGCTCCCTTCTGATTAGCCCTTAGCTGCTTCCCTCTTCTCCACTGCTGTTCTCTCCCTCTGCCCAGCAGACGCCCAGCCACAGGAGGAACAGTGCAGAAGTGTTGCTTTCGCTATGGGCAGGCACGCTAGGCAGCCCTGACACTTTTTAAAAGGGCTGCTTGCCAGTGCGTCTGCTCCAACTTCCAATGAGTTTGTTTGTTATGTGAAGCACAGTTTGTTATGTGAAGCAGAATCCTAGAGAAATTTTTGTTTGTTACATGAAACATACTTTACGTGAGGCGTTTGTTATGTGAGGCGTCTCTGTATTTTAAAATAGGGAGTTACTTTCAGTCACCCTGTATATATTTTTCTGCTCCGTTTCCTCATACACAAAGCCAAGTCTAAACTGCAAAACAGAATTGTGCAGTGAGTGATGATGAAAAGTCCACTTTTTAAAATATGTCATATTTTAAAAACACTCTACCTACGTTCTATTTTTATTCTTAAATGTCTATAATTCTGAAACACGGCCATTTGTAGAATGCAGTTCCTATCTGTGATTTGCAGGCACAAAGACGTACCAAGATGCTGTTCTTGTCATCCGTATTAAATTGCAATTTTAAAATTAGAGCCTGACTTGAGAGAGACAGAGAGACAGAGAGAACAAAATAACTGCAGGCTTGCATGGCTGTAGCAAAAGACAGGCTTCACCTAATTTTAATCTTTAAATTTAAGTATCTGTGGGCTTCAGTAATCCAAACTATCAACCATAAGATCAACTTCAAAAGTTCTGAGGACAGGGTTTAATTTAAATCCTTTTGCAAGCCTTTAAAATATATTCTCAGGACTTCAACACTGCAGCATATGCTTCTTTACAGGGCCATCTCAGAAGCGATGGCTCCATTTACAAAATTGGGCTATCATTCCAAAATTACAATGGAGGCCAATTCCAAAGAGACAGTCAAGAAGGACGGCAGGGAGGAAGTGGAAGAGGAACAAGAAATGTTCACACGGGAGAAAAACCAGCATGGCTGTATATTTCAGCACAGAGAGGAAAATTGCAACAAGAGTGAAGGTCCAAAGAGTTTAGTGCCAAAAAAACAGAAAAGGGTTCAAACAAAGCCTCACTAAAATAGCTCGATCATGCCAGACAAGGTTTCAATGGCAAAGAGTCACGCAAAATAGAAGTGGTTGTGAGGAGGAAAGAAACTCTTTAGAAGGGGCAGAAACAGTGGGTGGGAAAGAGAAAAAGAATGTGGGGAAATTAGATGGAATTTCCCTAGAGGAATCCAGAAGGAAAAAAGTTAAGGTTTGGGGGCAAGTTGGAAGAAAAGATAAAAAGTAGGGAGTTAAATGAGAAACAAATAAAGATAGGTTTCAGCTATTCAAGCCATGGCCAAAAGGAAGTGACTGGAGGTACCTTTCTGGAACCTAAAATCAAGCCAGGAAAGCACTGTGCATTGGCCTAACCCCCCCCCAACCCCCCCCCAAAAGAACAGCAGTAGTGTCTTCTGCAGCCTAACAATGCAATACTGACTTGGGCAGAAAAATGGCCCAGCTAAGCAGGCGTTTCTCGGCCATATCCTGAGCTGACTGGCCAAATCCACAAGGTTAGGAGGCCTCTAGGACGACACTTAGGCCAAGTCCACACAGCTAGAAGGCCTCTGGCTGGCCCAACTGATACTGAAGAGGCAGCTGCACCAGGGCAGCATGCTCTCTGGGCTGGTGTAGTTGTATCCTGAAGTGGGCTGGTGTAGTTGTGTTGCATCCTGAGGTTGAGATGCAGGGGTTGCCCTAGGACTCAGAATTTTTTTTACCATCATTTCCATTTTTATTCTGGTTTATCATGGACCCCTATGGGTCTAACTCAGATTTATTCCTGCTCCTTAGGTGACCTAACTCTAACCCCCCCACATCTGGAGAATGCAGCATATCCCACTGGCAAAGCACAGCAAAGTTGGTTAGGATTATGAGTTTACATTAGCAACATGTACAGCCATCCCCCAGGTTGTATAACACTGCCCTGTTCACATTACCGGGGGGGGGGGGGGGAAGGGAGAAGGCAACAACGTGGTCCTCAGGATCACATCCTTGCAGGGGAAGAGGGCTACGTATGTTATAAAGAAAGGTGCTGCGAGGGGATGTGGAGCCACCATGGAGAGCATTTGCGGCTCCCTGCAGCTTCTAAATAGTGAAAGTTGTGATTGCGACAAAACTATAAGTTTCACTTGCAGTTTAAATTCTATCAAATGTTCACTGTTTGGAAGCTGCAGGGAGCCCTGCCAATGCTCTGTGGGGGTCCCCATATCCACAGACCCTGGGAGCACCTACATTTAGTCTAAAAATAGAACCTCCTTTCTCCACAAAGGCATAATCTTGCTGATCATATTGCTGCCCTACCCCACCCCCTGTAAAGGCTTTGGCTGCAATCCTAATCCCCAGTTAACCAGGCCTAAGCTCCAGCACAAGTTTGGCCTGGGGGTGTCACAAACGTGCCGTAAGACACTTCTGCGCCACTCCTGGGGGAGGCTACTTCACCACAGGAATAGGAAGACTGATGTACCAGCATAGGTTAGGATTGCACCATTAGGGAATAAATCTCCTTAAAAGTTTGAGAAATACTACAGAAACAGGTCCCATGTTCCATTCTTGGCATGTCTAGTCAAAGGGCTCCCTGGGAGCAACCTAGGAAACAATCTCTGCCTGTGTCAGGAAGGAGGCACAGAAAGCATCTATGGTATCTACTTTGCTGGGTGAGGGGGGGTGGTCATACACTCTCATCTGTACTGGATAACCTACTGAGTATCCAGAGGTTGTAAAGAAATTCACCACACAATAAGCAAAGCTGTTTAGTGAAATTTGGAGGGGGAACCATAAATAGATTGTGTAGGGAACCAACACCAGTTTTGATAACATCTGAGAATTTCTGCAAGAGTCCTGCAGATCCCTCGCTTAAAGTCCTTACCTCCTCTTAAACTTGTGGACCATATGTCCTTTAAAAATCATCTAAAACTTTGCTTACTGGTAGTATATTTTTGGCCTGAAAATTTACATAACGGGTCATTTGCTGAGATCAGCTATTTCTAGCTCAATGTCAGCCCAGGTGATAGCTGAGACAGCAGTGGGGCTGAGAGATTCTTCTTGACATCCTGAGCTATTTTAATTGGCCAAGGTTGTGCACTGTTCAACCTCTGCTCTCCTTAGCCTCTGGAAATGTTTCTCGTAGTAGTGACGGATCTTACATCTGCTCTTGCACAATCTCCAGCTTGAATAGTCTACCACTCATTCAGCATAATAATTTCTCACATTAATTTAACACAAGTGACATGCACATCATGGCAAGGGGGCAAATGATGTAATGGTTCCTTTGGAGTGCTTAAAATTGGTTTGGTGTGACATGCAGATATGAGCTAATAGGGTGGAGATCATTTTTTAAGCTCATTTGTCTCCTAAAGATTCCCGAGGTCTATTTTAACATGTCTGAATATTGAAATTATTTTTTTCATTCAAACTTCATGAAAATTAATGTCAGGGCTGATTCCTTGATTTTAGACTTCTATTCCCTTTGGATTACAGTTTATGTTTTTCTGTTAAGAACATGGAAACACATTGCTAGATCAGCTAAAGCTCCACCTTGTCCAGTAACCTGTTTCCAATGGTAACCAGCTAGAAGCTTTGGGGTTCATAATTAAAGGAAGAAAGTAATAGACTACTTCTTTTGTTTCTACTCAGCATTTGGTACTCAAAAGAATACTGCAATCAGAACATTGTAGTATACTATCGGTTTACCGCTATAGTATGTATCAAAAATATACAAACTATTAGGAACAGGACATTTTAGTACTCAAAAGTATGACCTCCCAGTCATCTATGAATTTATCCACTGTTTCTTTTAAAGACTTCGGGGAAAATCCAGAATAACTATGGGGAGTCCTTGCTCCAGTGTAAGAACAATTTACTCTGGAATCCAATATGAATTTCCCATGGGATTTCAGTAGGTTTTCACTATGAGGTGCAGTAACTATGGGTGCACATAATGTCTCGTAGGTGCTCTCGTAGTTACTCTGGATTTGGGGGTATCAAAGTTCTTTTAATCCCTAAAATTTATGAAAGTCAATTCCATAAATAAAATCATAGAATCATAGAGTTGGAAGGGACCTAGTAGGTCATCTAGTCCAACCCCCTGCCTGCAGCAGGAATTCCCCTGGAGCATCCCTGACAGGTGCTCGTCGAGCCTCTGCTTGAAGATCCCCAGTGAGGGAGAGTCCACCACCTCCCTTGGCAATCTGTTCCACTGCTGAACCGCCCTCACCTCAAATACAGACCTCAAATACAATACCTCAAATACCTCAAATATAGACCTCAAATACAAGGTCTATATAGAGAACAAGCAATTTGCATCTCTGCTGTGTGACTCCATAAAACTGGGTGCTCCTTGTACAGCCTACAATTATATAGGCAATCCAAACTTGGCACCTGAAGGTTCATAATTACTCCTTACTTCATACTGCTTTTATTCATAATCTCCTGATTCAGAACAGGAACTTCAAAGATGAAAAGAGATTTGGGTTTGGCAATCATGCTGGTGAGATCTTGATTGATAAAAGAAAGTGTGGCTCCCACCTGAGAAGCGGCAGAATGTATGTGGCCACTTTTGTCAGATGTAAGAAGTGAGTAAACAGATAGGTTGTGATCCAGTGGTGAATTTCCAGTGGAACACCTTGTGCTGCTTGGAAAGATGGTGGACCAGATGGAAAGCCAGGTGGACCTTGGCTTCATCCGGAAAGGTATGAATTACAGTATGTACTTAATCAAAAGGATCAAATTCAACTTACTCAAATTCAAGATCACTTTACACAGAATACTTACTGAGCTCCTAAGGGTGCACTCTTGTTTTGTAAATTTAAAGGACACTGTCAAACAACCTTTGGGATTGTTCACCATGATGTACAATCCTAATGTTGTAATTGATGGAGAGCAGGGTTGCCATATGTCTTCTAAAACAGGGACAATCCTGATTTTGGGGGATGGTGTTCACATACTAGCAAGAGGGACAGAGAGTCTTGTCCTGATTTGATGGAAGAGAATTATGGCATCCCTAATGGAGAGTCAGGATGGTATAGTGATTAAGGAGTTGGACTGAGACCTGGAAGATACAGGTTCAACTCCTCTCTCAGCCATGAAACTTCCTGTGTGAACTCGGGCCAGGGTGAACATATGACTGGATTTTTCCAGATTTGTCCTCTTTTTTAGCCTTCTGTCAGGTGTCCTCGCTTCATTGTCCTCCATTTTGGCTTCATTTTGGAACTTTGCAATTGTGTTCAGTACCCCATCATGTCATATGTCATTGGAGTCTTATTGAAGAGTGGAATCCAATGCAAAAATCAGTTTTGAAATATCTCTTTCCTATCAAACATGATGGCCAAAAAACTAAAAAAAATGTACATTGAGATATATGGGAAAGTGAAAGTGCCCAATATTGTGGCTTTACTCATGACTAGGCAAACATGCCAATGTCCGCCAGAATGGCCAGGCTGAGAGGAATCCAAGACTATCCTCCTTTTTAGGTTCAGTCATATGGTCACCCTGACCCGGGCTAGTCATTGATTCTTAGCTTTACCTACCTCACAGGATTGTTGTGAGGAGGGGCGGAATTAGAGCTCTGTAAACTGCCTTTGCTTAAGCATGGGAAAGGTGGGGTATAAATCCCTTAAACAAACAAATAAAAAATATGCCTGTCATGATGATGACTATTCTTAGAGATGTTACAGCAGATGGATACTCTCTTGTGTTTGGAGAAGCAGCATCCTCCAAACAGTTTAAAGTATAAAACTGACTGACGACACAGCATGCTGTCAAAAACTGAGCCATGATGGTAGGTTTTGATAAATACCATGTGAGATTGTGCATCTCCATTCCATCACATCTACAACAGTAGGTATTTAATGCTCTGTTGGGACACTGCTCTCATCATATTCAAAACATGAATTACACAAATTGTTCTTCAAAATATTAGTTTATATTCCCTCTGAATCTAAGACACGCTGCCTTGCCTTTGAAGGCATTGTGCAAATGCAGTATGAAAACGCCAGGGAATTGGCTATCATGAGATAATCACTCTGGGAATTAAAAGGATTTGACGATATCATATGCCTAGAAAAGCCCCTGGGGCTTGATTACATCTTGATAACTGCACCCCTGCAGCGTCTAATTGCTTTTCTTTTAATACATGACATGATTAATTGAATTAGATAATGATCTATCTTCCATTGCCCTATATAAAAATACTTTCTGTTTTCATTTAGTAGATGCTATCAGTTTCTGGGGATTCTTGAGAAACACCAGAACTGTCAGTGAAGGAGACCCAAGTTCCTGTGTAGACCATACTCACTGACATCCTCTGATTTATGACACTGGCATCCAAATCCTATTATCTCTGCATCGAGGGGGGGGGGGTGAGGGCGGTAGGAAATTGTGGAGGTCTCCTGTGGGTAAGGAATCAGGTAAGAGATTTTTTCCTTTACCTGAGCCTAATCATTTGCAGCAGGGAGAGGTATACTTTGACCTGTGCTAGTGAATTTGCTGGTGTAGGTTTGTGGGATCAGGCCATGGGATCAGGTCTAGGAAGGAGTCTAGAATGGAGAGGAATGGAGAAGTTCCCAGTTGTAAAAGAACAGCTTAGTAACATATAAGAGTTTCATTTAATGCTGAAACCAACCATATGCAAAGTTAAAGAAAATAGATACAAATTAATAATTTTCATTAGAACTACATACTCAATTGGTTGTAGTTATAGTCCAATCCATTGTACTTGATATGGTCATGTTGATGGAGTGTGACCTACAGTACACTCAATGGTTGGAGGCAATGATGTGATTCAAAGAAATTAACAACTGGTTCTATGCCCATCTGGCAGCCACTTTTAAATGACTATTTTTAAACTTTACATGTCCTATTTCTTGTTAACAACGGTTCTATAGAGTAAGTGCAAACCTGCTGGAACCCACCACTGGTTGGGTGGACTGCTAAGGAGGAGGCAGGTTTTCCCCAATTTCTTTTTAAAAAATACTTGGGGATGACATAACTTCCACTTGTGACATCACTTCTGGGGCAACATTTTCAGCTTTGCACCAGGCTACATGATCTTTATCTATGCCCCGTTTTTCACAATTTTAGTCATTAGCATCAAGCTCAGTTTGTAGCCCCCCCTAAAGATTGTAGCCCGGTGCAATTACACCCCCTGAACCCCCTAGCTACACCACTGCGAACAACAGGTAAGTAAAAAACTTTAGCTGCAATCCAGAGTTAGGGCAGTGAGAAGGGCCCTAGCTGGGCTTCCCCACATAGTCTATATCCACAGCAGAAAGTTATGCTGAATCCAGAGAGTGAGGAATCCTGGGATGCCCTACCTGCTCCAGAGCTTGCTCAGTAGACACCAAGTCAGCGGCACCTGGGGAGGGCTTGCCCCTGAGGAGACCCCCTCAGATCACATTGAACAAGGAACAGCTGTGGTGCCTGCCTTTTAAGGAGTCCTTGAGAACCAGTAACAGCTGCAGCATGACATTGCAATACAGTTTACAGTGGATTCAAGGGGCTTGTTGGAATGGCCTACAGGTTAGTGGGCTGCCATAGTTGTGCCATATGCTGAGGTTGAGAGGCAGGGGTTTTAGATATGCTGCCAAAGAACTCAAATTTTTTGTCAACACTGCCATTCTTACTCTGGCTTATCATGGACCCCTATGAGCAGGTATTCATTTCTGTACCTGCTCCTGAGGTGGTATAACTCAGAGGAGTTGGAAGAGGGAATTTCTGCTCTGGAAAAAGGCTCTGGATCTAGCACAAGTGCTCTGTCCTAGGCAATGCTGAACATGCCCTCAACATGCCTCTCCTGAGGAGTAGGGCGGCTAAGGCAGACCAGGTTCATCTGTCTTGGGCAGCCTATGTTGCCTTAGGCTGCCCCAAGCCTTTTCTGGCATAACTGGGCTGCCCTATGTTGGACTTGGGCCACCCCAGTGATAGATAGGGCAGGCAAAGTGCACTTTTGGATTGCAGCCTTTGTCATTTGCTATTGGATAGTACTTCTGGCTGCCTTCTAATTTCTTCAGACCAGTTTCAGCTATATAGCATGTATATGTCTGAGGAGAGAATGGAATTGGTTAGGGTAGAAAATGGGGATAGCATGTGCTTTCAGTAGTGTTCTCAGAGGATTTTGCATTGTGCCTCATTGTGTCATGAAAGTGCCTGCCTCCTAGTTTCATACCTATTCTAGGTAGTGGGAACAAGCAGTGTTTCTTCTGCTTTACTTTCATTGCCCAGATGGGGAAAAGTGAACCAGCTTTCACTGGGCACTCTGCAGAACTTGATACTGTGCCTGTTCCCTGCTGTACCAACAGAGCACCAGCTGCACCAGTGGAGCATCTACTTCATGCAATTGTGTGCGTGGCCACCAGAAGTCCAATGAGTAATAAATAAATAAAAATATTTGGCAGGACTTCTGGCCATGCCAAGAAGGGTGTGGGACTTGGATCCATGCCAAGAAGGGTGTGGGACAGGCTTGAAAATTGGAGATAGGATCAGGCGTTTACTATTGCCACCAAGATCCATTCATTCTGTTCCTCTTTCTGTGACCAGAACTCAACCTCTCATTCCCTGCCCTCCCCTTCCAAGCCCTCTCTTCACCCCCACTGCCAACGTAACCTGAGTTGGTGAGGGCCAGGCTCTATGACAGTACACACACAAATTCTCTGCTCCTTTTCCCCTGCAGCTTCAGAGAGCTTGAAGACAAAGTGCCTTTGGTACCAACATAAATGAATTTATGAAGGATAGAGATTGAATCATTAATTTAGCAGGTAGAAAATTTGGTTTTATAAAATATCCTAGATCCAGTGCATTAATGTGAATAATACTGCCACATAGTCATAGAAAAGCAATGAGCAAGTCACAGTATTTAGCAATGTAGACTCATTTATTTTGCTATTTGGTTCATGTTTACAAAAGGTGAATTGGACAAAATTGGATTATTTAAATGCTCCAATACCACCAAAATTGTAGTGATAAACTGGAGTAATTAAACTAATGTTAAACTATTCAATCTAGTGAAAAGACACAGGAGGGAGGAGGAAAATTCTTTGACTTGAAAGAGTGATGTACATAATATCAGCAGGTATGCATGCATGATGAAAAAGAAAAAAAAATTCATACTCTGTTAGTATAAATTAATTTTGTGCTATAGTCAGCCATCATGTGTCAATGTAGTAGCCTTTGGAGTGTATGAACAAATGAGTTTTAATGACCCAAATAATAGCATTTCCCATTTTTTCAGCAAACCTATAACCTAACCTCCTAAAGAATGTGAACCGTATGTTAATAAAGCAGTTTACCCAGATGGAGACTTCCATTAGCAGCACATCACCTACTATTGGACATATGTCCAAACATCTGTTTCTAAAGAACTTAATGAATTCCTCCTACATTTGTTTTCTAATAGTAATTTCCCCATAAATCTATTGGATTTATGGACATTTATTCACACAGTCTTTTAACTACAGCTAAAAGTTCCTTTGTTTTATTTTATCTATTATTTGAAGAATATTTAGCGTAAATACAAATGAGGTTGCCTTATACTGACTAAAACAAATGGTCCCTCCAGGCCAGTACAGATTACTCAGATTGGCTGTGGCTCTCCAGGATCTTATGTATATGTCATTCCATTCCTACTATGTAATATCTTTTAGGAAAAAAAATTGGAGGAGCCAGGGCTTGAACTTGTATATAGTTTGAACTTTGGGCGCAATCCAGAGTAACTACGGGGAGTCCTTGCTCCGGTGTAAGAACAATTTGCTCTGGGTTGCAATATGAATTGCCCATAGGTTTTCACTAGGTGATGCAGTAACTATGGGTGCACGTAAAGTCTCTTATGTGCACCCGTAGTTATTCTGGATTGTAGGGTTTGTGTATGTAAAGCACATGCTCCAGCATTGAACTCTGGTCCCAATTTTAAAACTACAGCTACTGGATAATACATCAGGAATTCTCAAAATTCTTTTTTAAAAAATAGTTTATTTAATGATAAGGTTTGAAGGTCACTACCCATGTGACTGATTTTGAGCTATCTCAACCTAACAACAGTTATCTTTACAGTTAATGCTCATTATATAGCAATATAGCAAGTCCCATTATTCTCACTGCTGGTTCTCCAGCCTTAAAAACCCATTCAGAAGTCTAATATTTTTCTCCTTCTGAAAAATAAATGCAATAATTCAATACACATCTAGCACCCCTAGATCTCTCTCCTGCTCTGTCACAGATAGCTCAGAGTCCATTAACCTATATATAAAGATAGGATTCCTTGCCCCAATGTGCATAACATATTTACTCATATTAAAACGCATTTGCCATTTTGTTGCCCATTCTTCCAGAACAGAGAGATCCCTCTGGAGTTCTTAACAGTCTCTTCTGGTTTTCACTACTCAGAATAGTTTGGTGTCATCCGTGAACTTGGTACCTTGCTGCTTAACCCTGTTTAACAAGGGGTAAGATTGCAGCCCTACTCACACAAGAAGAATAGGAGGCCACAGGAGCAGGGTGACAAGGTGACCAGAAAAACCTGGATTTGTCCAGATTTTTAGCCTCCTGTCCTGGTGTCCTACATTTTGGCTTCATTTTGAAACTTTGTGATAGTGCACAGTACCCCATCATGCCATATGTTGTTGGATTCGGATTGAAGAGCAAAATCCAATGCAAAAATCAGTTTGGAGATATCTCCTTCCTATCAAAAGTTATGGTCAAAAAACAGAAAAACAAAAACAAAAAATACATTTTTGGCAATTTTTTTCAGCGGGTAGGAATTTTGCCCTGGGATTAGGAATTTTGCCCTTGGGGTTCAGGAATTTTGGGTTTGGCATCTGGTCACCCTGCATAGGAGGCCAGTCTAAAACTGCTTCTGTACTAGGACAGGCTAATGTATTGACTATATATGATCAAAACAGTTTTCCCCATAATCCCCATAAATCTAAAATTCCCCATAAATTTTCGTAACTTTTAAAGAAAGTTATATTGCTGCTCAGTCTCACACTAAATTTCCTTGTACTTATTACAGAACAGCTACATTCAGCAATATTTTGCCAGCACTAGAATTGGCCTAAAAGAATAATAATTATGAGATCATCCTAACTCTTGCTGTTCCCTCTGCTTCATAGAATTTGCTTTCCTGGCAGTAGAAATCCCAAGGATAGAATATTCCTTGTCTTTGATGAGACATTCTGTATGCTTCCTAAAACACAGAATACAGCCATGCTACTTTTAAAATAACTGCTTCTAAATCTGGGAATCTAATAACCTCGAGACTGAGTCATCCTAAAGAAAAAATACAAATTACAGACTTTAACAAGGAAGGATTTTGTGCTCTAACCAGTCTGTCAATCAGGACAGAAAAACAAGACATAATAAGAGAAGATGGGTTTTACTGATGTATTAACCTCAATTAACATTTCATTTCTGGCAGAGGTTATCACTCCATCTGACATGATTTTGATCTACAGGCAAATGCAGTGGGGCTAATAATTGCTGCAGGAAACAAAATACGATGTGCAAGTGAGCTTACATAATGCTTACATATTTCCTGTAAGTTATATTTTAAAGCATGAGCAAGGATGGATGAGGTTGAATGCATTAATGTGTATCCAGTTGTCTTACCTTGTGACTATTTTGATAATTTCTAAGGCTGTCAGAAAATTGGAATATACATATGTCAGCAAGGGACATGTGCCAGACTTTCAAACTACATAGGATTGCCATAATTCTCTTCCACAAAATTGGAACAGGACCCTCTGTCCTATTTGCCAGTATGTGAACACAATCACCCCAAAATTGGGACTGTCCGTTTTGGGGGACATATGGCAACCCTAAGGCTACATATACATGCTTCCTTTAGTTTAGTACATAGCAGGTGTGGCTACAGCAATATCACCTTTCCTGTTGGCCACTGTTCTTCCACCTTGGAGTCAGGACCCCAATGGGATCACAAAGTCTTAGTTGGACAGTTGAGACAACATATAGGAATGAAAAAGGTCGAAGACCAGTGAACTATAGCACAACTAGATAAAGGCAGAACCATTTGGTGTACCCTTTAAGGTACCAGAAGATTGTGTCCCAGCCCTGTTCAGATTCTTATCAGTCATGTTTATAGCTTTTACTGATGCCAGGCTTCATAGTAACATTTCTGCTCTCTTTAGAATATTTGACCAAATCCTGGGAGAGCATGAAATGGGTGGCAATGGAGTGGGATGGGCAGATAGGGTCCTGGGAGGGAGGATACCCTCAAAAATGATGATGGTCCCCAGTCTCATACTTTATATATTGGGGTCATGGTTTGAAAAGAGTGCAACCTCTTTGATAATTTTACTGGACTAACAGCCCAGTCTTGTACGTGCCTATTGAGAAGTAAGTCTCATTATATCCAATGGGTATATCCAGATCAGTGTGTATGGTAAATCAACCTAATTAAACATTTTTTGATACTTATAAATTATTCAGAGGCTTTAACTGGACAGAAATCTTCACAATCACCTATCTATTGCACTTCAGGTGAAATTCAGTGACAACTCTAGTTGTCAGTTCTACGTAATGTCAATGAAACAATATAGCTTTGGTTGTTATAATGCTGTTGTGAACACAGCAACAAGGACATCACTTTTGACTTTATTTTCATTTCAGCCTCAGTATAATATTATACTTGTTGGTGGAAACAACAGCATTATTCATATAGAGAGAACATGAGAAGGATGAAGGAGAGGATCTAAAAGGAATCAAATGGACAAAGGCAGAATCACAGATGAGATAAACAGAAACATCAGAGCAAGAGGTGGTGCAAAAGACAAAGGAGAGATCTTGAGAGACAACACAGAGGAGGGAAAGGGGAAGCCAGGCAGAAGACAGCAAGAAGAGAGATCACAAATACCCCCAAAGACCAACTTAAGAGCTCTTGTCATGGGGAAAATGGAAGGTGGGAGAAGTGCTAGGAGGAATGATACATGCAAAAGGCAGCAATCCCACAGAGTGAGGCAAAGGGAATTTAGATCTGTCCCACAAATGAATACATCCACTGTTAGGTAATTATTCTGTTGATGCAATGGGAAGTTGGGCCCTTCAGCACCCTCATCCATGTCTTGCTTTGACCTAAGCTAGGCTGACCTAAGTCAGGCATCAGTGGGGAAATAGCAAAAGGTGAAAGAACATATCAGGACTAGGACACTAGCCAGATTTCTGCTGTATTACTCACATCACCACTCTTCCTAGACTGTACATAAATGACATACAAACAATAGTCCAGCATGGAGCTTTGTATTATTTAGCGCCACCAGCCATGTCACACCTGCACACAACTCCTTTGAGACAGACCTTCCCCCATGGAGGAAAAGACATCTTACATGAGATATATGCAAGGTATGAGATACATGAAATACATGTAAGGTATACCTTACATGTCAAAGGTATCTCCATAGGTATACATGAGGTATACATAGGTATACATAGAGATACATAAGGTATACATGAGCTACATGAGGCATACATGAGATACATGTAAGGTATACCTTACAGTAGAGGGTATTTCCATAGAGAAATTGTGGAAGTTCCTAAGCAGACCAGGAAAAAGCTCCCTGGATAAATTTTGAAAACCATAAGACTAGAATAGTTATTTCCATACTTTATAAAGATGTTTCCAATCCAAAGTATAGTCAGTGGCATATCTAGGAAGGCACAAGGGCAAGGACTGCTGGATGGTTGCTGCCTCGATGTCTGAATACCTTCTGAGGGCTAGAAAGGCTGCACATCTTCTAAAGTTTCTGGTGAATCTAAAACATCATTTCTGGTTCCCCTCCTCTAACATTTTTCTTAGTAGGGGCATTTTGTGGTCCTGGTTGCAAGACAGCACAGGGACCAGGATCACCACTGATTACAGTAATTCCAAAAAATTCTACAGTCTTTGTAATCTCTGATAATCTCCAAATATTCACAGTGCCTTCCCTTTCAAAAGCAGAAAGTTGGGGTAAATGTCAACAGATAAATTAAATCCATTCATTTCTTTCTGTCCTCAATTTTGAAGACTCTATAATAATGGCATACCTACTTTCTGTGTTAAGATGGCAAATTCAGCAAGTCTCCTCTCCAGAACATGTTCTCATTCCTAAAATGCGTCATTTCCAGATTGCTATTTAATCTTTTCCTTCTTATATTCCTTGAACAAATCCAAGCTTTCAGAAAGTTTCCACAGTGCTTTAAAATGTGGCATTTTCTCCCTAAGACACCAAAGTCTGTCAGCCCATTACTTGGGGAACGGGGAATAAAAAACACTTCTCAAAAGTAACCCCTGATAATATGTTGTGAATTCTATTTCTGGCTACTCAAGTAGTTCCGAGAAACTGTGACAAATGCACTGGAAAATACATGGAAGTTTGAAATATTAAATAGCTTGCTGGATGTCCCCATGCATAGCTCAAATTGGAGTTCATAGGGAAGTTTTCAAATTGTTCTGCCACAAAAGGGCTATTAGACAGATCTCAAACCTGGAGTTCAAAAAGCTGTTAGGGAAGCCTATAAGGCAAAATGCTTTTCCTCTTCTTTCTTGATCAGGCAGTCAGACTGAATGCATGACTTCAACTTTTCACAGACAAATCTGCACAACATCCTCACTCCATGGATTTCTGCCTGAGCGCACCCTACCTTCCCAATCTGCATTGCTGAAGGCAACAACATCCTGCATGTTTCATTCACTGACTCTACAACATCCTGCTACTAAAGCCAGTGTAACAATAAGAACCAGCAGACTCTGACAACACAAAACAAAACATCCAATTCAACACATGCTCCACGCTTTCAACCTCTCTCTGCTAGTCTAAAGCAGGTTTCTCCAAATCCCAACCTGAGGGCCAGATGCATCAAGACCAGTGGTGGGCTCCAGCAGATTCGCACCTACTCTATAGAGCTGGTTGTTAACAAGAGATAGGACATATAAAGTTTAAAAATAGCCATTTAAAAGTGGTTGCCAGATGGGCATAGAATCGGTTGTCAATTTCTTTGAATCCCATCACAGGGCAGTCCTTGGGCAAGCCTTGTAATCTACTCCAGTACATCCTTATATGCAAATTTTTGTAAATTTATTCAAATTTGAAATGCAAATTAATTTTCTTGCCCCCAACACAATATCAGAGAGATGATGTGGCCCTCCTGCCAAAAGGTTTGGAGATCCCTGGTTTAGCAGGGTGACCAGATGCCAAACCCAAATTTCCTGAACCCCAAGGCCAAAATTCCTTATCCCAAAATTCCTACCCAATGAAAAAATTGCCAAAAATGTATTTTTTGTTTTTGTTTTTCTGTTTTTTTGACCATAACTTTTGATAGGAATGAGATATCTCCAAACTGATTTTTGCATTGGATTCTGCTCTTCAATACGAATCCAACAACATATGGGATGATGGGGTACTGTGTGCCATCACAAAGTTTCAAAATGAAGCCAAAATGTAGGACAATGATGCCAAAATGTAGGACACCCAGACAGGAGGCTAAAAATCCGGACAAATCCAGGTTTTTCCGGTCATCTGGTCACCCTGCGGTGGTTTAGAGGCTAAAATACACCAAATTGGTTTTTGCATTTCTTTATGACCTTCTTCTGTAAATAAGAAGATATATAAAATATAATCAAATATATTTATAAAAGATAATCATTGCCCACATTGCCCAATGAATATAAAAGATATTCATTGCCCACATATGCCATTTGAAAAATGGAATTTTAATTATTTAAATTTGAGTCTATAGAGTCAAGTTTCTATCTCTGATAACCATATAGTTGGCACATGCTACCTGTGAGATTATCTTGAAGAGCATCTGGAGACTGCAGCCGGTACAAAATGCTGCAGTACGAGTACTGATAGACACTGATGCTTAGGGACACATTGCTTTCATTCCACACCAAGTTTCTGGTTGCCAGTATGCTTCCAAACTCAGTTCAAGGTTCAGTTATTACCAACTAACACCTTAATTACCTGGAGCAGAATACTTGAAGTACCAGATCACTGTATGTGCTCACCCATTTCACACATCAAAATACAGTAGAGAACACCTTTCTTTGTTTTTACAAGCAAAACTTAGATTCAGCTCTTGCCTCTTCTCATTAATATGGTTTGCCTTCTTATTATGTAAGAAGGCAATAAGGCAACAAGTTATTTTGTTGCCTGTGGAATTTTATAACTTTCATTTTATTTGTACTTTTAGTTGCTTGTCATTTTATTGTTTTATATTGTTTTGAATATGATGTGTTTTTTAACCAGTTGTGCACCATCTCAAAAGTCATAACTGCAGCACATAAATTCCCAGATAAAATATACACAAATATATTACCTAGGGCCCAATTTATAGAAGTAAATTGCATTATAGTCAATTGATAGGGTTGCCATATCACTCCCTCCCCCCCCCCCAAAAAAAAAAAACCCCGGGTGATTACCGGGTGGAACTAGCCAGGACCTGGGAACAGGCAACCCTGGGCAGCGCCAGGCACTGCCAGCCACGGTTCCCCTGTCCAGTACCAGGCTAGATTCCCAAGATTCCTCTGCTTGGCACTGAGCTGGGGAGTGAATGCACAGGTGCTAACCTGGCACTTCCACATTGGCCTTCCTAGCCCAGCTGGGCTTGGGAGTCAGTGAGCAGGTGCAAGCCTGGGCTTCCTTGTGTGCACTGGGCTTCTCAGTTCAGTGCTGGGCTAGAGGTGAGCTAGGGATTTCAGGCCAGGACTAGAGGGGGGCAATCCAGGGCTTTGTCCCAGGTTTCTCTCTTCTGGTCCCTATTATGGCAATCCTATCAACGGTGCTTACTTACAATTATGGCAACCCTATCAACGGTGCTTACTTACAACCAAGTCTGGATAGGTTTGCAGCACTAGTTTTATTTGGGCAAAAAAGAAATAATGTGACAAAGAACCAATATTTTGCATACATCAAAATGAAATGTAGTTTGGAGAGGCTCAAGTTATACTGTATTACTGAGGGTGTAATCTTAATCAACTTCCCAGCATTGGCAAAGCTGTTCCTGTAGGCATGTGATGCATTCTCCAGTAGGAGGGTAGCAGTCTTGGATGCCTCCTAAGCAGGGGTGTCCAAACATTTTGACAGGAGGGCCACATCATCTCTCTGACACAGGAGCCAGAAAAATGATTATCATTTCAAATTTGAATAAACTTTATTTTTTTATAAAAAAACTCTTTATATAAACTTTTGAATAAACTTCAAATTTACATAAATCTACATATAAGAGTGTATTAGGGACAGATCCAGAGGATTATAAGGCTTGCCCATGGGCCTGATGGGTAGGGATGGTCTTCCCATGGGCTTTAAGGAAAGGCAATGTTTTTTCTCTTACCTCAGATTTGCATTGTCCTTACCCTGGAGCTGGAAAATTGGTTAAGATGTTGTCCTGAGTGACATTAAACTCAAGTCATATTATTACGACCATTGTCTATTATGGCTGCAAAAAAGAAGAACATAAGAAAATCCCTGCTGGATCATAACAAAAATCTGAATGTAGCCCAGTTTTTTACAATCCAGCTATACATGCCAAAATCCTATTCTACTTTCCCTGAACTGCCCCAAGTTTCCTCATGCCATTTAATTAGCTGTCATAGGTTCAGGGAGACCCACTGAAGACCAGGCTATGTACAAGTTTTACTTTCCTCTGCCAGCCATTCTCAATCACCCCTATAGCTTGCAAGGTGCATTCCTTGAATGAAACTGCATGCTGTGTTCTGGTGTGTAGTCGGATTGGGACCTGGAATCATAGATTCATAGAATCCTAGAGCTGGAAAGGACCTAGTAGGTCATCTAGTCCTACCCCCCTGCCTGCAGCAGGAAATCCACCTGCTCCATTAAGCTGCCTCTTAATGCAGCCTAAAATGGCATTTGCCTTCTTTGCAGACGCATCACACTGCTGACTCATGTTCAGCTTGTGATCCAGAGCAACTCCAAGATCTTGCTCACATGTTGTGGTGCCAAGCATCCCCCATTTCATACCTGTGTTTTTGGTATATGACCTTTATGACTTAGGGCACAAACCTGAGCATGTTTACTCTGAAGTAAGTTCCATTACAATCAATGGGGCTTACTCCCAGATAAGTGTGAATAGAATTGCAGCCTTATAATACTGTCCTTTGACTTATGTATGTTCAAGATCCTTTAATGATGAAACTTCTCATAAATTCTTTTAATGTTTAACAACACAGTCCTATTCCCTCCTCAGATGATGCAGTCCCATAAGAAATAGGTGCAAAGTATCCCATGACAGAGAGTAAATCAGTAGGCTTTGGAGGTGAAAAGGAATTTAAATCCCATTACATCTCGATATGTTTCATGCTCCACAATGGGACTGTATGGAGCTATGGTAGCAAAATTGTTAATAGTTGTTCAAGGAGAGAAAAAGAACACATAGGCTGCAGAAAACAGGCTATCTTGCACCATTGCTACAGGATCCACTCCCTAGCATGACCTCTTCACTTTGTTCCTCCCCCTTCACACCATGTTGCATCCCCCCTCTGCCTCTTTTTCATGCTCCCCCATCCTTTCCACCTCCCCATTACCTTGCTATTATCAGTGGCTGGTCAGAGATCTTTGGTGTGCATGGAGTGCTCCATGTCTGACAACACTTCAGCAGCATTATCTATAGTGAAAACAGGTGCAAAAATTTCAGCTTCTCCGCAATCTCCATAAATGCAGTTTTCACATCCTTTCTATGCTTTCCTTTTATTCCCTGATTTTCTAACAGTTCAACTGCCTTCCTGGCAGGTTTCCTGCTTTTGATCAAAGCTGTCATCACAGATTGCTCTGCTAGTTTTGACCAACTCTTAATGGTAGTGGTCATTCCCGTTACAAGGTCTAATAGCCAGTATTGTTTGAAAATATCTCAATGGTCACCTCCCCTACACTCTCAGAGCTGTTCCAAGCAGAGAGAGCAATCTGGATGGCTCCAACAGTGAAGGAGAGGTGCAGATTACAGGGCACATTGAGACACCATGCAAAACTAAGCCATTTGCCCTCCACAAATTGGGAGGTATATTGGGAACAATACTGGATACTGAAAATCCCAATCTGGGAAAGGTGTTATATTCCCACTCCCCATATGCCAGTGGTTCTCAAATTGGGGGTGAGATGCCCTTCGCACAGTAATTTTCAACCAGTGTGCCATGGCACACTGGTGTGCCATGGATCATCCTCAGGTGTGCTGTGGGAATCTGGGGATTGACATTCATTAATAGGAAAATTGGGGGATTTGAACAGTCTGGTGTGCCTTGTCAATGGTAAGAACAACTGATGGTGGGCCTTGACAATTTCAGTGCCTTGTTAAGTGTGCCTTGAGATGAAAAAGGTTGAAAATCACTGCCTTAGTGGGTTGTGACTTCATTTCAGGAGGGTAGTGTAAAACTGGGTGACACCATCTTGGAATGGGATACTCAGGCTGCTTTCCTGGTTGTAAATCTCAAGGAACACACAATTCTACTTCCAAGTAGACTTGGAGGAGCTCTGGCATCACATTGAGGGAACTTTCTGTTCCAATAGTGACATGACCTCCAGGGGATCTCAGAAAGATTGTCATTCTCAGAAGGGCATCGTTTGTAACACCCAGCTTATGTCTGGGCCCTAAATCACAACATCTTGCAGTAATAATTACAGTGTGTATTTATGTTAGAATAAAAAGGCAGTCAGAAACACAAAACACTAATTTGAAATTGGAGATTGTAGTTATCGGCAGAATAGAATCATAGAATCCTAGAGTTGAAACGGACCTAGTAGGTCTTTCTAGTCCCATGTGGGCATAGTTTCACTTCTATACATTTGGGGAGTGTACTCCCTGGACTCATTAACTTCTTTTTTTTTTTAAAATTCTCAGGATTTTCAGAACTATTGGTCCAACTTCCTGTTAACATTCTAATGTCTCCTTGAGTATGCAGGCTGTGTAAGTGCTTTGCTCTTACAACATTTGCAAAAGCAAGAAAAATGCCTAATTGTCAAAGTGAAAATAAAGATACCTTTCAATTATACCCAGAACTCATGCTTTTTTATTTCTGTATTCTATATTCAAAAAGAATATGGTATGTGTGTGCGTGTTATCCTCAATCTTGGGTCCTCTACTTAGCTGTACCAATCTCGGATCCAGTAACTTAGCTGTTCCCAGGAAAATATGACAGGAAAAACTCAGTTTTGTTCGGATTTTTAGCCTCCTGTTCAGGTGCCCTACATTTTGGCTTCATTGTACTACATTTTGCCTTCATTTTTGAACTTGGCAGTGGTGTGCAGTACACCATCATGCCATATGTCGTTGGATTTGTATTGGAGTAGTTTTGAGATATCTCTTTCCTATCAAAAGTTATCCCCCCCCCCCAAAAAAAAATATAAAAACAAAAAATACACTTTTCGGCAATTTTTTAAGTGGGTAGGAATTTTGGCTTGGGGAGGTAGGAATTTTGACCTTGGGGTTCAGGAATTTTGGGTTGGCATCTGGTGACCCTGGCTATTCCCAGAATTGTGCTTTTCTGGATCAAGTGTTCTGGCGTGATTCCTGAAATCTGTTGGAGCCATTCTTTCAGCTTGGGTGTCACAGTCCCTAGTGCTCCAATCACTATTGGGATTACATTCACCTTTCCACATCCTTTATAATTTCTCCTTCAAACCCTGATAATTTTCCATCTTTTCATGCTCTTTTTACTTGATGTGGCCTTATCTACCACCACAATGTCTGGTTGGTTAGCCGGTGCCTTTGATCTGTCTGGATATGGAAGTCCCACAGGACCTTAGCTCTGTCGTTCTCCACAACCTTCTGAGGGGTCTCCCATCTGGTCTTGGGAGGGGTTAATCCATAGGCTGAGCAGATGTTCCTGTACACAATGTTGGCTATTTGATTATGCCATTCAGTGTATGCTGTTCCTGCCTGCATCTTACACCCTGGCACTATGTGTTTTACTGTCTCTGAGGTTTCTCTGCACAGCCTGCACTTTGGGTCTTGTCTTGCACTGTAAATCTCCACTTCTATGGATCTAGTACTTCGTGCTTGTTCTTGTGCTACATGATTAGGGCTTCAGTGCTATCTTTGAAGCCAGCTCTTTCCAGCCACTGACAGGATTTCCCAATGTCAGCAACTTCCACCAAGTACATCCCATGCAGGATCTTGTCTTGCCAGGACACATCCTCAGTTTGATCTTCCTTCCATATCTGTTGTTGATGGAGACATTCTCTCATCATTTCATCTTTGGGTGCCATCTTGCTTATGTGTTTAGTAGTTTTAATGCTTTCTGACTAGTGTATAGTCTCTGGATGTTAGACTTGAGGTGGAAACCTCCATACATTGTAAGAAGCTTCCGAGTTTTCACATTGGCTGCCTCCATTTCTTTCTTTGGCCAACTCACTATACCAGCACGGTATCTGATGTCTGGCACGGCATATTTATTGATGGCAGCCAATGTGCCATCTTATTTTTCCAGTTGATCTGGCTTTTTAGAATCTGTCATATCCTTTGATGGTACTTGGATGTTGCTGTCTTCCTTGCCACCTCTCCATGATTTCCATTGGATTGTGAGTACTTATAGGTACTTATAGCTGGTCTCTATGTCTGTTATGTACCACACTGATCTTAACTACTTTGCCTCTCTTGACTATCATTTGGCTGCACTTATCCAGGCCAAATGACAACCCAATATCCTCACCATAGATCCTTGTCAGATCAAAGAATCTCCTCTCTTGCAGTTTGTACCTATTGGTCCTAGTTCTGCTTTCAGAGGCAGCTAAGAACAAATGAGCCCCTTCCTCCATATGACAGCCCTTCAGGTATCTGAAGAGGGCAATCAGGTCTCCCCTCGGCCTTCTCTTCTCCAGGCTGAACAGACCAAGTTCCCCCAACCTTTCCTTGTAGGGTTTCCCTTCCATCCCACTAATCATTCTTGTCCCTCTCCTCTAGACTTGCTTCAGTTTAGCTGCATCTTTCTTAAACTGAGATGCCCAGAACTGAACACAGTACTCAAGATGAGGTCTAACTATCATCTTTCTTCATCTCTAACATATTAATGTATGTAGATTTATATAAATTCTTTTTTCTGGCCCCTGACAGAATGTGGCCCATTTGCCAAAGAGGGGCCTTTTGCCAAAAAACTTTGGACAGCCCCTGGTCTAAAAGCTAAACTAGTCTTCCCTGAGGTTGGTTTGCATGTGACATTGTGATCAACCTGTTTTGGGCATTTCTTTATGACTTTCTTCTGTAAATAAGCACCATTCAAATACATTCATTGCCCACACAAGCTTTTGCTCAATTTAATGTACAGTTCCTATGTGTTATGTATTTTGCTATATGTTAATAAATATGTGTTATTTAAGCTTTTGCAAGTGATGTTTATGTCTTTTGGGTGGTCATTTTACATTTGCAAGCTAAAAAAGACTGGGTTCCACTTTTCAACAGTTTTCACTTTTGGACAGTACTCTAGTCCCTAACTCGTCCAATAAGTGGGGAATATCTGTAAAAGGTGCAGGAGCAAGGGGGCCTGTGGAGAACCATAGGTACCTGAAACCATGGATAATAGATGAATGGGTATAGGATGATACCTGTTTAGGACAGTGTCACTTTTGGGTCAAGTCCTTGGTCCATCTGGTTCAATACTGTCTTTGACTCTCCAAGTTTCAAATATGACGTTTTCTCTACCCTAACTAAAGAGAGCATGGATTGACCCAGGGATCTTCTGCATGCATTAGAAGTTCTCTTCCCCTGATCTACAGTCCCTCCCTGGCCATCTATGTAGCTTTTTATCACACAGCTTAAAACACTTTTTAAAGTGCATGTACACTACAAGGTGTCCAAAAATGGGAAAAGTTACTATGAATCAGATACAAACAGAAGAGAGATAAAGAGCTCTTCTCTGCAGTAGCAATTGTCTATATAAGTACAAGGTACTGAAAGGATACCCTGCGGAGCCATAAGCTCCAGTTTTTATATTGTTCCCCCTCTGTTTTGGATTCATGTGCACAGCCAGACATGAATATTACACTTTCTGAAATGTCAGAACTTGAGAAGATTTAGCTCAGGCTGACAAGACAGACAGATAGAGAGGAGTTCAGATAATCTCTCTTAACTCAAATATGTGGTCATGACATATCTTGGTTTTAAAGAAGATGTGGAAAGAGTTTCAGCTGGTAAGAACTTAAGCATGTAGGAAATGAGTGTGTGTGTATGTGTGTGTGTGTTTTAAATTTGGCCTAGTTTCTGGATAGCTTTTAGCAGGGCGATCATATATCATTGCTGGAAAAGAGAACAAGGCCTAAACTGCTGAAATGCAGGACACCCAAGAAAAATGTAGGACACAACAAAATAAAAGCTAAATTAAACACCATGCTGCAATCCTAACTCCAGTTAGGCTGGCCTAAGCCCGGCATAAGTCCTGTGCTGACCTGGAGGTGTCCCAAAAGTGCTGTAAGGCACTTCTGCCCTACTCCTGGGGGGGTTGGTTAGGCCAGTGCACATGCAAATGTAGACATCCCTACACCATATATGTCATGTGAGCTATGCTGGCCTTAATTGATTAGAATTGTGCCCTATATTACTTATTATTAAATTTAAAACTATTACATACAATTTATTAATTACAAGAAGGCTAACAAAGGCTGTAATCCAGAGTCAGGGCAGTGAGGAGTGCCCTTGCTGGGCTGCCCCAACTATTCTGAATCCAGAGCAGAAAATTATGCTGCATCTAGAGAGTCAGGAAGCCTGGGCTGCCCTACCTGCTCCAGAGCATGCTCAGTAGGCACCAAGTAAGTGTCTCCTGTAACTGCTCCTGAGGAGACCCCCCTCTGATCATACTGAACAAGGAACAGCTGTGGTGCCTGCTGTGGAGTCTCTGAAAAGCATTAACAGCTGCAGCATGAGATTGCAATACAGTTTCAGGTGAATTCAAGGGGCTTCTTGGAGTGGCCTGCTGTAAACAGAGGTTAGTGGGCTCTGTAGTTGTGCCCAGTGGCATCACTAGTGTGGTGTGGCCCATACTAGGTAATGTGTCCAAGGCAGGGTGATGCGCACTGGGGGACCTAAAAATTGGAACTTCATGATGGTGAGTCAAAACCAAAAAGTCACATACCATTGGGTTCGCAAAAGAATCCAATGTTTGAAATAACACCTTCCTATCAAAAGTTATGGCAAAAAAACTAAAATATGGAAAGTGAAAGTGACCCATATTGCAGTTTTACTTGCAAGTAGGCAAATGTGCCATAGTTCATTGGAAAGGGCAGGCTGAGAGGAATCTAAGGAACGCAAACCCCACAAATCACCCCAGAAGAAGGTCTGTGATGATTGTATTGAAATTCATTGAAAATGGATGTGAAATACACAGCTGTTTATTGGCTCTTAAGCAAGCATGCTTTGGCTGGAGTAGGTCAGTCCAGGAGAGTACAAGACATCCAAAATGGTCCAGATCAGGGCATTAGAACGGCTTTGACCTAAATGAAACATTTTGACCTAAATGGCTAAAATCATGGTTTTTAGAAATAATCCTATCATATTATACATGTGTATTACATAAATGTGTAATTTGCAGCAGAATGCAGTGAATCAAACCACTTTGAAATATCTTTATTTTGCTAAAATATCTGGCTAAAAAAAACCAGTGGAGGCCAGGCAATGCCACATAACCATGCCCACCATTCATATTGTTGCCATGCCAAATGTATGGGGGTGACGTGCTGGCCTCCCGCACTGGGTGACACGAACCCTGGTGACACCCCTGGTTGTGCTGTATCCTGAGGTTGAGAGGCAGGGGTTGCATCTAGGCTGGCCAAGACCAGTGTTGGCCTATGTTGATGTGTTGACCAGATTTTTGGTCAAGACTGTCATTCTTCCTCTGCCTTATCAGGGACCCTTATGGGTTTACTCATTGTTTTACCTGCACCTGAAGTGATATAATTCTGAGGAACTGGAAGAGGGCATTTCCGTGCTGGACACACACTCTGCATACAGAGTAACTGCTCTGCCCTGGGCAATGCTAAATATGCCCTCAGCATTCTAGGGCAGCCCAGGCCCACCTGTCTTGGGGCAACCAATGTTGCCTTAGGCTGCCCCATGCCTTTTCCAAAATAAATAGGGTGGCCCATCCATCTTGCACTTGTGTCAGTCCAGTGACAGATAGGGTAACTTCTGGATTGTGCCTTAAGCCTGCCCACAAAGAAATTGAGGACAATGAAGATTTTGACCAGGACACAAATCTAAAAAAATAGGTTATGTCCTGGAGAAAGAAGGCATTTGGTCACCCTGGTCTTTAAAAGGAGGCCTTTAAAAGGGGAATGGGGTGGTACACACACCTCTTGCACCAAATCCTATCCTTTCATTGGACTACAAAGCCCAACACAGGGCTTTTCAAGTCTGCACTGGCAAAATAACTTGTATTGGTGTGAGCAGCCCCATTGCAAGGCCTGGGGCTTTCTTCATGGGTTTTCCCTGGGAGAGAAAAGTGCCCTTGACTTCAGTAGACCTCTGGCTGTCTCTCTGGCCCCATTTTGGAAGCCATGTTGACAAAGCTGTAACTGGTGGCACCAGAGAGGATATAATTGGCCTGAATCATGGTTTCATATTTCATTAGAATCATACTTTCATGATTTTTAATTAACAGTTATGCTTTATTAAAAAGAAAAAAGATAGGAAATTCTTGATTTGAAGGTGCATATGTGACACACAATGCTTGAACCAAGAGGATATTAAATTCCTCTTGGTTTAAATTTGGAAAACTGGAAATGTCTGGTGTGTGTGTGTGTGTGTGTGTGTGAGAGAGAGAGAGAGAGAGAGAGAGAGAGAGAGAGAGAGAGAGAGAAGAACTATACCTTTCCTACCTGACGTATCATTGGTGGGAACTATTATTATCTTAAAAGAACTAGGTGAGACTTGAATGTTCTTCCTAACTCTGCTGCTAAAAAGAATCACAACTAAAATGCCTTAAAACCCAAGCTTAATCAGGCTTTTGTTTTTTGTCCCATAAATAATTAATGAAGACATAGCACGGTCAACTAGTCTAAGCACAGAATATTAAAAAGGTCAAAGTGATATAGAAGGTGGGGTTTTACAGATCACTTTGATATAAGAATTTTTGTGCACTTTTCAATATATTAAAAATAACGGAAAGCAAACTGACAGCAAATTAATTCATCTTTCCAATAATGTACAATGAGATGAGGAAAATAGCATCCAATTATGCCACTTGCTACTTGTTTAAGAGGACACTGTCAAGTTCTTTTCTTTCTCAATTTTTAATATATACCATTCGCTAAAAGAGCCCTGGAAAAAATTGTACCTAATGCCTGCTTCCTTGTATAAGACTTAGGGCACAATCCAGAGCAAGTTCAATCTGCTCTGCCCTAACTGCTCTCTCCTAACTATTCTGTATCCAGAGCAGAAAGTTATGCTGCATCCAGAGAGTCAGGAAGCCTGGGCTGCCCTAACTGCTCCAGAGCAAGCTAAGTCAGTGACTGCTGGGGAGGGCTTGCTCCTGAGTAGACCCCCCTCAGATCACACTGAAGAAGGAACAGCTATGGTGCCTACATTATAAGGAAGCCCAGCACTTCCTGACAACCAGTTACAGCTGCAGTTCTTCTAGTGCAAGATGGATGCTTGGAGTGGCCTGCTGTATCCTGAGGTTAGTGGGCTGCCATAGTTGTGCCATATCCTGAGGTTGAGAGGCAGAGACTGCAGCTAGGCTGGCCAAGAACTCAGATTTTTGGTCAACACTACCATTCTTACTCAGGCCTTTTCATGGACCCCTATGGGTCTACTCATTACTATACCTGCTCCTGAGGTGGTATATCTCTGAGGAACTGGAAGAGGGCATTTCTGCCTTGAAACAGGCTTTGGATACAGAGCAACTGCTCTGCCCTAGGCAATGCTAAACTTGCCCTCAACTTGCCTCTCCTGAGCTGCTTAGGCTGCCCCAGTTAGGGCAGAGCAGGTCCACCTCTCTTAGGGCACCCTATCTTGCCTTGCTCTGCCCTAAGCCTCCTTCAGAGTAACTGGGCTGGAGCATCTTGCAGTTGCTCCACCCAAGTGATAGATAGGGCAACCAAGGGCTCTTATGTGGACAGATTAGTTGCTCTGGATTGTGCTGTTTTTCATTAGTTACTAGGATAAATTTCAACCATAGGAAAAGTAGGACAAAAGCCTTACTTGCTTCTTGCCCTGCTCGTTAGTTTAGGTATGCACTACTGTGCGTACACAGAATTGCTGATATACAATCTTTGGTTATCCTTCAGACTGTTCCAAACTTTGTGCATATGTTCAACAGCATGAAAAGGTCACCGATCAAGTTATCTGGTAATTGCTATAAAATTGTTAAGAAACACTTGGCTGGTATTTCCCATGAGAATAACCCTACAATCCAGAGTAACTACAGGAAGATGTAAGAGGCACTCCGGATTGCTCTATACATTTCCCATACATGGCATCATAACTACGTCTGTGTAAAACTACAGTCCTGTAGTTACTCTGGATTGTAGCCTAAAGCACAAAGAAGTCCTAACCAGGAAAAAAGGAGGACAAAAACTGTTCTAATTGTACAAATGGCCAATATTATTCTAGATTCCGTTCAAGGTGCTGGTACTTGCTTTTAAAGTTGCAGAGGCTCACTGCTAGCTGCAGTTGCCTCTGACAGGTTCAGGGAACCCCACACCAGCCTCCTCAGCCCTCCCTATGCTGCAAAGGCCCTCAAGATTGTGATCATGACCACTTCTGGTTTCACAAAAGGAAAGCTGGAAGTGGTTGCAATCTCAACCATGGGCATTTCCATAGCTTGAGATGCAAAATTAAATGCAAAACTGGAAGTTGTCACAATTGCGGCCACAACTGGCTCTGCGGCTACTGTACAAGACTACAGCCAAACAATACAATCATGCAGCATTCTAATTATGCTGGACACTTGACACTTGTTGAGTACCCCCTTTCCCCCAACAAAGTAGCCCCAGAATGGGGTACTCAACTCTGCAATGGCTATTTAGCAAGCACGGGGCTCTGTAGCCAGAGCCCTGACATGGGGCTCTGTATCCAGTGCAGAAGAGCTCTGTTGGTTCCACCCTATTGCCTTCTCCCTGACTTCTCCTGCTTCCCCATACCCACTCACCTCTGCCATCCACTGCTTCTCATGGAGCCTCAAGCAGCCATTTGCTGTCCTCTGATTGATGATGTCCCAGCACAGATTAAAACTTGTGGTATGTTTGTGATACTCTGTGACACTGGTGCTGACTTTTGGGACTGGGCTCAAAGTCATCTATTTTGCTCTTTGCACACATTTTAAGTTTTTCCAAAATATAAAGGTGCTTCTTTTTCTTATTGATTTTATGCCTAATGATTTTTTTCCTCCAACACACAGCATATAAAAACTAGAATGCTCTGTTAATTTGAGCCTTTGCAATCTAGAATTTTTTAAAAGATAAAAAAACATGCTGTTTCAGCAGAAAGAAAACTTTAGGCAATGTGTTAAAGTTTTGAACATTAATGATCTCAGAATGCTTCTGATTTCAAGGGGACATCACATGAAATTCCTATTGAACCTTGCAGAAATGCAATTGTCTGTGATTTGACCATTTGGGAGGACAGTTATTTCCAGATTCTTCCTTTTTCCTTAATAAAAGCATGTTTTTATGTTTATTCATGAAATTCGTTCCATGGGCTGCAACATAAAATGTCTACCAGTGCTGAGCAACTTCAGAATACCTTGGCCACTGAAGAGAGCAATCAACCTACAAGCATTCTGCATTTGTGCTTTAGTGTTTATTGAGGATTTGTAGTGAGCTGAGTTTTGGGAAAATGAAGTTTCTTGGCTTATAAAACACAATTTAAGACTACGGTTCTTCAAAGCTATACATGAATGGCCCAATCCTATCTGGACCTTGCACTGTCAAAACCCCTGTCCTGTCAGCACAATGCCTGGGCCATGATAATGCTTGGGTGGGAAATCATTAATGCTGTGTGGATGGTAGATGGTAGATCAACAAGCTCTGCATCTCCCACTAGAGTAGATAGGTCAGCAGAGGAGACATAATGGGAGAGGATTGCCAATTGTGCAAGTTGCATTCCTTGAGAATGACTTTGGAGTTTGGAGAAACCAATGCCAGTAGGACATTGGGGAATGCAGGGAAATATTGTCTTACTGCATAATATGTCAGAGGTCCCCATGCACATACAGTGAGGTTTAATGCAAAAGTGGCAGCTAAATATATAGACTTCCTACCACCTCTGTAGTATTGGTTATGGGCAAAATCCATAGCAGTTATGGGTCCAAGCAGTTACGTCAACCTCTAGTTATCTAGTTATCTTATGGAAAGTCATCTTAACTGCTCCAGAGCAAGGGGTTTAATTTCACTTTCACATAGGGTTTAGGCCTATGATTTATACACATCCTGATATCATTGCAGACTTCATTACTTCACCTTCTGCCTATTGCAGCAAATAATATGAAATGAAGAAACTTACAGATTGTGAGATTAGGATGTGACTACATTTATATGTTTATTAACTTTATATCAGGTCTTTCTCCATCAGCATAAATTGAACTCCAGGTAGACTTCTAGTAAATGGTACAAAAAGGACTCTACTAGCAAGGAGTCTGCAGCACCTTACTGTATGCAGCACAATGTAAATAAGAGTGATAAAGATATATTGCTGTTTGTCAGACCAGCAGAGCAAAATAATTTAATGAGCTTCCAAAAAACCCAGTGAGCCTTTTATAGCTGCTGTTTCAGGTTTGGTTCTCCAGTGAATGTATCAGATGCCCGAGCATCTGGGTAACCCCAGTAACCCATTCTATGACAATCTGTCCAGGACCCTCTGGAAGTGCCCTTGCTAGACTTGAAATGCTATCATTAACCAGTCCAAAGCCTACTTAGTTATAAATTGCCATCTTATGACTACAATACTATTCATGCTTTTCTACAGAAATCAGAGATGAGGTTCAATTTTCAGTCGAAGTCCCAGGTATATCTTAAAAGCTAGTTTAGGTCAACTGATTATGAGAAGAGCTTATGTCAAGATTAATAGGAAAAGACCAATAGTTAATTTCTCATTAGTGACTAAACTGAGCAACTGAATAATTTACAGATTTTATAGACACGCATCTGAAGGTTTTCTGTCCTCCTCCTGAGCAAACTGTAATGTATCCAACTCCTGATTTAAGGCTTCCCAGCAGCTCTTTAACTCTGATCACTTTTTAAAAGTTTATCATAAATGCACATCACTTCACCTTAGCCTCCCACACCAAATATATGATTTTCACTTTTCAACTTTAAAGTCATATTTTTATTACCAAACATTTTCCACTCCACAGCGTTGCCCTGACAAACTGAGCAAGAATCATGACTCAGAATTCTTCACTTGTAATAAATTGTCATATTGTCTGACATCAGAGTTTATCCCTGAAACTATAAGTATAAAGAGGAAATGAGTAAGTGGATGAACATAGCGCTGGTTCTTTTAAATCATAATTGTTTGCTCAGTTGTAGCACCATGGAAGACCTGCCCTGACTCCAGGGGATATGAGAAATTAGCTAGGTGAGACACCAGTTGTTTCCAACCCAAACACAGTTCAGAAGTTTCATGGGAGGCAGATAACTTCTTTTGCATGTATGTGCCTTATTTCAGGGTCCAAAGGGAACACCCCTTATCAATGATTTCTGACTTTCATAAAGAGACTTTAATAACAATTTGAAACAGCTGTTAGAGCATTGTTTCTCAAATTGTGGGTCACAGGCCACAATGATGGGAAAATTGTAGGGCCAGGTGACATACGACTCAGAAGCTGCTTCTGGGTTATGCCAGCCCGCAGTCAGTGTCGATGGCCTCACCACAGAATGTGTTGTATTCCTACAGTTTCCTGGTCATGGTGGGTCCGGTGCTTACAGATAAAGAAATATGGGTTGCGTAGAAAGGAATCTGAGAACTTCTGTGTTAAAGGTTCTCAGCCAAGAAGGTTATCAGCCATTGAGAAAAATGCCTCCCTGAGGGCTTAGAAATTCATCCAGATCCATTAACCTCGGAAGTTGACCTTGCTATAGAAGTACTACTACTCCTGTGGCTGCCTTTTGGATGAACTTTTACCACCTCCACATGCTGCCCTTGGATGCCTATAATGGAATGCATGTTTCCATAGCATAGCAACTAAACCAGCCATTCTACGCTTACCTAGAAGCTGGTTTCACTGAAATGAATTTTCAGCGATATGCATAAGCTTGTGGTGTAAGAGACTGAGCTGTTGCCTCTGCCATGAACTCACTAGATAGCATAAGGTCTTTTAGCTTTTAACCTTAGCTGCAATATAGGGAAAATAATACACTACAGGGTTGATGTAAGGATTACATCATGATAATGCATGTAAAGCATTTTAAACACACAAAACATTTTAGAAATCACAGTAATTTTCTGAATCTTTCCCCCTTCTCTCTCCCTGGGACACTTGCAAGATTTTCATATTTATGCCACAGTTTGATGTGGCACAGGTCTGAGTATCCATATTGGGACTGCAGTGGGTCTCTCTGGCATAAATGGGAAAAGTATCCCTTTGCCTCCGACTGAGCCACTGGATGCCTGAAACTTGTGCTGGATACAGCACAGGAACACCAGCTTGCCTGTCCCAATTGGATTGCTCTGTAAATCTTCAGGGCAGAATCTTTATTTTGTTGCATTGAGAATGCATACCTCCTTTAGAGAAGTGCTAATTACTGCTAGCGATATTTTTGATAGGTAGCTGGAAAATTAAAGTACTCTTAAACTGTGCCCAGAGTGCTACCTTTCTAGTATCTCTCAAGGCTGGCAGATGTGTCTGCTTATTCAGTTCCAAGTTAACACCAAGTCATCATGGGCAAGTAAGTGTAGTGTCACCATTTAATGAATCAACACCCTGCTTTTTTAATAATTTTCCCCAGCATGACACGTTTGTGTTGATTATCAAGAAGATTTGTTTATTAGAAAACACACTGGGAAGTCAAAATTAATTGGTGTTGTATGATTATAGTAATACTAAGACATTAACTGTTCACTCATATACGGTAAATCATGCACTATGAGCCAATTCCACTTACTAAAACTAATAGCGGAAACTTACCTTTTTGCATTTTCTCATATTGACCAGTGTGTGTGAAGGAACTATATAGCCATAAACAATAATTTGAGTCTTTTCCACATGAATATTACCATCTTTTTGGAAATTGCACAGATAACATTCCATAAGCTATATCCTAAGACACTTACCATCTGCCATGTACAAGGGATGGGCAACTCCTATACTGGTCCAATCGAGTTGCAAAGGGGCAACTCAGTGACATGACAAGGACCCTGCTATGACTCATCTTTAAGATGAATGGGGAGAGGGAAACAATAATTCTAGACTCAACTTAATTCATCCTGCAGTATTTTTCCCATCACTGTTATCTAAAAAAAGCAATTAACAATTTTGCTCTTAATCCAAAACACACATACTCCCAAATCCAGAGTAACTATAGGAGCACATGAGAGACTTTACGTGCCCCTGGAATTACTGCACCACCTAATAAAAACCTATGGGAAATTCATATTGCAATCCAGAGCAAATTGTTCTTACACTGGAGCAAGGATTCCCCGTAGTTACTCTGGATTTTGCCGTTAATCCACGTCACTCTTAAACCAAGGTACCACTGTATATTGGTGACAATCGTCAGTATCTCACATGTTTCCCTTGTAGTAAGGGAAGTCTTACATTTAATCGTGAGCAAGGCCCAGAGAAATTCAGAACAAGTACAGTCTCTCACTTATGAAGAATGAGGGTAATGTGTATGAGAGAGAGATCCCTTACTCTCCTGAGTCCAGGTTCTCAGTGGAAATGATGAAGGGCCAGGAAAGAAGTACTCAGCTTTAGACAGTTGGCTGTTCTCACTTTTCTCTCAGGTTTATTTTAGGGCAACATATTGTAGTATAAGAAGTGAGTGAGTTATTTCTTTGATAGTGATTGAGGACACTATCTGGAGGAGGCGATGGGCCACCAGAAGTACCATGTGCCAGCTCAGGGGGTTTTGCAAGTGTGCCAATACAGATGTGTAATATACAAGCCCAATTCCAGCTTTTACTAGCCTTAGGGCAGAATCCAGAGCAAGTTCAGCCTGCTCTGCCCTAACTGCTCTCTCCTAACTATTCTGTATCCAGAGCAGAAAGTTATGCTGCATCCAGAGAGTCAGGAAGCCTGGGCTGCCCTAACTTCTCCATAGCATGTTTTGTAATTGACACATGTGGATGACTAGCTCCTGAGGAGACACCCCTCAGATCACACTGAAGAAGGAACAGATGTGGTGCCTAGTGGTGACTCGACTCTGCGCATCACCTGGTGCGAAAGTCTGTGCTTCACCCCTGGGATGTGCTGACCCCCATACCTGGACTGCACAGTCACCAAAGTTTGCACCTGCATTGTTGTTTCTGAAGCCAACTGGCTTCAGAAAGACTACTGCACAGGCACCATCTCTGACACCTGCACAGTACTTTTCTGAAGATTTTTGGTTTCAGATGAGACTGTGCAGGCATCAGAGTTGGTGCCTGTGCTGTACTCTTCCTGAAGCCATTTGGCTGCCGCTCCACCTCCTGAGTGAGGCCGAATGGCTGTGCAGAGGCGCGGACTTTCTCTGCTCTAAGGAAGTCTCCTCTGAAGCTGTTCGGCATGCTCAGTGTGTTTCTGCGCATTGTACTTCAGATGGCCATTCAGGCCATCTCCGAGGATGGGCGGCAGCTTCTGGCTGCTACTCCACCTTGGAGCAGGCCTGAATGGGCGTGCTGATGCCCAGGGCCTGCCAAAGGACAATCAAACTCCTCCAGCGCATCACCCCATGTGGAGCGCATCACCCAATGCATCCCACACCAGCCGTACCAGTCTGGTGACACCACTGGGTGCCTGCCTTATAAGGAGTCCCTGATGAGATGCCAGTACATTCTACAGTGAATACAAGGGGCTTCTTGGAGTGGCCTGCTGTATCCTGAGGTTTGTGGGCAGCCGTAGTTTGTTCCATATCCTGAGGTTGAGAGGCAGGGGTTGCAACTAGGCTAGCCAAGAACTCAGATTTTTGGTCAACACTGCCATTCTTACTCAGGCCTTATCATGGACCCCTATGGGTCTACTCATTACTATACCTGCTCCTGAGGTGGTATATCTCTGAGGAGCTGGAAGAGGGCATTTCTGCCTTGGAAACAGGCTCTGGATACTGCTCTGCCCTAGGCAATGCTAAACATGCCCTCAACATGCCTCTCCTGAACTGCCTAGGGCAGAGCAGGTCCTCCTCTCTTAGGGCGCCCTATGTTGCCTTGCTCTGCCCTAAGCCTCTTCCAGAGTAACTGGGCTGGAGCATCTTGCAGCTGCTCCACCCTAGTGATAGATAGGGGAACCCAAGGACTCTTAAGTGGACAGATTAGTTGCTCTTGATTGTGCTGCTAATCTGCTTGAATCTGTGCCACTGAAATTGGTGGCATAGACATGGATAGACTCATTGGTGCTGCTGCTGCATTATCAATGGTGAAGGGAAAAGTTTTTCCTTGCCCCTGGGTAGTGCAGCAGCAGGCCCAAACCTATGCTGGTACAGCACAGGCATAGGCACACTAACCTGCCTATTCCAATACAAGTTAATATTGCATTATCTCTTTGACAGTAAGTTATATAGTTCCTCCAGAATTTTGAAATATATTCCACTCAAGTGTTTAATGAACTTTCATTACCTAGAAGTGATCTGGACTAATAAAGAAACCACCATCTAAGAGTCATCAATGTTACTGTAACTTACAGCTTAAAATAATAAAATGGTTTTGACTATGTAAAAGACCTCCATATATCCTTATGTAAAAATCCAATTTAGAATATATTCTTCCCTGGCATGTGGTAGAAGGGAGGCAAGAAGTCCTCAGGAAAAGGTGAAGCAGTCTCTGCTTTTTCCACCTGTCATTTCCAACTGGCAAATGTTGTTATACAGCACCTCTGCAAGCGACAGCTGCTGACTATTACTAATAATATATAAGCAACTAATGTTCACACAGACTTTCTGCTCCCAAGCTACTTGTTCTCATAAAATATCATTTTATTTAGCAGGGGGAGAATAACTGGCCCTTCACACCCCAGCAATGTCTGTTCAAGGGGCTTCTGCTGGTGTTCTTTTTGCATTTTAGATTGTGAGCCCTTTGGGGATAGGGAACATTAGCTATTAATTTGCTATTAATGTTTTCATTTTCTTTGTAAACCGCTTTGTGAACTTTTTAGTTGAAAAGTGATATATAAATACTGTAGATAGATAGACAGACAGACAGACAGACAGACAGACAGACAGATCGATAGATCGATCGATCGATCATTGTAGAACTTGTTTATCTGTTGTACTTATTGGTGTTTCTGTGACCAACTACCCAAATGGCAGTGTATGACATGCCACAGAAACAGAAACAACAATTAAAATGCAAATGGTGTAATCTAGCTGGCTCACGTCCAACAATTCTGTGCAAGGATAATAAGGTTTGTGTATTATGTTGCTGGATTTTGAACGATTTGTGTCTTGTGGTTGAATACTTATATCAGTGAACTTATAAGTTTATGAATTCAGTTGTAAATTCTGTCACACTTCAGTATCCTCAAAAAGGCACCTTTGAGGTTATGGTACGTACAATTATTCATATTTAATTTTGAAATTAAAAAGTAAGATGAGTCATCGGTTGGAGATCTTTGTTTGCTGGAGAGTTTGGTACAAGTTTGGTATCAGAGATCAGCCAGGTATGGGGTCAGTCAAGAAGGGGTGATGTGATAATGCACATCACCTGGTGCAGGGAGTGAGCACATCACCCCTGGGACATGCAAACTCCCCAATGGGATGGCGCAGGGGCCAATCTTGAGGCCTGCAAAGTCTCTTCTGAAGCCAACAAACTTCGGAAAAGTACTGAGCAGGCAGAAAAGTACTAAACTCTGACACCTGCATAGTCTCCTCTGAAGCCGACCAGCTTCAGAGATTTCCTCCACTCTAAGGAGGAGCAGTCTGATCCTCAGCACACTCAGCACCTCTGCCCAGCCATTCTGTCTTGTTTCAGAGGCAGAGCAGCAGCTCCCGATTGCTACTCAGTCTCCGAAGCAAGACTGAATAGATAGGCAGAGATGTGGACTGCACATGCCTAGGCTTCTGGACATGCACAATGGGAGCCTCCCAATGCGCATGTCCAGAGGCACATGTGCAGTGTGCCTCAGCCAGACATTCAAGCCTGCTAAGTGGTGGAGCAGCATTTCCTGGCTGCTGCTCCGTCTTGAGTGTGCTGAAGCTGAGACGCGGATGTGCCGGAGGAGTGTCCAACTCCTCCGGCGCATCACCCCTATTGGTATTTCACCCAGTGTGGCCCGTACCAACTGCACCATCCTGATGATGCCAAGACTTATGCCTTTCACAGATCTCACCTGTCCAGGCTGAACCTTCAATACTGATGGCAAAAGTGATGTCCAAGACTTTCTGGAGACTCACTGCAGGTCTCTTCCTTAAAAATCTCAGAACCTAGCACTGACTAATATGTATTACATACAGTGAATTACATCTTGAAGAGACTAACAGTATGCTTGGCAATTTTCAGGCTTAGCAGCAGAACGTATCTTTAAGGCCTCTGAATTCTCTCCTTTTGATATTCTGAACCTTGAGAGTTGCATATTTTTAATTGGACTACAATTTACAAAGCTATTTGCTTATTCCTTGGAGTCCTAGCTGGGCTTAAGGGAGCTGGGCTCTCAGCATGAAATGTTGAGATCAGAAATCTTATCTGTAATAAGAAAACTTGCCAATAAAGAACCTGTCACAAACTGATGGTTGAGCAGAGAGTGTCCAGCAAGGTGACATCCTCCTTTATCTCCCCAAAATTATTCTGGAACAAACTTGGAGCAAAATCTCTCGCAACCAGGACTAGGTGGGGAGAGACCTTGGAATCCTTCTGTCTCAGGCACCCTAGACTTCTGGGGTCCTCAATAAATGGTTATGGTAGTGTAGGGATAGACATCATGGAAATAAACACCACATATTCCTCTCAGGATGCAATCTTAACAAATTTAGCCTGGCTTAACTCACCTGGCATATCTCCCGTGATGGTGTGGGGATGTTGCCATATGCCTGGCCTTACTCCAAGGCCTAACCCCAGGCCTAACCCTAAGGGGAGGGTATTGACGGTTCATCAATTGCTTTTGGGGAAATATTCAATGCATTTATTTCCTAGGCATTATTATCCATTTCTTGTCATATCTATTATCCCCCCACAGCGCAAATGAGCAGGCGGAGGCAGATGTGGAATTAAAGGGCCACTTTATTAACTAATTTTAAACATCATTAAAAGCCAGGGACTGCTAACTAGGTTGTGCTGGTAGCTAGCAAAATAGGGATGGTCGAAAGCCTGGCTCAGGTCACACCCCCGCACTGGGGGTGCCCATCAACACCAACCTGAAGGTTGAGACAGCTGGATGCTCAGTCAACCAGTTGCCCACTTGACCTTGCCTAAATTCCAGGTACTGAGTTAGCCGCATGGGCCTATGTCCAGACTGGGAATCAATAGACCTGCTATGCATCACCCTGACCCTTGCTGTCTCAGGTTACACCAACAGCCTATCCTGCCTATTCCAGCACGACACCTGCCATAAAGTGACCAAATTATTTAACCCCAATCACCTCCAGTACAGTTTAGGGTAGGCAAAAAAGAATCCCGGCCAAAGCCAATCAACAGGGACCCCAAAAATTCCTACCCGGCCCAAAGTGCAACCAGAAAATCTTAAGCTGCGCTGGGAGGGGGGAGGGGATGACGATCTAGCGCCAACTGAGGCGTCTGTTGGGCAAGCACGCCTGCTTAAGCCCGAAGGCGACGTTCCCTGGCACTGGGCAGCCAATGGCTGCCTTCCATCTCCCCCGGCTGCACCACCTCGCCAGGGGGATAAAATAGCCAGCCCCTGAACGGGGGTGGGGGGAGGGGGCAGCATCATTCCTTATCTATCTCACAGGGTTGATGAGAGGACAAAAGAAGTAGAGAAACTATGCACACCACCCTGAGCTTCTTAAAGAAAGAAAGGGTGGTATAAAATATGAAAATATTAATTAAATATGAACATATAATTAAAAAATTTTGACATCATGGGGTATCAAAAATTTATAGGCCTGGGGTAGCAAATTACCTAGCTACACCACTGCATCTAATCAATGCACTGTTTTATTCTTGTGTATTCCACCTTGCGTATTTTTAGTGTCTACTGTGGGCATTTGATGATTGTGGATGGTATATCAGTGAGTTTTTCAGTATCCTTGAGCTACAAATTGATTGAGCTGATTTCTCAGCTGCTTTTTCTGCTACTATGTATGATTCAAAGCATGTGTGCCTGAGTCTATAGTCAATCTCCCTGGGGAAAATATCCCCCTGGGCCTCCCTGTGCTTTTGCCTACTCATGGAAAGTAAATGGAGTGTTTCAGTTATGATTTCTTTTTTCAAACAACTGTTATGCATGTGAAATTCTTTTTTCCCTTTCCCTTAAAAAAGTCAGCAAACTATCACACAATGCAGCTATGGGCAGAATATGCATCACAATTATGCATATACAAAAGCATATGCATATGCACAATTTTTACTGTGAACTTCTGGGATAATTTCTGTCTCATTGTGCTGTTTTCTACTGATGCATGTGTGCATGTACTATGTGAAAAGGAAAGTAGAGTGATGTCGGATACTCAAGAATGATCACATTGGCCATCATCAAACAAGCTCCATTGTTTTGATCATTAGTGGTTCACATAGTGCATTGTCAAGCCAGTAATAATTGCACATAAGTCTTCTGGACTACTTGCTCCAGTTGTGAATGGGAAATCATATCAGATGGAGAATAATGTATTACTGACATGAACTTGGATAATCATTCAGATTCTGTTTTTCAACTTTTTGGAGTGGTTTTTGCAAAAGTGCGTCCTCTGAGTCATTGATTTCCTCTCTGCTTCTAATGAAATTTTAGAATAAGAGAAAAGGCATGTTCAGATATCATTCCATACTAGCGAAACAACAATATTCACATCTGAAATTCAGCCTGGTAGTTTACTGCAGCAACTGTACATAATATGAAGTAAGAACTTTGCTTCCCTTCCTACAGTTTCAGTTTGCATTATTGTGCATGGAGGCTGTAAGTGCAAATGTGTAATGAAAGGTCACACCACATGGGTGTCTCTACTGAGATTTTTTAAGAAATTGTAGAGGGGGAGGGGAGTGCATCAGGTTGGCATTGGAAACTAGTTGTTAGGCCTATGTGAAGCATTCAGATTCAAGGTTGTGTTCCCAAGTTGCAGGAATCTATCAAACAGGTCTGGCTATATGTCCCACTTCTGGGATTCTTGCGTATGTCTGGCAATCCTGAGAAACAGAATGCTGCACTCAATAGGCCTTTGTTCTATGCAGCCACCACCACCACCACCACCAAGTTTATAATACATATACAGTGGTACCTCACTTAACAAGTGCCTCGCTTAACAAGTGATCTACTAATAAGCAAAAATTTCTCTAGAATTCTGCCTCACATAACAAATGTTGCTTCACTTTATGAGCATACTTGTTGGCAGTTGGGGCAGATGTGCTGGCCGGCAGCCCTTTTAAAAAGCGCCTGCCCATAGCGAAAGCAACATTTCCATGCTGTTCCTCCTGTGGCCGGGCGTCCGCTGGGCAGAGGGAGAGAACAGCAGTGGAGAAGAGGGAAGCAGCTCAGGGCTAGCCAGAAGGGAGCAGGGGAGAGAGAGGCTCAGGATGGAGAGGAGGAGAAAGTGGGGAGACACTTTGAAAGTGTCCTTGATTGCAGAAGAAAGTGTCTTTGATTGAAGCCTCCTAACCTGTCTACCCAGAAGTAAGTCCCATTGTGCTAAATGGAGACACTCCCAGGAAAGTGTCTTTAGTATTGTAGCCTAAGTAGACTTCATAGGATCATGCACATTGAATGCATGTTTTGAATTCAATTCCAGTGTTTTGCCATCATTTTTATATACAGTTAATATTTTTATTTGAATATTTTTTGAGTTCTGGAACCAATCATCTGAGTTTCCATTATTTCCTATGGGAAAATCTGCTTCACATAAAGAACATTTCACATAACAAGCATGCTTCCAGAACAAATTAAAATTGTTATGTAAGGCACCACTGCATATCACGCTTCCACAAAAAGTTTGAAAAGTGGTTTACATAGCAAAGGAAATCTCACTTTGTAGATTTATTAACAAATTCCCTTTCTGATTGTTTATGAGGTTTTTTGGTGAATAGATTTGATGGGGTTTCCGATCTTCCTTATTGATTATTGATTATGTTATTTGATTAATTGTATATCCCATTGCTTTATGATTAATTCACTGCATATTGCTGAATTAAGCTCAAGGGTAAGTCAAAATATTATTGAACATTAATGAATAATTAATAATTAATTATTACTGAACATTAATGTTTGAAGTGTTATTATTTTTTCCCCTTTTCTTGATTTTAAAAGTGCATTATTGTTCTTATTTGCATTAACAGGACCCTCCCTCAAAGAAGGACATCCATGTGCACAAAATTCCCATTTTCCTTATGTGGGGAGAGGACTTCCAAACTACCCCCTCACATGCAGTCTAAACACTTTTAAATTTAAATACTGTTTAAATCCCTTGATGTATCACATTGCTATTTTTTGCTTGGATATAATGAATTAGAAGTAGCCCCTAACTATTTCCATGTACTGTACTCCCTTTCCAAGACTAATCAGGACAAAAGAGATTACTACTTCCTACTTGAAATTTGGAATCATGTCTTTACATGCTCATATCAATCAGGTTGATATTGCAATAAGCTCCTGTGTCTTTGAGGAGGAAGGCCTACCTCATATAGGAGAAACCATATTTCCCTCCTTTCCAAAGCTCTTCCTTTCAATGCTTCATTCTTTCTTTATCCTGTTGTGGAGCAGTGTTGTTACTAGGGAAGTGTGAGTGGTGTGGGTCCACTTGATGTCACCCTCAGTGGTGTGGCTGAGTCTCCTGTTGACCAAGGTCACATAATATTGTGGCACCCCTGTACAGTGAAATAGAAACAAATTAATAATTAACATATAATATAAATAAATAATATATTATTCAAATCTATTATTAAGAAGATTAACTCATTATCAATGCCCAGACATCATCAAGGTATGTGGAAAATAGAAGGTTTTTTTAAAAAATTCTAAAAATAAATAAAGTTAATCTGGTGAGAGGAAAATAAGACCAGATGTATAATAAGAAATAAATTTAATTTCAAAAGTAACCTGTGTTACTTGAACTCTGCTCTGCTCTTCTCTGGAAAGTTCCTGAAGAAGACTTTGAATGGAAGCTGAAAAGAGAGAGGAAGTAGGTCAACAAATGAAAGAACCTAAAATACTATCCTCAGAAGCTTTATAGGAAAGATATTTAATACACTAAAATCTTGGGTTCTAGGAGTCCCCCTCCGAAAGTTCCTGTATGGTCAAGTTGTTAGAGCAGCAATTTTAAGCCAGCACAAGTAGGTGGGGAGACTCCAATATAACATCTGAAATTAACCCTGTCCTCTCCGGCCCTCTCAACACAATATGTAGGCACTCGAACCCAGTGGATTGCTGGACAGGGTACCTGGTAAGGGAGACTCACAACAGACCAGTGCAACTACTCCTCCCCAACCTGCAATCTTGGCTGTTGCAGTATCTGGAAACCTGGAGGACAAAGGAAGGAACAGATTAACTCCACCCGCCTCATCCAACCAGGTCTCTATGATACACACCAGGTTGGCGTTCTCATCTGAGAACAAGTCCCAGATGATATGAGTTTTATTATTCACCAACCTGGCATTCAACAGCAGCAGCTTCAGATCCAGGGCTTCATTGCCACCACCAACATTGGTGGCAGTGCGACCACCACCAACATTGGGCTTCACTGCCACCACCAACATTGGTGGCATTGATGGCACTGCCACCACTGACTGCCAAACATGTGAGAATTGGAAGATGGACAAAAGGGAAAAACAATCTGCCTCTGATAGATTTTCCTCCTGAAATGGCATGACTGACCTCCACCACCATATCTTCCTTAATAGGGGCACCATTTCCCTCTCCAGGCTCCTTCTCGACTGATAACATGATAGTTGGCTTACCTCCTGAGGTCAGTCTTCCTGGCCAGTCTGCACACCACTGAAAAACAACTCCTACTGCAATCTCCAAACAATACTGTTAGTGGCAGTCTTGTTGCTGGAGTCCGTTCGGTCAGTACCAGCTTGACAAGATCCCCAAGCTCATGTCCTAGGGCTTGCAGGCCTCAGCAAGTTCTTTATACCTGGGGAAAATGAGGCAGGAGAAGTACTCTTAGCAGCCTTCTTCCTCAGCATCTCAAATCTTCTTTCTCAGCATATGGATGAGGTGGTTTGAGTCCTTTGTTGTCTGTTCAAGTTGTTCAGTTGCAGGCAGCTCTTTCCTGACACCAACATCCTAGGTGGGTAGTGGAGCCATGGCTAGGTGTATTACTTGAATAACTTAGGTAAAGGTTAGATCCCAAACATGGACCTTTCACTGCTTTGTCAGCTAAGTGACTCACTGCTAAATGACCATCAGTTTTTCAACAAGTGACAAGGCACTTTGCACTGCTGTTGGGATGCTTACATCCGGTCATGGGAGTCAAATAAATTAACAACAGGTTCCATGTCCTAAAGCAGGCCTCTGTCAGTCTTGAAAGACTATGGTATCATGCTCGGCGCTGCATACGCTGCATGCGAAGCACAAAAGCTTAGGTTGGATTGTTATGGAGGATTGGCTGTTACTCAAACAGCAAATCCACCCTCTCCACGCCACTGAATTAGTCCAATGGAAAGGCAGAGCCAATACGATTGGATCCAGCTGGTGTTGCAGAGCTGGGCTAAGGACAAGAGCTCACCCTGTCCTGTGGGGCCGACTCGGGTCTTGAACCCTGGCCTGCTGGTTAACAGGCACAGTGTCTTAACCGCCTGCACCACCCACAGCACCTAATAACCTAATAACCTAAATTAACAACAAGTTCTATGTCCCATTAGTAACCGGTTCTCAGAACCAGGCACTCATTAGCAAAGGGTTCTACAGAACCTGTGAGAACCCCCTGAAGACCACCACTGCTTACATCCCCCAATAATCCTACTAATAACCAACTCTCCTGGAAAACCCTACAGCAAACCAGCAGACCAGCACTGTACATGGGTTGAAAATCACTGGATTAGATCCTTGAATGAGGAGTTGAGAGACTATTCAACAATGTAGCCCAAGGAGTGATTTTGAATTACTGTAGTCTCTCTCTCTCTCTCTCTCTCTCTCTCTCTCTATCTCTCTCACTCACTCACTCACTAACCTAACTCATAGAACTGTTGTGAAATTAAAATGTGGAGAGGGACTTTTTATACAACCCTAAGCTCCTTACAGAAAGAGTGAGATATTAAATGGTTCTCTCTATTCAAATGTTACATTTCTTATGGTCACTATTCAAATCCAATTTTTTGTGATCACTTAAATTACACAAGCAAACTGGGTGGGTAGGGTGAGAAGAAAGTGCATTTGTGTTACTTTGGTCTTACCTACAGAAACACATCACCTGAATATAATCTAGATTATGCTATTAAGGGCACAATCCTAACCAGTTTAGTCTGGTATAACTCACCTGTCTCCCCATTCTCATGGTGGTTTGGGGAGACTGGTGCATGTCTCCGTTTTGTGTTGAATATATGCTATCTGCTAATTTATGGACCTAATAGGTATCTAAAGCCATTTGCACACAACAAAATATGTATTTTATCAAAGTAATTGTTGAACTGAAATACAATTAAGAAGTATATTAATAGCAAAATACAATTAAGAAGTATATTAATAGTGAAATAATTATTAAGCTCTAACTTAAAATGATTTTTTATTCATAACAAACTTAATAATTAAAACACACTGCCATTTGGCAAAAACAAAAGTTCCTTTAGAAACACAATTTACAGAGACTCGATCCTCCAAATCCAGAGTAACTATGGGAGCACGTAAGAGACTTTACCTGCACCCGTAGTTAGTGCACCACCTAGTGAAAACCTATGGGAAATTCATATTGGAATCCAGAGTAAGTTGTTCTTTCACTAGAGCAAGGACTCCCTGTAGTCACTCTGGATTTTGCCCATAACCAAGTCCTCACTCGGGACCCTTTACTATATTTTCGGGCCCTTTATATATACATCATAGGAGCCTACACAACATTAAACACTATTGCTGTATGTAGGTTTAATTTTATTTGTTTTTTATCTTATATTTTAGAAATGTGTATCCAGTTTTTTTGCTTTAAAATTTTTTGGGGGGCCCCAAAAGAGTTGGGCCCTAAGCTATTGCTTGTTTCGCTTATATGTAAATCCAGCAGTGATGTTGTGTTTTACTAAACAGCTCAAGTGTTATGTCCAGAGCACTAAAACTTCCTATCGGGGAGTTAACAATGTCCATGTCTAAAAACCTCATATGAAGGGTATATGGCTTTTTGTAAGACTTGACGCTGGAAAGATTTCTTCTTCCTTTCTGCAAATCATTCACCAAACTCAGAAGCACTTCTAACTTTCTTGAATCCATTTTTCCAACCTTACACAGAAGGGCAATTTAATTTCAATAGTCTGAAACAATTTGATAGCTTTTTATTCTTTAAATGATTCCCGGGGGCTATGACTGCAGAACCTATTAGCATTTTTTGTGCCTGTATGGGGAGTTGTCTCTTGGGACACAAAGTGATTATTAATAAAGGAGCTTGGAAAAATTGAACATGACATTCAGCCACTCTGGTAAAACAGAATTTTGTTAAGTGACAAGTGACATTAAAAGCCCTTGAGAGGCAGGTCTCTTGTCAGACTCTGGGGACATCAGTTGGTTTTGGAATAACATTTTACCTGTACATATTATTTTAGTTTCATTCTCTAGTGGAAAACAAGCATGTGGGAGTTAGGAAAGGACAGTCTGTTCTGCAAGCTGGTTATGGTATGTCAGTATATGTAAATTTAGGCCAATTTAATCTCAATCATTTCAAGGAGAATAAATTGCTTGAATCCAAGTTTGCTGCTATAAACTTTATCAAGCACTTGCCATTTTTATTCTTTGGGTGCTCCTTTGGAGACATTTTACCTTCTATTTCTCAACAATATTACGGTACCTTTCTGATCATGCAGCACTATCATGCAGCACTATTCAAGGCTGCAATCGAATGCACACTTACGTGGATGTGAGTTTTAAGTAGACATGCTTAGGATTACAGAGTGTGCCATCCTAAACAATTGAGGCCAGCACAACTCATCTATCTCCCTGTTTCTATGATGGCATGGGGAAGACTTGTGCTGGGACTTTTGCTGGCCTAACAAGGGGTTAGGATTGTGCTATCAGTCACTTGCAGCAACACACACTTTTGGATATGTAAGAACAGCAGTACATTATAGATTTCTTCTAACACAGTGGTTATTTTGCTTACAATTCACTAACAAGGTGCAGAGTTGTAAAACTTCATTTTTAGAATAATATCTAAAACTTATTTGGGTTTGAGTCCATCTGTGCCCAAAGACTTTTCAGATTCTTAAGGAGGCACAATTACTCAGACCTCTGCTTGAAAAGTGAATCTGTTTCCTTACATGGTCTACCTCAACTCTTCACTGATAGAAACCTCTAGGACAAGCCCTCTGCTTCACTGATCCAGATATGGTGACTTTTAAGAGCAGCTTGATATAGAAAGTTAGATGAAAATAGGTCATTTCCCAAAGAGATCACCAAACCCTACATCTTATCTAACTTCCAAAATATCTCAAGTTCACTTGGTATTATTTAGCCAAAGTTGAGTAGCAGTTTAAGCACCATTATTTTCAACTGCAGAAATTTATCATTTGCTAAATCTTATACTAACATACTGGTAGATGTGACTTCAAAAATTCAAATATGTCTGGATCGTTCTTTTTTTCTAAATTCAAAATATTATCAATTTGAACCAAGCTTCACTCATAAACCACTTGAACTATGCCACTAAATATGGTTACCAATATTTGTCTTTAAAAAAATTATATTCCAAGGTGGAGACAAGCACAGGAGCTGAATAAGACATGAGGGGAAGTATTGGTTTAGGGTCAGAGCCTGTTGAATCATGCATTAAGCCTGGTAGAATCCAGCTGAAACATGTTTCAATTTGTCTCTCTTAGGGCAAAATCCAGAGTAACTACAGGGAGTCCTTGCTCCGGTGTAAGAACAACTTACTTTGGATTCCAATATGAATTTTCCATAGGTTTTCACTAGGTGGTGAAATAACTACGGGTGCATGTATAGTCTCTGATGTGCTCCCATAGTTACTCTGGATTTGGGGTATGCAAAGCTAAAGGAGTCAAATTTTGAAATATTCCCAAGTTGGGAAGGTAGAAACAAGGATTGGCCCCTTATGTGAGGCCTACTGAGTTGGGTTTCCTAATTAGCAGCTTCCTAATTACTGTCTGCCTCCATCTGCCTGTCTCCACTGCTCCTCTTCCCAGCTACCTGGCTGCTGAGAGAAAAATTAAGCAGAAAAACAAATGGGAGGGAGACTGTTACATGAAACTTTTGGGGATTGCACTGTGTTTGGGGACATTTTACAAATGCCATTCTCAATGGGGGCAATATGGCATCCTGGGGAGCCATGACACATTTGAAGGGGCTTAGACTGAAGACTGTGAGAAGCAGCTTTCATATTTATCTGTTTCATGTTGTTTCTTTGTTTGACAGGGATAAACACCTTAAGGGGCTATAACCACAAAAAAGTTTGAGAATGGACACTCAAAGGGTGCTACTCTCCTCCACACTTCCCACTTCCACGCTTGCTTAAATCCCCCTTTTCCTTTTAGAATCCAAGCAGCAGAAGGATGAATAGAAGTAGAAGCATTTGGTGCACCACCACAAGTGCTGGGGATGCTTTTCAGCAGTTTTGGGGGGCTTTGCATCTAAGTTTTGTTTGAGAGCTGCAATTGCTCAGAGGTTAAAGAAGCTGTGGTTGTCAACCTGAAAGTCAGCAGGTTGGCGATTTGAGACCCCAGTACTGCACAATAGAATGGCCCCATCACTTACCCAGTTCCTGCCAACCTAGCAGTTCAAAAGCACGTAAATGCAAGTAGATAAATATGTGTCCACTTTGGTTGGAAGATAACAATGTTGCATTCAACTTTGGCATGGAGACATCTTTGGAAAATGCTGGCTCTTCGGCCTTGTAATGGTGTTGAATACCACCCTTAGAGTCATTTGTGATGATCAAGGCAGGCGTATGGGTTTACCTTGACTTTTTGTTTATGGAAGCTGGGCCAAAGCCAGATGTGTCAAAGCAGGCACCTGTGGCAGTTGCCTTTTCATCCATCCTTCCCCACTCACCCAGCCACCCATCAAATTTGATGAGTCTTTTTCTACTTTGTTAATGTTTATGGTTTATTGAGAACTAGGCAAGTAGAACATGGATTACTTTGATGATCTACCCAATAGGGGAAAAAAGGTCACTCTGCTTATAAAACTCAGAGATGAGAGTAAAAAAAAGGAGAGGAAGAGAGAATGATAGCTAGGTTTAAGTGTCTCTCAAAAATTAATGACATATTAAAACATCATATAGTTAGAGTCCATCAACTCTCATAAAGAGATGATTTCTACATCCCAGCATAGGGACAGAATGTAGAATACACCCTGGAGAGCAATATATATGAGAGACATAAAACTGCTCCTTTCTGCTCCTATGTCCTAGTGGTGTGTTTGTAAAAGGGATGAAGTTTTTGTTCCCCTTCTGAACAATGCTGTCAGGAAATTGATAGGCACTAGGTAGGTCAAAGAAATAAATGCTCTGATTTGTGCAGAATGAGGAGCCAGTTACGACTGAACACAACCTGACAACAAGATTCAAGCAGGCCATTCTGCCACTGCTATTCTTTTGCTTACTAGGCTACAGAGGGCCTGTATCAAAGTCATTCAAGATAAAGCACAAGCTCAGGTTTGGAGTTCTAGAAGCTGGAAGAAAACATGCTGCAATCTAGAAAACCCATTGTGCAGGCACACATAGCTGCTTTTATTCCTTCTTTCCTTTTCTAGAGCAGACTGCAATGATAGGGCATCCATACTGGGTTCAGTGTATCTGTGCATGAGAGAAACAAGATTTTAATAGTGGGATAACACAAGCCACACTCAAAATTCTTATTTGGGATATAGTAAAGATTTACAGCCTAATTCAGTTCAAATTCCCTCACACTGATGCAGTGGTTAGAACATAGCTTGTGCTGCATGCTGCAGTAGAATACAGCAGGGGAAAAGTTTCCTTAAAATAATGCTAAGGTTCCCAAACTGGGATGTTATGACATCCCAGCCTGAAAGCCTTTAGGAAGGCAGGAACATGATCCCCAGGATTATACTGCTGCAGGGGAAGGAGGGCTATTTTTAATTTTTTTTAACCTTCTACTGAAAGAAAGAAAGAAAGAAAGAAAGAAAGAAAGAAAGAAAGAAAGAAAGAAAGAAAGAAAGAAAGAAAGAAAGAAAGAAAGAAAGGGTGTAATCCTAACCAATCTAGTCTGGCATAACTCAGCTATCGCCCTGTTCCCATGGTGGTACGGGGAGCATGACTGTGCACTTGCCTAACCCCCACAAGAGTGGTACAGAAGTGTGACACCCTCAGGCCAGCCGGCCTGGACTTTGCCGGCCTAACTGGGATTAGGATTGCAGCCTAAAATATAGGTCTTATAGTATTAGTATTCTGCCTCAGCAGTAAGTGAATCTTCAGTATTTCCAGTAGCTTAATTCTACGCTTTTGCTAGTGGTATTTGACTGGAAACCATATGATTTGGGCCAAATGTATGTATCTCCCACATGATCATCTTCATACCTGCTTACATTTTATAATTCTGTATTTCAAAATGTCAGTGTACAGGGAAAATATGCCAAAGATTGTATTGCTTTATATTTATATAAATATAAAGCATAAATATATTTTCCTCTGGCTCATTTTGAATAGTGAGATATTCCCATGAGAATAATGTTACTGACTTTCAAATCAATGATTCTCCTCTAAGGAAAAGTTGGTACTGGAGAGAGAAAACTCCTTTCAAATTTTCTCCAATTTCTTTCTGAATTTTTTTTGATTGGTGGAAGACTCTTTTTGTTTTGAATTAACAGTCAAAAGCAAAATGTATTTCCTTCTACACTCCTCCATAGTCTACAGAGACGAAATCAATTTCTCAGGGTAAAATCTCACTTGTTTGGTGTTGCTCTTGCTGCATCTCATATTTCAAAGACATGGTTTCTAGTATTTCAGCTGTTGTCATAATTTTGTTTTTTTCTTTCTCTCCCCCACACTTGTTTATCTTTAGTATAAATCCATATCAGAAATCCAGCTTCTGTGGGATTTTAAAATAAATGAATAGTTTTATTTGTTGTGTTGCCTACTGAAGTCAGCTGTACTTTCCAAACAAACTAATGGAAGAATAAAGTCACTAGTTTGAACATTTGTGGAGCTGCAATGAATATTTAGTATCTTCCCATTACTGCAGGGAAAGTACATTTCAGGATTAATGGGAAACATAATTCTTCATCTCCTTGAAAGTGTCTCTTTGATTAAGAGCTCACTTTTGTCACTGCTGTCCAATATAGTTTTGGAGGGGGTGATTGTGTCTCATACCAATATACATATATAAATACATCTAAATTCTGCACTAGCAAAGCTCCAACTCCCTTTGTGCCACTGCTAACTAGTAGTGTTAGGCACCTGTTCCCTGATGCCTGTCATGTGTCTCTCATGATTGCTTCTTTTGATATCCCTTCTGCTGATGTCTATAGGAGAGGAGTTTGATACAGTAATCAAGAAAGTGACGGTGGGAAAATGGCTTCATTTTGCATGTGCTGGAGTAACATGGTGGATGGAATGGCTAAATTTGGTACAGGGAAATCTCTCTTTTGGAGAGATGATGGTTAAAGGGGCAGTTGGGTTGGGTTGGCAGTTGGCAGTCAGTAATATTTGTGTGGCTTATAGGTTTCTGACAGCTCCAGTGTGTACTGTGGTGGCATAGCATTGGGTCGCAGATAGTCTTGAGGTCAGCACCCAACAGTTGAGTTAGAATATTTTTTAGTGTGCCATGGATTGGATATATGCACAGTTTTAAGACACAGTTTCGAGTGTTTGTGTCTGTCTGCTGGTAATTCATATATATCTCATTTTAGAAAGCCTGCAATGCTCAAACATCCCAGGAAAGAAAATGAAGAGAGATGTATGGAACCAACCTTGCACATTCATGGTTAGCTGTCTGCAGATCTCTTAGTCAACAGTGTCAGCAGAGTACAGATGTCAATGGGGAACAGTTCAAGCACTCAGCCTAATTTGTTAATAGGATGCAGTCCACAGTAACTATGGAGACTCCTTGCTCCAAAGTAAGAACAATTTACTCTGGATTGCAATATGAATTTTCCCTAGGTTTTCAGTAGGTGGTGCCATAACTACGTTGACGTAGTTATGCTCGTAGTCTCTTACATGCTCCCACAGTTACTCTGGATTGTAGGGTAATTTGATTAATTAACTGGGTCAAGCAACTGCTTCTGTGTATACGCAGTATGTGTGAATTTTAGCATAATAAATTTGATACCACAAATTACATTTTCTGGAGTCTCTCTCTCTTTCTCTCACTCTCTCATGTATGTGTGGATGTGTGTGTGTGTGTATGAGTGTATAGATGAATAGGCAGGCACAAAGCACAGTACATTGGGTATACAGCTTCTTTCTCTGCTTCTTTTTCTGCTTCTCAGAGCCTTTTGTGAAGCTTAGCATCCAAGTCCTGTGGCTTGAGACTCGATGGTACTCAGATTTGCAATCAGTCAGTGTACCGCACTTTAAGTGGTACTGCTGTAGGTGACCACATTGGGACTGGCCGTTTACATCAGCACAGGTACTCTTCATAGGTAGGCAGCAGGGTGGCCTTAATGGTTATTACTGTAGATTTGTGATTGAGAGAGATGTAGCAAAAAGAAGTAGTTATTACCTTTCTGTTCTGGGGCTAATGTAGATGAAGAAATGCGGGAAACACATTTCATGTTCAACAGTTCCATTTAAGTTGAACTGGGATTTGTCCCTACAGGGTCAGTGGTTTTGACTTCATTGTTCGGATTTAATAAAGGTCTGATTGCCACTCCTCAAACAGAGAAACTAAGGATGTTGCCTTTCTCTGGTTTCAGTTAGAAATTTCTCTCCTACCCCAAGCACTCCTGAAATGATCCAGCAACAAATGACCTCCTCTGATTGTTCTTTCCCAAAGTAAATGGATGGAAAGAGAATGGTTCCCTTTCAAACCAGAATGCAGCCATGGTTTAAAGCAGTTATGCCATCTGATCAAAAGTATGATGATTTGGGGATAAATGCAACTGTGCAAGTGTAATATTTAGCCAACTTATGAGCACACACGACTACAACATTTATTCCCCTCTTTTTCAATGGTCATTCTATTCATTATAATACTGAGACTGTAAATACATGAATATTTTCTTCTTAGTTAGAGGGAAAAAATCATTTGGTTAGTTAAAGGAAATTGTTTCTTACTAACAAAAGAAATTTAGAGCACAGTCCTAACCCTCTCTTGGGCCAGCACAAGACTCTTGCACCCTGCCCAGTACTGGGCACAAATGTGCCACAAAGTACTGGGCACAAATGTGCCAAGCTGAGAGTGAGGGAGTCCATTCAGGGAGTGGTGAGGGAAGATGGTGAAGAGGATGGAATGAGATTTTTTTTGGGAGGGGGGTAGGCTGGTGGTGGGCAGTACTGCGGATTGGGTGGGGGATGGGAGGTAGTGCCAGGATCCGGAACTTGCACCAGAGCCTAACCCCATTCCTAAGCAGCCCAGGGCAGTCCAACGCTGCTTAGATTTGCTCTGCCAGTTGATGTGGCACAGATCCCTACTGCCCTAGAAGTGAGGGCATTTCTAGAAGTGAGTCTCCCTGGTAAAAGGGGAAAATGTTTGGCTCAGGGCAAGCCACTGGCTGTCTGATACTTGTGCGGGATACAGCCCTACCTGTTTCAGCACAAGTTAGGATTGCACCCTTACATAAGTTGGACTTATTTTTATAAAATAATTGTAAATGCATGAAAAGTAGTTCATTTCTATTCTTCCCCATCAATGGGCCAGTTTGGATAATAATTCATTGTCCCAATCAGCTCATGCTATTATGAATACATGTGCACATCCTGCCCCCTGCTCTCAAGCCTACACAAGGTCACTCAGTCACACGAGGAAGAGGTTTATCTGATGCAGGCCTAGGGTTGCCATATGTCTTGGAAAACCAGGACTGTCCTGGTTTCGGGGATTGCATTCACAAACTGGCAAGTTTGATAGGGGGTCCCGTCCCATTTTGTGGAAGAGAATAATGGCAACCCTACCTCTACATGAACTTCAAATAGTTCTCTGCATTCTCTACCCTTCAGTTAACTTGGGATTCCTACATGAAAGTGGTCAGGATGTGTCTGTGTTATGAGCAAGAATGTTCTTAGTACATCACATGGATTCACTGAACGATAAAGTAGAAAGATTGGACAATAAAGTGGCCCAAAGTGCTTGTCTTTGACTTACAATTTACTGAAGTCATCTGGAATATTGTACTCGTAAACATCTGGGTGAACCTGTTAAAGGCTGTATATTTATCTATATTTTTGTTATGTATTTTATGTATTGATTATAAGCCGACTTGGGTGCCCTTTAAGGGGAATGTCAGAGTACAAATTCAATAAATAAATGAAATAATAATAAAAATAAAGACTAGTCAGGATGTTCTCTTAGCCTGATGCCTATAAAGTCATGTTCAGAATGTGATGTGTTTTTTTTTTAATTCTCAGTAGAGTGTATACTAATATAGTATATTATCTCAAATCCACAGTTGCTGCAGAAAAAAGAATTGAACTGGTTTTGGGTTTTATCTGCAGACTTTTTTAGTTTAACACTGTACACTTTTGTTAGTTCTTCCTCCAGAGATAGTGCCTGTGTCTTTAACAATTGTTGACATGTGGAAGATCAATTTGTGTGAATTTTCCTATCACCTAAGCTTATTGATCTGGAAAGATGCAGTTATTAATCCTCCCATGCAGCTGTTAAATACTATAGAGACTCTAGTAACATCTACACAAAATAATTCTGAAAAAGGAGGATGCCATGTTCTTGTAAAAATTCCTATTGTTATTAGGTTTGGCTTTTCTGTACCAGCATCAATTTCTTATAGATTTGCAGTGCAATCCTAAGCATGTCTACTCAAAAGAAAGTCCCATTGTCTTCAATGGTACTTACTCCCAGGAAACTGTGGTTAGGATTGCAACCATAATCTGGTTGCTAGCTTTAAAGCTCTTGCATGCACTTTGAATGACTAGCTGGTCTGAACACAGCAAAAATGTCTCCTAAAAGATCCTGGTATAAAAGCAGCAGGCCTCCGTCAGTCTTGAAAAATTATGGTATCGTGCTTGGCGCTGCATACACTGCATGCGAAGCATGAAAGCCTGGGTTTGATTGTTATGGAGGATAGGCTGTTACCCACGCCTATCCTGGTATATTCATGAGCAATGCACAGTGATGTTCTTCAAATGTATCTAACTGCTTATATATAAAAGGAGGATATTTGTGTAAGCAGCTTCAATCAAAAAGAATAGATATACTTCCACTACAGGTCTGAGTAAATGACTTTCATTTTTATCAGACAAAAATGACAATACTGCAAGAATCTGCATGCCAATCATTTGCTGTGTTGTGCTAGTATATTGAAAAAATCAAGATGTAAATTAGCCTAGCTTTATTTTCCTTCCTTGCTCATTTTGTAGTCAGCTAAAATTCATAGAGAATCTCATTACTGTATAAGCAGAGAGTACAGTGCTTTATTTGACTATACAAACTTTCACTTATGCCAGCAAATTAGCCCAAATAAATCTTATTTTAAAATCACTCAGAAATAAAAAAGAACCAATAAAGGAAGCATTTGCATAAGTTGGAATAAAACAAAACCCACTCGTCACATATGGTTGTTTATTTTCTGGCATTATGCTATATCTAATATAATTATCTCCTGCTGTGTTTTGCTGAAATGGAAGTTAACAAAGAATGAAATGCAACATGGATTGCAATTTATTAATAAAATATGTATCTTCTTTGTAGGAGAGAAAACAGTTATGTGTTTGGCACTGATTTTAGATAGACAGGTAGTGACAGCTTTTAGTAGACAAAGAAATTTTCAAGGTTCATTCCAGAGAAAACTGGGATTCCTTAGAAGCTTACCCAAGATCATACAAAGAGATCAGTAATGGAGGTCGAGCTTCCCCAAGGGATGTTTCCCTCCCTTCACAGTCAGTTCTCTTCCATGAACAGTCAAGGAGAAGTTTGAGGCTGCAATCCTAACCAGGGGCGTCACTAGGGTTCACATCAGGCAGTGCGGAGGCCAGCGCATCACCCCAAGTAGTAGGCAATGCAACAATCTGAATGGGTGCGGTTATGTGCCATTGTCCCACCACTACTGGTTCTTTGGCCATATGTTTTGATGGAATAAAGATATTTCAGAGTGGATTATTTGACTGCAATCTTCTGTAAATTATGCATCCAATGATATATAACATGAAGGGATTATTTCTACAAAGCATGATTTTATGCATCCTCAAGAATGCCACCTTTCTAACACCCTAGTGACATCATTGATTGGCACCATTTTGGAAGCCTTGTACTCCACTGGACTGACCTTCTACACTAGCTAAAGCATACTTGCTTACTCAATAGTAAACATGGCTGTGTAGTTCACTTTCATTTTCAATGCATTTCAATGCAATAAGCAGGAACCTCATTCTGGGGTGATTTGTGAAGACTCTATTCAGTGGATCAAGACAATTCTAGTGTCCTTGGATCCCTTTCCAGTGGACTATAGCACATTTGTCTACTCATGTGTAAAGCCACCATATGGGTCACTTTTTCTCTCCACAGAGTTCAAAGCATTTTTTTAGCTTTTAGGATCAACTTTTGACAGGAAAGTACTATTTCAGAATAGATTTTTGCATTGGATTCTGCCCTTATATATAAGGGCAGAATCCAATGCATAAATCTATTCTGAAATAGTACCTTCATAATATATATATATATATATATATATATATATATATATATATATATATATATATATATATATATATATATATATATGTGTGTGTGTGTGTGTGTGTGTGTGTGTGTGTGTGTGTGTATATATTTGGGGAGTCACAGCCTCCTAGTACACATCACACCCCTTGGCACATCACCCTAGTGTAGGCCATAGCCCCTTCCCAAACCTTGAGATGCCCCTGATCCTAACCCCCGGTTAGGCCAGCACAAATCCCAGCACAGGTCCTGTGCTAGCCTGGAGGTGTCACAAAAGTGTCACATATTCCCTGTTCCTTCCATCACCTGCCCATTGCCAGTACACCCCTCTCCCTACTTACTGGCATGAGATGAACTTGAACAAAATTTTTAGCAGTGCAGCCCAGAGACAGGACAGAGCAAAGAGTTACCTATACATTACCTATACAATTGCTGATTGTATAATAGCTTGCACAGTGATATGTTACTTTTTCATGGTTTCAGTGAGTTCATGATTCTTAGCTGCATATGAACTTTGCAAGGAGAATGGGAAATTATGGCTTTCCCTAGTTATTGTCAACTGTTATGTGAAACTTTCATATTTCTAAAGATCATAATACAGTCATCTCCCCCATAGTTGTGGATATATAATCTTCAACTACCCCCACAGATAAAATAGAATCCTACAAAAAGTTGAAAACTTTCCTCATCACAAGCCACTCACAGGATCTCATAGGAAATAAGGAAAGAGGATTGAAAAGAATACAATGATAAGTTTCTTGAACGCCATATGTTCTTTTGCCTCACTTCTGTTGAGTGTGTTTCCTGTTCCTACTGTGCAGTCAGCAAATAACCCACAAGATCTAGATAGCAAATAAATAATTTGTATGATGGGAGCATTTTTGAACCACAGATAATGGAAACTGCAGATACTGGATCTGCAAATCAGCAGCTAATTGAAACAGCAGATTTCGCAGTAATGGATGCGTGTATATGTGTGCATGCGTGTATAAGTGTGTAATGGTTTTACTAAGAGATAACTTCTCATTAACAAAATTTGATCCTAGTGAAATGTGATTCTTCTGTTGGATTATCATAACTTGATTAAGCTGGTTTCAAAATTGTGTGCCAACATTTCACATTCATTAGGAAAACAAGGAAGAAAAACACTGAGAATCTCAGGTCTGCTTTTTTCATCCTTAGATGTCATTTTAAAATAAAATAAATTTAAAATAAATGCATAGATTGCTACACCAAGAAGAAATCATCTTTCAGGCAGAATAGTACTGGTGGAAATAAAGATGGATTTAAACTTTGATTCCACCTTGGTGACAGTTCTCTTCTCTTGCATCGCAGAAGGTAAGATGAAAGATTCCATAAAGTGGAGCAATGTAGTGCTGACCCAGGCTGCCAGTGGTAAAACTAACCTTGATCATTAGACACTTTGGTGAAGAAACAGGTTCTTCACCAACCCATCTTGTAATTGCCCTACTATACGTCTCACTAGTCACAGGTAATCCTGGAAGAAAGGCCCAGTGGGAATCACATTTGAAGTTAGTACAACCACCGAATCAAAAAGGCATGTCAAATACTGCCAGGTCAAAGAAGTACTGTATGTAGGATTGTTAGCCTAGAAAATATGAGAGGCCAATCTTGTGCACATCCAGCACTGCTAATTAAAATAATTAAAGTTATATAAAGAACTAGCAAAAATGTACACACATTGCGGGAGTAAAATTCCGCCGTACAAGGATAGATAGAAAACACTATTCCTTGCAGAACTTATCTTGACCTTTTAGTAGGCTGCATTCTTTATACTCAAAATGGAGAGACAAACTCAAGCAAATAGGGTCTCAGATCATAAAACCGTACTGGTAAGTTATATTGATAACTAGCGAAAAGTGTACCCGCATTGCGGGAGTAATGTATGCGGGATGTAATGTATTTCCCCATATGCCATCCCCCCAAGGCGCAAAAACACTGCATGTGCATCAACACCCCATGCGCAACTTCCCCCCATGCGCAACTTCCCCCATGCGCAACTTCCCCATGCGCAATCTCCCCCATGTGCAACTTCCCCCATGCGCAACTTCCACATGCGCAACTTCCCCATGTGCAATTTCCCCATGTACAAATTCCCCCATGTGCAATTTCCCCATGTGCAACCTTCCCTCATGCGCATCAACCCCCATGAGCATCATCCCCTAATGTGCAAATTTCCCCCAGGCACAACTTCCCCCAGGTGCAATAACCCCCATACACAACATTTCCCCATGTGCTACTTTTCTCCATGCGCAACATTTTTCCATGCGCAAAATCCCCCATGCGCAAAATCCCCCATGCGCATCATCCCCCATGCGCAACTTCCCCCATGCACAACTTCCCCCATGCACAACTTTCCCACATGTGCAACTTTCCCACATGCGCAACTTTCCCCATGAGCAACTTTCTCATGCACAACTTTCCCCCCATGCGCATCATCCCCATGTGCATCATCCCCCCACGCGCAACTTCCCTCCATGTGCAACTTTTCCCCATGCGCAACTTCCCCCATGTGCATCATCCCCCATGCACATCATCCCCCAATGTGCAACTTTCCCCATGTGCAACTTTCCCCCATGCGCAAAATCCCCCTGTGGAACTTCCCCCATGTGCAGCATCCCCCATGCGCATCATCCCCCATGCGCATCATCCCCCATGCACAACTTCCCCCATGTGCATCATCCCCCCATGCACATCATCCACCAATGTGCAACTTTCCCCATGCGCAACTTCCCCCATGCACAACATCCCCCATGTGCAACTTTCCCACATGCGCAACATCCCCCCATGCACAACTTCCCCCATGTGCAACATCCCCTCATGTGCAACTTTCCCCGATGCGCAACATCCCCCTATGTGCAACTTCCACCCATGCGCAGCATCTTCGCCAGTGCAACCTCTTCCTCTGAACAACATCCACCCCCCCAGTGCACCAGGCACCAAGCACCAAATTGGCTGGATGTTGGTCAGTCTTCTCTGTTAAGTATAGGATGAAAAAACTTTGCACCCTTTTCCAGCCCCTTAAGGGTTAAATTTCTCCACATGGGTTCTTGGTGGGTATTCATGTGACAGAAGGAACACCTTCCCCGAATTTCATGCTTCTAGGTCCAGGGGTTGGGGCGGAATGTTGATGAGTCATAAATTTTCAATGCAAAGTATAGGGAGGAAAACGCGTTGCACCCCTTTTCACCCCTTTCAAGTTGGAATTTCTGAAAACCAGTTCTTAGTGCATCCTCCCATCACGGAAGGAACACCCTCCCCAAATTTCACGCTTCTAGGCCTAGCAGTTTTATATATATATATATATATATTCCAACCTGGGACCCCCTTAAAAATCTATCCAGTTTCCCCTGTCAAACTTTTTGGAATGTGACATCACTGTGATGCCAGAGCTCCTCCATGTCTATTTAGAAGTAAGATCCATTGTGTTCAATGAGACTTACAGCCCAATCCAGAGCAACTATTCCTTGCACATAAGAGGCCTTAGGGTGTCCTATCTATCACTAGGGTGGAGCAACTGCAAGATGCTCCAGCCCAGTTACTCTGGAAGAGGCTTAGGGCAGAGCAAGGCAAGATAGGGTGCCCTAAGAGAGGTGGACCTGCTCTGCCCTAACTGGGGCAGCCTAAGCAGCTCAGGAGAGGCAAGTTGAGGGCAGGTTTAGCATTGCCTAGGGCAGAGCAGTTACTCTGTATCCAGAGCCTGTTTCCAAGGCAGAAATGCCCTCTTCCAGCCCTCAGAGTTATACCACCTCAGGAGCAGGTATAGTAATGAGTAGACCCATAGGGGTCCATGATAAGGCCTGAGTAAGAATGGTAGTGTTGACCAAAAATCTGAGTTCTTGGCCAGCCTAGCTGCAATCCCTACCTCTCAACCTCAGGATATGGAACAACTCACTAACCTCAGGATACAGCAGGCCACTCCAAGCATCCATCTTGCACTAGAAGAACTGCAGCTGTAACTGGTTGTCAGGAACTGCTGGGCTTCCTTATAATGTAGGCACCACAGCTGTTCCTTTTTCAGTGTGATCTGAGGGGGGTCTACTCAGGAGCAAGCCCTCCCCAGCTGTCACAGACTTAGCATTCTCTGGAGCAGTTAGGGCAGCCCAGGCTTCCTGACTCTCTGGATGCAGCATAACTTTCTGCTCTGGATACAGAATAGTTAGGAGAGATCAGTTAGGGCAGAGCAGGTTGAATTTGCTCTGGATTGCGCCCTTACTCCCAAAAAAGTAGAGTGCCAGATTCCAAGATGGCAGATCTCAACCTCTTGCAGCCTCCCTGACCCAAGGCCATGCCACCCCCCGAGGGGGGTCATGATACCCACTTTTAATATCACTGGCCTACACACTCCATCAGGTGCCACATCCCACCTGATGGAAGCCAGGGCAGATAATTGCTGCAGTGGGCCATGGAGGGGCAGGAAGAGAGTGGGGAAGTTCAGTTATCAAGGTATTCATTACCTGCTTCTGAAGGGAAGGCAAGGATTATATCTCCCTGAAAACCTGGCATGTGAAATAAATACTTATTTATTGCATATTTATTATTTATTATATAATAAATAAAATTATGTAAAAAATCTTATACATATTTCTTGGGAAATAATTAGGCACTATTGGGCTTACTTCTGAAAAATCATGACTATTACACAGCCATTACACCTACATACACACACTTTTAATGGGCAGGGTTGATATGTACACATGTGGCGTCTAGAAAAAAGAATTTAACTCTTGACTGGATATTGGTTCAGCTGTTATGCAAATGAATGATTATAAGTTAAAGGAGCACTGCCTAGCAATATTGTAGCTTCTTTCCCACCTTCTGCCAGAGGGACAAATGCACACATTGTTGCAAACATGCCATAAGAATATTGTGGTATTGTGCTGGCAGGAAAGCCTGCACTGAACCAGTGAAGTCTTGCCCCTGCAGGAACAAGTAGGCATTTGTGTACTGGAGGGGGCAGAACGAGGGTAGAACATGGACCGGGAATGGGATGTCTTGGAAGTCCAATACAGAGCAACTTGGACTTTTGGCAATCATTTGGCAGAAACATATCTGAGTAACCCCATTGCAGAGGCTGGGGCTTTCAGGGTGAAGTAGGGGAGGAAATGTCCCCTTACCTGCAGGAGCCATCCAGCCCATTTCTTCCCAGCACTGGATATGGTTGAGTGACTATGGTGCAGTGGCAGTGGATAACGTTGGGCAAAACAATGAATTAATTCTTAAATATTTGCAATTTTTTGCAACTTATGAACCTAGAACTTGTGCAACCTAGAGCATCCCCGACAGGTGCTCATCGAGCCTCTGCTTGAATATCCCCAGTGAGGGTGGACTCTCTAGGGCAATTTCCTGCTGCAGGGAGGGGCTTGGACTAGATGACCTAGTAGATCCCTTCCAACTCTGTGATTCTATGACTCTATGATTCTATCTCCAGTCTGACAGCAAAATTTGCAAGTTTCCATTTTGTGGATGACTTGCAGGGATGTGAGATGGATTAACAAGACAGAGAACAGTAGTTTTGCTGTAGTATGTCTTTGCCAGGAGTAACTGCACTTTGACAGGTTGCTACACCAGGCTCCAAAGGATAAATAAAATAAGTCTGGTGGAAATGCTATTTTCTGAAATCTGGATTCCAGTATTGATTTGTATGCCTTCAGGTTCCTCCAGGGTCATGCAGAACATGAAACAAGGCGTTGGAAATGAAGTTCACCTCTTGTATGCTGCTCCCTCGGTGGTTACACTGAGGTGATGAAGGTCTACTGAAAAGTAACAAGCATTGCGTTTGCTGGCTGGCAGCACTTTCATCCATTTTTTTATCTTGTTCAACCAATAAGAATATCAGTGTAGAAGTTTTCCAAGAGATTATCATTGGAGCAGAAAGCATTGAGCTTGCCATAGACAGGTTTACATTTGTCGGCTCCACACTGTTATCCTCTCCACACCCAGATAGTTACTGTTGATACTACATGTATATTTGGCCTATAGATATAGTGACTCATTAAGACAAATGTCCAGTGATAGTGAAATTCCCCCCCTTTCTGAAACCCCTGATTTCAGACTTCCACAGAAACTCAATGAAGTGCCTTTAAAAACTTTGTTTCCAACCAGTGGTGGACTTTCAATGTTATGCACACCTAGCTGTGCATTCAGATATACACCCTCATTCTTAAATCCCTTACAAGTTTGTACAAAGAGTGTGTGCATCCAACTTTATATTATTATTGCTTTTTGATGGAAAAATTAGATTGATTAGACATACAGTGAGTTTGGGAGAACCCCTTGCTTCATGGTTTCCAGAGGTCCTAGGGAGGCAGTTAAGGTAATCTGTTCATCTGGAAATCCTCGTTCCCTTGCTTGCAAGTAGATGAAGTACTTTTAAGGCTGTTCCTAGGTTAAGAAAATAAGAATATAAGAAGAGCACCACTGAATATAAGAAGAGCAAAACAAATTCCCATCTAGTCCAGCTTCCTGTATCTCACAGTGGCCCACCAAATGTTTAAGGAAGCATACCATAAGAGACCTGCATCCTGGTGCCCTCCTCTGCATCTGGCATTCTAAGGTAGCCAATGGGCAAAATCCAAAGCAGTTATGTGTCCACGCAGTTACATCAACCTCTAGTGTTATCTTATGGAAAGTCACCTTAACTGCTCCATTGCAAAGGACTTGATTTGACTTTAGGATATGGGCCTACAGTATATATAAAATGAGGAGATTGCACCTATCCACCATAGCTTGTAACCCATGATGGACTTTTTCTTCAGAAAATTTGTCTAATTCCTTCTTAATGGCATCTAGCCTAGATGCTATCACCATATCTTGTGGCAGGGAATTTCACAGACTAACTACACACTGGAAAAACATATAATCATTTTCTTTTGTCTATGATTTGAATAAGTGACGTCCAATTTATATAAGAGCTTACTAACACAGTGTATGCAACAATACTGGTCTGAATGGACCACATTTAAGAAAATTTTTGCTATGTACCAGTCCTGCGCTAGCCTCTTGTACTTTCACTCCTGGAGGTCAAAGCTAATGGATATCTCAATGTGATAATTGCAAATATCACAGGATAGTACATTTGAAATCAACAGCTCTTCCACATGTGCTGTATGGGAGTGAGCATCCTCACTATCGAAAGTGGTATCCATCAATAGAAGGCAAGCTGGAGCATGTATTCATCACTTGATAACAACTATATGAAATGTTGTGTGGATCAGCCCACAGATGGACTCACAAGACTCACTTTGCTGAACACATCTTCATTACAATCTTGCAACCTCCTTCTGAAGGTGAGAGAAACTAATGGTGCATCTTTTGAAATCAATGGGAATGAAGTCCTATTGATTTGAGATGCAATTTCTTGCTTAATTCAAGCCTTTACTTGATCCACCTCCTTACCTGCTGCAGTTTCTTACCAAGTAATTCTGCAGTCTCTTGCCAATGTCTGGAACATTGATATGGTTTATAGAAAAATGTTTGATTTTTCCATTCTGATCCTACACTTTGGTTTCTGTGTCCCTGTGGCTCCGCCTTGAATTTATCTGAAATCCCCTCCACACCCCAACGCATTCCAACAAACCTTTCCCAGCATGGTTGCTCTCAGGGTGGTTTGGGAAAAGTGTGTCACTGATGAAGCTGGTTTCCTTATGTTTTACAAACAACATGAGCAATTCCTGACCCTTGGATAGCCTTTGATTTGTGTGATTTGCAGCCAGAGCAAGAAGTTGAATTTTATTAGGTACCATTATTATGAGAGTTAAGACAAGTATCGGAGCAAACAAGGAGGCATCAGCAACCAGAGCGGGCCCACCCAACGGATTAGTGAGTGGTCATTATCTTGCCATCAAAGCTCCTCTTCCTTCTTCCACTCTCTGGATTGGAAAAGGAAGGGTGGGACAGAGAAAAAGAGAAAATGTGAAAACTATGCAAAGCTAAAATGTTAAGGAGTGGGAGAAGCAGTGTGTTGCATCACTGGATATGGGGGCAGCATTTGGCGCACCATCTCAGGTGTCAGAATTTCTTGGACCTGCCCTGACAGCAACCACAGCAAGAAAGATAAGTATTAAGGGAAGCTTAAAATGAAGAAATATGTGGTATCAGTGATATCCCATGCAAAGAATATATGCAAAGAGTGTATGAAATCCCATACAAAGTGTGTAGAGCCAGATGGAGGGGGGGGGGTCCCAGTTAGTGGCACAGCTAATGATCGTGAAGCATGGTGCTAAGCTCAAACATTGCCCTGGAAGTATCATCACACCCCAGGGTGACCAGATGCCAAACCCAAAATTCCTGAGCCCCAAGGTCAAAATTCCTACTCGCTTAAAAAAATTGCCAAAAATGTATTTTTTTTTTGTTTTTCTAGTTTTTTGGGGTTTTTTTGTTTTTTGGCCATAAGTTTTGATAGGAAGGAGATATCTCAAAACTGATTTTTGCATTGGATTCTGCTCTTCAATACAAATCCAATGACATTTTGCATGATGGGGTACTGTGCACTATTGCAAAGTTTCAAAACAAAGCCAAAATGTAAGACAATGAAGCCAAAATGTGGGACACCCGGACAGGAGGCTAAAAATCCAGACAAATCTGGGTTTTTACAGTCATATGGTCACCCTGTCACACCCAGGCTTTTAAAAAAGTGAAAATTGGGGAAAACCTACCTCCTATCTCGATGCTCGCCACTCATTTGCTCTCCCACTCCCCACCAGCCAGTGGCATAGCTGAGTCTTATACTGGGGTCTTATACTGGGCATAGTCAAAGAAGATTTTGTATCCCACTGGTAATAAAATCAAATTTAATGAACAGGCAATGCAATCCTGACTTTTGGCCAGAAAAATGGCCCAGCTAAGCTGGCTAAAGTAGGCTAAATCCTGAGCCAACAGACCAAATCCACAGGGCTAGAAGGCCTCTGGCTCGCCCAACTGCTGCTGAAGTGGCAGCAGCACAAGGGCAGCTTGCTCACTGAGGTGGTGTAGTTGTGCTGTACACTAAGGTTGAGAGGCAGTGGTTGCAGATAGGCTGGCCAAGAAATCAGATTTTTTGTCAACACTGCCATTCTTACTCTGCCTTGTCATAAACCCCAATGGGTCTACTCATTGTTATACCTGCTTCTGAGATGGTATAACTCAAAGGAGCTGGAAGAGGGCATTTCTGCATTGGAAACAGGCTTTGATACAGCCTAATTCCACTGTTTTAGAGGAACATGCCTCTCCTGAACTGCCTAGGCTGTCACAGCTAGGCTGGCCCAGGTTGATCTGTCTTGTGCCATCCTATGTTGACTTACACCAGCCCATGCCTTTCTTGTGTAAGTGGCCTGGTCCATCTTGGAATTGGGCCAGCCCCAGTGATAGATAGGCCAGACCAACTATACTTCGGGATTGCAGCCTTAATGAATAAAGACTGGAATCATAAAGTCACTTTCCTGGGAGTAAGACCCATTGAGCACAATGAATAGATATGAGCAGATATGGTTAGGACTGTTCTCTAAGTAAATAAATAAAAAAGTATGCTTCTTATTGATTAGAGACACTTTGCTGGGATTAAGAGGGATGGTTATTCTTTTTGTTCCATAAGTCTTTTTGTTCCATGGGTGTGTTTTCATTTTCCAATTAATAGGTAATAACTTTTAATAAAATATAGATATTCCAGTGTGGGTTGTTTCATTGCATTCTGAATTAAGTTCCCTTTCCAATGATATAAAGCTTTATGGTATAATTCACATTATACCTGTTTTTCACAATTTTGGCCAATACTGTCAAGCTCAGCTTGTTGTGCCCCCCCCCCCCCCCAGCTTGTTGCTCATTACAGCTGATACATCCTGCACCCTCTAACTACACCACTGGTACCAGTTCCATTCTTCCTACATGGTCTTGCTCCTCTAATGTGGTCTCTCCATTTCTGTATGAGCAGAACAGCACAAGATATAGCCACTGAAGTGAGGTAACCACAATATCGTCATAATGTAAGACTTCAGCCAGTGGGTGACCTTACTGCAAAAGGAATAGCAAATGGCAATTCTGTTCCATTAAAAATCTGTGCAGGGGGGAAAAAAGGCAAAGTTCCATAGGTGCAGCTATTCCCAGCACAATATTGCTGTGACAGGAAAATCTGTTTCTACTAAATGTCACCTTGCTCCTTAGCTCTTTATGGGACAGGAGTTTTGTGTCCCATGGAATACAGGCACCTGACTTACTGAATTGGTGCAATATAGTTCATCCTGCAGTAGTATGAGAGCTTTGACCTATTTGAAAGTCACCCTCTCATTGAGCTATTTGTTTAAACAGGATGTTTGGAAGAACAAACAGATTCTCGAAGAATGAGAAGGATCATTAAGCATAGCAGACTGTACCATTGTGGTGCTTATAATTAAGAAATATTCTTAAATGTTTTGGCCATTAGGGCTGACTATAATTGCATTTGTTTCACGGTAAGCTATTGAAGGGAAAAAAATCATGTATTTGACGGCACATTGAACAACATAGTGATATTGGAGGATTAAAAATTATACATTTATCACTAAAGAGTTTTTTTTAATGGATTTGGGGTGTTAGAAGTGCAGGACAATAATGGAAATAATTTGCTTACTATTAATGCAGCCATTGAAATGGCTGAATAAGGATTTCACAAACATTCCTGAGAAAAGAATTAATGCTGATTCTATTGTAAATGTTTTGTCCAGGAAGCTCAAAATATTGAACTCTCATGCTTGGACATGAGTAGACTTCAGGTGAGCACAGAAGGTGGAAAAAGGTTTGAACCTTTGCATCAACAGTTGGAAAAGGCTCTTGTTATTTTTGATAGTAGAACTAAGCAGGAAATAGAGAGTAGAACTAAGCATATCATCATGTGTAAGGAAAGAGGCAACTTTTAATCAATCCAGAGTTGACTCAGCCATACTAAAAATCCCCTAGGATTCTATAAAGCAAAACCTATTTTTAAAAAAAGCACACCAAAAAACCCCTTGATGTTAGAGCCTCATGTAACTTGTTCCATTGACTGTTTCTTTGTCTGCTCTCCTACCTTGCTGACTTTTGGATCATTAGCCCACTGATGCTGCATCATGTCAATTCCCGTTCCAGCTGCCATCCATTAGCCACTGTGCCAACCAGTACCAGGTTCAGCGCCCTGCAGTCTCCTTTCCATTCCAGCCTGGTCACTTTCTATTTAATCAAGGACTTCCAGAGTTATTGGTTAAAGCAACAGAAACCAGTTCCCAGATGAAGCCTTTAAAGTAAGCTTTCTCGATCCTTTTGCGTTTTTTCCTATAAACTTTCACCATTTTCCTTCTGCTAGTTATCCCAAAACCTATCCCAAAACACTTCGTCTTAGTTATCCAAAAGTCTTTCCCATGTTCATCTAGAAAGCCCATCTAATCTCCCTACCCCCTGCATTGTCTACCCATTGTGAGTTCCTCTTTCCCTATCTCCTTCATTTTTCTCTTTTTAATCACTTTTTTTTGGAGCTCTGTTGTTTCCTAAGTGTTAGAAGTATTAGGACCTAATCCCCTGTTGAATCCCAGCACCAAAAATGAGCTCTTTCGTCAGTTCTGGGCATCACAAACATGCTATAAGGCACATCTGTGACAACCTATGAGGGTTCAGGTCTGGCACAAGTCTGGTGCCATTGAGCTCAGCACTGGATAGATCCACCTGGAGCACATTGGATGATGGCTGTGGGGGTCAGGGATGCCTTCCAGAGAGGGAGAAGGCAGGGTGGGGCTAGACATTAATACCTGATCCTATCCTCCAAGTTGGTCTAAAAATCTCAATATGACGTTCCTCCAGTCTGCACCAGCAAAAAATTTTTAAAAATGGGTACAGAATGGAGGAGTCACATTGCAGCCCTTACCTTACTCAGGGGAAGGGGACAAAAGTCATTTTCCCTGTGGAGGCCTCCAGCAGCAGCAACCCTGGTGGTGCTGTTCGATGCAGAGGTTGCCTTTTTGGCAACACTTATTCTTTTGAAATAGAACTGAGCTGTAATTTCCCCTGTATAAATGAAATATAGTGTGTCTATAGTGTTTATTTACTGTATAAATAAAATGGAAAAAAATGTAAGAGAAACAGGGAAATGTCAACAGGAAAAAATGTAAGATGAAAATTTTATTACTAAATTTATATAAACATCAAAAGATAGCTATAAGTAATGTTTGAACTATGCAGTCACACTAGCTTCTCAAAGTTGTTGCCATTAACATCCAGACCATTTTGATTTCGGTGAACCAGCAGGGCAGGTTGTGGTGGCCATTTTGGGATGCTTGAGGAGAACGTAGTATACTGTCCCACTCTCCTGATCTGTAACTAGAGGGGGCAAATGAAGAGTACAGTGACTACTGACATCTTTAGAGGAAACTTAATACTACACATTGCTGCTATAATTCAATTCAATATTTTTTGAAAAGGTATAAAAATACTATTAGAGTAGGAATACATTTGGGGGGGCACCCTGAATGTAATAAGTTTCAAAAGCACTGCCACTGTCGAACCCTCATGCAACAGAGGCCTCTTCAGTAAAGAATATTATTGCCATTATTTATTAATAAAGTATTTTCCTGCCACTTTTCAACAAAAAGTAGTTCGCAAATCAGTAAAATCAATCAATAAATGGTTTTCTGTTCCTGAAGTGCTCACAGTATAAAAAGAGATGCAGATGTAATATCCACTGAAAAAGACACCATGCTGCAATGAAAAGGGGCATTTACTCTTTCCCTGCTAAATATAAGAGGACACAATTTTATGGATGGTGATGATAATATGGCTCAATGAAAAGTGTGGGCTTCTTGGCTTCTGTGGCCTCTTACCATCAGTCTTATAAATGGCCACTCTAATGATCTAGCCATTTGCTCTTAAGTCAGGCCTTTAGGACCCTATGCATATGTTTAGATCCATGTCTCTTGCAGCCCTTGAACTAAGTACAATAAAGTATTGACCATGCAAATACTGTATATGCACAGTCCCATTTAGCTCACTAGATTTAAGTTTGGCTTCAGGCTTGGTGCCAGTTCCAGCACATGTAATCTGTTGTCAGTCTGTGATTTCTTTCGGAAAATAAGTGTTAATGAAATATGAAACGAGAGCAAACAATCTAAAAGGCAGGATTTTCCATGCAGTGTTTCTTTTGAACAGTACTCCTATCACTAGCTCAGACTTGCATGTCCATCCCCATTTGATCTGTGTACATTTGCAAATCAGCACACACTGTATGCCACAAATGAAACCATGAAACCACATTGATTAGGTTCAGGGTACGCTCTCAAAGCATACTTTAGATTATACTCTTTTTTGCTTTTAGATAAACATTTCAGTTCAAGTAAGGTTTCCTTTGACTCAGAACTCAACCTGAGCTGGACTGATAAGCAAATCAAACTGCCCGTTTTTTCCTGAACTGAAGCAGACCAAACTGATTTGATTCTCTGGACAGTATTGTAAAGCCACGTGAAAAACTGCATTTAATTGGAGTCAGCCAGTGACATGTGTGCATGTGCCAACAGGCTCCAGAAGATTATATAGGATGAATCCCAAAAAGTATTTTCCATGGAAATAGTGATTGAACCATACCTTAAAACAAAACTTGGGATACAGTGGCACTGATATGACACTGATATGAAAAAATGAATATAAACTAAAATTGCACTGAACTGGTATCTCTGGAGGAAGAAAGATGGGAAAATGCCTTGATAGGATAGCAGATAGCACCTCTAAGGATAGCAGTTCCAGCCAAGCCCACTACCATCCACACTCTGCTGCCACTTTTAACTTCCCTCCAGAGCCTTTCTAAGGGCCAGAGTGGCTGGTCACAACATTCACCATGGATGCCAAGATAAGAGGGTAATGGGGGGGGGGGTGGCATTCTGCAATCCTGATTCCAGAAAGCACACAGGCCAGGATCACAGGTGTTGCCCGTATGCCTTGCATAAATGAGATCCACAAACAGAATAAAGTTCACATTTAAAGTTGTTGATACTGCAACATTAAATGAAACTATAACAAAACACATTTTACCATAGCAGGCCTCCGTCAGTCTTGAAAGCTCCCTGCTCCCTGCTAACCGAGCAAGAGGCACTCTTTCAAGTGGGTGTTCCTCTTTTATTTAGCAGGGGGAGAGTAACTGGCCCTACACACCCCAGCAATGTCTGTTCAAGTGGCTTCTGCTGGTGTTCTTTTTTTTTTGCATTTTAGATTGTGAGCCCTTTTGGGACAGGCACCCATTAGCTATTAATTAGCTATTATTATTTTTCCATTTCTTTGTAAACCGCTTTGTGAACTTGTTAGTTGAAAAGCGGTATATAAATACTGTAGACAGACAGACAGACAGACAGACAGACCATGGTATCGTGCTCTGCATTGCATACACTGCATGTGAAGCATGAAAGCCTGGGTTGGATTGTTATGGAGGATAGGCTGTTACCCAAGCAGCAAATCCCCCCTCTCCACACCACTGAATTAGTCCAATGAAAAGGCAGAGCCAATACGATTGGATCCAGCTGGCGTCGCAGAGCTGGGCTAAGGACAGGAGCTCACCCTGTCTTGTGGGGCCAACCTGGGTCTCGAATCCTGGCCTGCTGGTTAACAGGCACAGCGTCTTAACCGCTTAAGCCACCCACAGCCATATGTGGGCTAAATAACACTCTCTCAAGTGATATGCTCCCCAAGCTCTTTCAATTTGCTCCACAAAGCAAACTGTTTCTTCATTCTCCATTCTCTATTTCTTGGTGCTTATGAAGTGTTAGGTCCAAAGAAGATCAGATTTCTTCCTTTTCTGTTGACCTATTGATGACTTTTTATGGTCTTTTTATAACTTTTGAGTGGAAGTTGCTTCCACGTGGCAAACTTCTATCTGGCCGTCAGCCAGCCTCAGGATCACTGAGAGCTTCTGGTACTCTTGACAGAACACAACCAGAGTTATGCTGTGTTTGGGATACATTTCTACCTGTGTGTGTGTGTTTTTATGTACAGAAATCAAATGGTAAATAGTGCCTAGTGATTATTTGGATATGCTGCATAATGAAAATGTTCTGGTGACTGTCCCTACAATCCAGAGTAACCACAGGAATACTTAAGAGGCACTTACTCTGTGCATTTCCCATAGGTTTCCCATAGGTGGCACCGTAGCTACATTAGTGTAAAAGGTCCCATAGTTACTCTGGATTGTAGCCTGTGTCTTAAAAGGGCAAATATACCGAACCACTAGCTTGCAGGTTTTTGCAAGAGGTAATTCTCTAGTGAACAAATGATTCCGGTTATCCAATTATGTCCAGGAGCTCTTATTAAGAACTAGCAAAAACATACCCATGTTGCAGGAGTAAAGTTTTCCCCATATTCTATCCCCCCACTGCACATCAACCCTCCTTGTGCATTGTCCCACCATGCGCATCGTTCCCCCATGCACAATACCCCATATAACATCCCCCAATGCGCACCTTCCCCCATGCATATCAACCCCCATGTGCACCATTCCCCCATGTGCAACATCCCCTTTGTGCACCATACGCAACACCCACATGCAACATCCCCCCATATGCACTGTTCCCCCATGCGCATCACATAACCCATGCACACCATCACCCCTTGTACACTCTCCCTCCCAATGCATCAGCTGGATGTTGATCGGTCTTCAATGTTTATAGGACAAAAACACATTGCACTCCTTTTCAGCCCCTTAAGGGTTAAATTTATCAAAACTGGTTCTTGTTTAATGTTGATGTAACAGAAGAAACACTCTCCCCGAATTTCATGCTTCTAGGTCCTTGGGTTGGAGCAGAGCATCACTCAGTCAGGGACTCTTCAATGTATAGGGAGGAAAACATGTTGCACCCCTTTTCACCCCCTTCTGGTTGTAATTTCTGAAAACTGGTTCATAATGGATACCTACATCATGGAAGGAACACCCTTCCCAAATGTCACGCTTCTAGACCAGTTTTGACAGGGTGTTGATGAGCGAGTGAGTCAGTGAGTGACTTTTCAGTTTTATATATAAAGATGATGAACTGATCCTAAGAGGCTCCAGGTGCTTGCTGAGACAGTCTATCCTGAATCACAGTGTAGATTTTGAGCCAACAGGTCCACTACTGATATGGTACTTTCCCTTAGACAGGTGCAGGAAAATGCAGGGAACAAAGACTTTGTAGCCTTCATAGATCTTACAAAGGCTTTTGATCTGGTTAGTAAGGATGACCTTTATAAAATCCTCCCCAAGATTGGATGCCCACCTAAGCTCCTCAACATCATAAGATCCTTTCATGAGGAAATGACGGCCACTGTTGTTTTTGAAGGCTTAACATCAGATTCCTTTGCATCAAAAGTGGAGTGAAGCAGGGCTGTGCCCTCGCACCAACTTTATTCGGGATCTTTTTTGCTGTCATGCTGAAACATGCTTTTGGAACTGCAACAGAGGGAATTTATCTCTGGACCAGATCAGACAGAAAACTCTTTAATCCCTCCAGATTGAGAGGAAAGTCCAAAGTCCCACTGAAATGCTTGTGGGATTTCATCTTCGCTGATGATGCTGCCGTTACTGCTCACATTACTGCCAAAGACCTTCAACTACTTATGGACTGTTTTAGCAAAGCCTGCCAAGACTTGGGACTAACAATCAGCCTGAAGAAAATGCACGACATGGGTCAGGATGTGGATTCACCTCCCTGTATAACAATCTCTGAACAAGAACAGGAGGTTGTCCATGACGTTATGTACTTTGGCTCAATTATCTCCAACACTCTCTCTTTGGATACTGAGTTGAATAAATGTATTGGTAAAGCGGCTACAACGTTTTCCAGACTTACAAAGAGAGTATGGCTTAAAAAGAAGCTGATGGAACATGCAAAGATCCAGGTCTATAGAGCCTGTATCCTGAGCACACTCTAGTACTGCAGCAAGTCTTGGACCCTTTATGCACAGCAGGAGAGAAAGCTGAATGCTTTTCAAATGTGATGTCTCTGACATATTCTTAGCATCACCTGGCATGACGGAGTTTCAAATGGTGCAGTCTTTGAGCATGCTGGTATCTCTAGCATGTATACACTTTTGAAACAGCGAAATCTATGCTGACTTGGGAATGTCGTGAGAATGGCTTTTGGTCAGATTCCGAAGGTTCTCTTGTACAGAGAATTAATGCAGGGAAAGCGCCCTAGAGGGAGACCACAGCTGTGATATAAGGACATCTGCAAGAGGGATAAATACGGCTAAACATTGAATTGGTATCCTTCAGTCTTGAAAGACTATGGTATCGTGCTCTGAGTGTCCTCTCCAGAGCACGATGGCCTGGGTAGATTAATATGGAGAACAGACTGTTACCCAAGCAATAAATCCCCCTCTCCATGTCACTGAAATAGTCCAATGGAATGACAGAGCCGATACGATTGGTTCCACCTGCGTCACAGGAGTTACCAGAACATGATTGTACACAGTCACAAACTGCTTCTGGGTCTCCTGCTCCGGATTTTGCCTTGAGGTTGACTCCTGAAGCCTTTCCCTTAATTGGGTATAGCCAAGGCAGTGGAGGTTTGAGGTGGGAGTTTTATGGCTAAACACAACATGGTAAAACATGTTATTTCAGTCCTGCCATCCATTATCCCTTCTGCTAGCCTTCCTTTTTGTAAAAGCCAAAGCCTGTCAATTTAAGAAGCCATCGTGGCCATCAAATTCCTTGTCGAGGTAGATTCACTTATTTTCGGTCTATCACTTCTTTTTCATCACTCAGATGAATACAATCCCCAGCTTTTAAATACCTTCAAATAGATATTCCTGTGAAAGTGATTCACTTAGCAGCAGGAAGGCAATCTAAAGTGAGCAAAGTGCTCTATAGCATAGCAGCCATCAATTCACACCTGGAAGCTTCTGAGAATAGGATTACAGCCAACACCAGATGTGTTGATCAATAGGATTAGGTCCTCCATTTATTCACTCTTCTGGCGGTTGCAGTGTCCTTGCAGTGAAAAAGACTCTTAGATATAGGCACTAGAGGAGGACAAAGTGGTAGGGGTCACTGCTAAATGGAAGGCATTTCTCCATGACTAATTAAGTGGAGTCCATTAGCTAACTAGGCTTCTAACACCCCAAATATAGGAATTACATTTATTTTAATAGTGTTCTAATAGTAGGCTTATGTTTTAGCAGCTATATGCAGATTGTTCAAGTTTATCAACAAATGCTGGGAATGGAATGAATTTTTTTGTTATTTATAGCTATTATACCCCAGCAGTGCATGTTCTGGTGGCTTCTGCAGGTGTTCTTTTGCATTTTAGATTGTGTGCCTTTTGGTACAGGGACCCATTAGACATTAATTAGCTATTAATTTTATCATTTTCTTGTAAACCGCTTTGCGAATTTTTTTAGTTGAAATGTGGTATATAAATACTGTAGAGTGTAGATAGATAGATATAAACAGTTTGCTTTTTTCTGGATTTCTTACATTAGCATCTTTATATTCTTCTGAGGAGTTCAGGACAGTGTATATGAGCTGGGCATCCATTTTGTCCCTCCGTTGAGCAGAAGCTAAAGATGAACAGATTGGCAAAGGGTCATCCAGTGTGATTCACATAGCTAAGCCGGTCATAGACCCATCTCATCTACAATTATACCAATACTTACTGAAATGGTCCCTCTTTGCTCAGTTAGGATCATTCATGTTTGCTTCTCTTTCCAGTCAATTTTTTTTCTTTTCCTAGTTGAAAGGGGGCAGTTTATCTAACTTCTCTCATACATGATTCAGGTACTATTTTAAATCTGGGAAAGAGGAGCCATTTTGGCAAGTAAAGTGCAAGCCTGTTTATCTGCTGATTTTATATCCACTGATATGATTCAACCACAGGTGGACCCAGGCCGGTTCACACTGGTTCTGCAGAACCGGTTGTTAATTTTGGCTGGCCGCTAGTGATCCGGTTGCTAATGGCAGGTTAAAAAAAGGGCAAACCAGTGCGAAAAAAGGGCATGCACAGTACGCCAGGGTTGGGGCCGCCCCTCTCCCCGCCCCCAGCCCTGCCCCCTGACCCCGGCCAAGCCCCCAACTTCTGGCAAACTGGTTGTTAGGGGAGCTGGGGCCCACCCCTGGATTTAACACAAACCTCTTGGACCCACCCCCTAAAGATGACAATAGCTGCATCCCAGCCACTTACAGAAGGTTTTCTGAAGCACACAGGAGTGCAAGCATACTTTGTGGCTTCTATGTGATTCAGAACAAAAGAAATTGTCTTCCAGTTTCCCTAGCGAAACTAGAAATTACATTTTAATGCCTTTTAAGGCACTATAAGGCTTAGTGAAGCCCTCCCCATGCTTCAAAATGCCTTAAAAAGCATTAAAATGTCACTTCCATTTTCTCAAGGGAAACAAGAAATTCCATTTTTTCCCTTCAGATTTCATTCTGAAACAAGTTTCCAGAACTGAGGCAGTCTTCTCCTGAACTTCTGGTGCACAATTCTATTTAATTGCTATGATCATAAGCATTTGCTAACATATATAGAATCATAGAATCCTAGAGTTGAAAGGGACCTAGTAGGTCATCTAGTCCAACCCCCTGCCTGCAGCAGGAAATCCTCCTAGATCATCCCCGACAGGTGCTCTTCAAGCCTCTGCTTGAAGACCCCCCAGTGAGGGAGAGTCCACCACCTCCCTTGGCAATCTGTTCCACTGCCGAACCGCCTAAACAACAATGTGGCAACTCTAATCCAATCCAGAGTTGATCCAACCCTACAATAGTAAAAGTCAGGGTTTCTCAACCTCTGGTCCTAGGACCACTGGAGGTACTTGGCAGCTGCCTGACTGGTCTGCGAGAGGACTCCTCTAAATGCATCTTCCCCTCCTCACAGCAGGAGGGGTCTGTCAGAGGATAGCAGCCTCAGAGACCAATCCTATGTGTGTTACTCAGAAATAAGTCCCATTATAGTCAATAAGGCTTATTCTCCAAAAGAGTGACTAGGATGACTTTGTGCATTTTCAATGCATCCCATAAAAGGTTGTAAATCCCTGCTCTGAGTAGACAAGCATTGAGACATTGGGCTCTCACCTGCACTCCTATCCACAGTAACTTAGCAATAGTTCTATTTATTATAATGGGATTTACAGATGAAGGCATCTGTGCGCTAGGTGGGGAAGCCCTCCCTCCAGGTCACCAGAGGCAGGACTCTCTCCCCACCCCTGGCCTGGTCCGTAGAAAAATTTTTTTCTATAGAACCGGTCCCTGGGGTCAAAAGATTGACCACAGGTAAAAGTGACATTCTAAAATGGTATAATTCTAGTAACCCCTGACTTTTCAGGAAAATATTAAAGGGATAAACACAATCTTCAGCAAAACATTATTGGCTGATAGTCTATGCTTATATTTACCTTCTGGAAAGAAAATAACATTGGGGGAAAGTCTTAAAGTTCCTGAAGCCTTCTAACACAATCCCATTTCGTTTTGCAGGACATCTTACTGCTGTTTTAAAAATAAACAAATGATCCAGCCATATGTATCATGTATTCGCATTCTTTTCTAAATGTGGTCATAGATCTGCTTGGGCCCAGGTCCAGGAAATCCTTATTTTCGGCAATAGGGTGAGCTCAGACTATTCTGATGAGACATTGAATCAGACAGCCTTTTGTTAACAGTGTAAGAGAGCCCTTCCTTGTGTTATTTTACAACGACTGTCTGATGGCTGAAGCTTGGCCAAGAGTACATTGTTGGGTCTCACATTGAATTATATTCACTGACATTGTCATGGCCATCGTTAGGCTAGAAGCACACAATATGGAGCAATTATAAGAAAAATGATGCTTTCCTGATTCCCTCCTCACCTTGTAGTGTCACACCATAAGAATTAATGGTAAGAGAGGTAACTGGGTCTGTCACTTTTCTCAGTTGTCTAGTGAAACATTAACTATCCAAGAAAATTGTTTCTTTTTTTCCCTCTCTCTCTCCTGCTTACATCACATTGTACATTACATGAGAATAGTGACACTGTATCTAAAAATAGTGAATCTCAAAAAAGGTCCAGCACATATAGGGACCTGAGATATTGTGAGCACATATTCCAGTACATATTGCTTACTAGAAAAGCTTAAAAATGAGATGTTTTTATACCAAGCAGTATAACTGGGAACATGACATTTACTTTATAATTGGAGTTGGTGGAGGTTGGATATGGATGAACACATAGGAATGATATATGGATGAGAAAGAGGTATTTGTGGTCAGGTGGTTCACTGATTTAGCAATGGTATGTCAGCCTGTTCTATACCCTTGTGACCCCTCTGGGGGTATTCATTCTCCCTGTGGGTGCCAGGTGTTGCAGATCGTTGGGAGTTTTTCTCCCTGGGAACAATGTTTGCCCCTTCAGAAAAATGTTATCCCTACGGAGAATGACAGGAGGGAGCAATGGATTGCATCTGTGCTAGCTGGTTCACTCTTGTTCAGGCTGCAGAACTGGATGCTGTTACTGGAATTCCTTAATGGGGTTGGGTGCACAATCTTAACTAATTCAGACCAGCATAACTCACCTATCTCCCCATTCCTTTGGTGGTGTGGGGAGGCTGGCAGATATCTGTACTCTGGCCTTATCTTCCTAAGAGTGGTGTAGAAATGCCTTCTTGAATTTTGTGACACCCCCAGGCCAGCACGGGACTTGTGCCAGGACTTATGCCAGCCTAAATAAGGGATAGGACTGCAGCCTGAGTGCCTGTTGTTCTAATAATTTAGCTGGACTCAAACACGCATGATAAAGGTACAATTCATTTATTTCTTATTTATAAAAGGATGTGTGCGTGCCTATCTGTTCTGTGCTGATAACATTTGTGCTTGAAAATACTTATATGTAACACACTTGAAATACATTGCTGTTTCGTAGTTTGACCTGGAAGATTTTTGAACCTTATTGCTATTTTTCCTCCCTTCTCCTAGAACTGAAAAATGTTGCTTCTAGATTCAGTCATAGTTAGGTACTATTCAGAATAAGTTTAACTCTCACTGAAATCAATGGACTTTCATCTGGTGCTCCTATGTGCACTTATGTGGATTAAGTGGTACTTATTTACTGCCCCACTCCCCACTCCTCCCCACCTCCCCCTCCCCCCAAGAATTATATCAGGCTGCCCAAGTGTTAAACTTTTGACTGAGCCATCTTCATTCCTAGAAACTTGTTTTGGGGGGAGAGAGATTATGCTAACATGTTAAATAACAAAACTGTGGAAACTGTGGCAAAGTTTAGCTTCTCACTATGTCCACGTACAATGAAATAAGGGAAGTAATATACATAAGCACATTTAAGAATGTCCTGAAAACTGCCAACAGCTTAACCACTAAGTCTTTCATCATCTTATTGACCAGATTTTGGCAAGACACATCCATTAAGGGGCGGCTGAAAGGAATCTCTAGGAAGAGGAATACAATATTTTTACGAATCACAATTATGGTTTAAAGACCAGCAGACACTGAATTGCAGAAACTACGCATCGATATATTCGTAAAATATAAATTAGCTACCAGAGTTATACAATTGGAAAAGGGAGAAATGCTTCTTTAATTAACTCCAGCCCAGTGAAAGGCCATTTGTAAGGAATCTCCGAAGGTAATGGTCTCCAATTCAACATAGAATGGTATTGTGCATTTTCTCCCCCAAAGTTGGCCTCAGTTCAATAAGGGAACTCAGCTTCTATAACAAATGCACATCATGAGACACATTTTCAGTACCTATTAAAATGAATGCATGCATCTAATTTATAAACATAAAAATTTATATCCCCTTCTCTCTCTCTCTCTCCCTCTCTCTCTCTCTCTCTCTCTCTCTCTCTCTCTCTCTATATATATATATATAAAGAGAGAGAGAGCACTAAATAAAGCACATAAAATACAATAACAATGCAAAAAAAAAGAATAGCAGTTATACACTCATATAATCATAATCACTGGACAGACAATTAAACCAAACAACAGATCAACAAATGTCTGCTGAAACATATGAGTCAGTATGGAAAAACAAACAGCAAAACTGACCACAACACTTCACATGGTATGGAGATAGGAAACTCACACTTCACATGGTATGAAGATATCTCCCTTATGGAGATAGGGATACCGCCATGAGGTTGTGCAAGCTGAATCACTGATGCATTTGAAATCTGCAAGAATGCCTTCCTACAATAATGTAGCAATGCAGGGGCACAGAAGTTAATTTTGTAAGGCATCTCAAAGTGCCATGTAACTTCCCATCCCCAAAAGAGATACAGAACCTGCTTTTGCAGGAAAAACAATATAAAATACCATTAGCAGATAAGAAAAGAAAGGCTATGGAAAAGTTCTGGCTGGGATTGTTTCAGGCAGTTAAAAGCAAGGATACTAACTGATTCTGGCAGCTTATAAAGAGCTCTCCTAAATGTAGACCATCCATCCCTAATTATTATATCCACCCTTAGATTTGGGAGAAGCACTTTTATGACTTGAACAACAATATAAGTGATGCTTCTAACAAAATTACAATAGAGCTAGGAGATGTTCCACCATGGACACCAGTATCTATCTCAGAAATTCATGCTCTGATAGCTCAGCTGAAACCAGGTAAAGCCCCAGGTGAAGATCTAATCCCACCCGAGGCAATCAAAAATAATCTAGACTGGTAGGCCCCAATTTTGGCATCAGTGTTCTCCTATATTGATAAAACTGGTCATATTCCTGCTGATTGGGGAATTGCAATTATTGTTCCCATATTTAAAAAAGGCAAGAGAGACAGTCCCTCAAATTATAGGCCCATTAGTTTACTTAACACCATCAGCAAGGTGTATGCAAGGCACTTTTATGGAAAGCTCAAAGACTGGATGGATGAAGGAAAAGTGTTAGAAGAAGAACAAGCAGGATTCAGAGAAGGGCAGTCTACATTTGATCATTGTTTAATTCTTCAGTTAAAATATTACAATAATTCTTTTTATTGAATTAATCAAAAATAATTCTTTTTATTGAAAGACAAACAAGACAAACAAGACAACCTCAAACAAGACAACCTTCCTTTATGCAGCATTTATAGATCTTAGTGCAGCTTTGGATTCCATCTCATGCAAGAAACTGTGGGAAAAGCTTGGAAATTCCAACATAGACTAGTGCCTGTTTTTTCTCATCCAGTCTCTCCAGAGGCTTTACAGAGGCCTCACCCTTAAAGTCAGGTGCAGTTTGCAGGGGCATCTTCTTACAAAGGACATTCCAACCCAGAAAGGAGTTAAACAGGGGTATTTTGGCTCCAAACTATTAAACATTTAAATCAACTCAGCGGTGAGCCGTTTAAATAATATCAGCTTTCACCCTACTAAGATTGCAGAGAAGCATATAGCTATTCTGTTGTATGCCAACAATGTTGTTCTGCTTTCAAGGACTCCAACTGACCTAAAAAGAGCCGTGAGGGCTCTATTATCATACTGCAAGGAGAATTGTTTGGTGATCAATTTTAATAAAACCAAGATCGTGGCCTTTTCCAAAAGACCAAAGAATTATTCATGGTGGATAGACAATTACAAAATAGAACTAGTAACCCATTTTAAAAACTTGGGAGTAATTTTCCACTCAAGTGGTTTGAGGAAAGCTCATGGGGATCCCTGAATGCACAGAGAAGCTCCTCTGCCTTCTGCGGTTCACGCACACTAAAGGAGGACAATACTTTCCTACAGCCCTTAAGCTTTTTCAAGCTAAAGTTCTGTCTCAATTAGTATATGGGGCTCAGCTGGGGCCTTTCCCCAGTATTATATTCTTGGAACACATTCAAACCAAGTTCCTTCAAGCTGCTTTGGAGGTACCTCCAACACAATGCTATGACTTGAGATAGGCCAAATTAATATTAAGGCCAGAGTAGGGATGGTAATTTTTCAATATTGGTTGAGACTTCATTTTATGCCCTCTGGACTTGCTGCATTAATTTTTAGAGGTAATTATAAATCTAGATGGACTTCACTCAATGAGTCAAAACTTATTTCCTTAGGACTCTCCCAGCTGACTTTGCTAAGCATGGGCCTGGATCAAACCAACACAACTGTAAAGCAGTGTGTCGTTGATATTGTATGCCATTATGCCAGAATGAACTTAGCAGTGTTTCAGGACTCTATGTCACAGAAAACTCCAAATGCATTACCATTCCAGTGGCTTATCTCAACGAGAAATACCAAAATAGAGAAAAGCATTTATCATAGCTTGCTGGCGGGGATTACCTTCAGGAGTACTAAGGTTACATTTACAGAGCGGCTATGCCCTTGTGGGGCCAAACAAATTGAAACTACTGAACATGTTTTGCTGAACTGTGTTTATTATAACAACATACATGCCAGATTTATCTCCCCGTTACTGAACAGCCTATCAGGTCATAGAGGCCAATATGTATTCTTATTGTTATCTGACTCTAACCCAACTATCACATTTATGGTTGCAAAATTTTTTGCGACTGCAATAAGGATCCAAAGAAAGATGACTAAAGGTGAAATCTCCATTACTTAGTACTGGTATCTGTAGAGACATGGATTCTTACATTAACAGTTAATTCAAGAATTTTAATATTTTATTTTAATATGCTTACATTTTAATGGGAATTCACTGATACATGTAACCTAATGTGCACCTAATGCATTTGATTAAATGCATTGATTAATGTGCACCTAATGATTTGATTAGTTTTTAGCTTTATTTTAAATCTAGATAATTAGATCTAGATAGATAGGTGAATTGCCTTTGTTGTATTTTATCTGAGGTATCTGGTTGTATCTTTTTAACCTTTAACAAGTACCTACAATGTATGGTTTGAATTGATATGTGCTTGTAAAGTTGTACACTAATTTTACTCTGATCTGTGATTGTAATAAAGTTGAATTAAATTGATTTTGTGGAAGAAAATTATGGCAACCCTAGTCATGACTAGCTTGATTTGACTAGTTTTTAACTTTATTTTAAATCTAGATAATTAGATCTAGATAGATAGGTGAATTGCCTTTGTTGTATTTTATCTGAGGTATCTGGTTGTATCTTTTTAACCTTTAACCAGTACCTACAATGTATGGTTTGAATTGATATGTGCTTGTAAAGTTGTACACTACTTTTACTCTGATCTGTGATTGTAATAAAGTTGAATTAAATTGATTTTGTGGAAGAAAATTATGGCAACCCTAGTCATGACCCATTACAAGGTCAAAGAGCCAACATTGTATGAAAACATCTCTGTGGCCATGTGGCTGGCATGATTAAATGCTAATGGTTCATGGAATGCTGTTATCTTCCCACCAAAGTGGTATCTATTAATATATTTGTATTTAAATGCTTAAATGGTAGGAGCTGGGCAAATAATAGGAGCATCTTGTAGTCCTCAGGTCTTGAACTGCCAACCTGCTGACCTGCAGGTTGACCAGCACTGCCACTGCAGCCATTAAACAATTATTTAAAGTACAGTGGTACCTCGCATAACAAGTGCCCCACATAAAGAGTGATTTACATAACAATCACCAATTCCCATTGGTAGTGTGCTCCACTTAACAAGTGCACTTCACTTAACAAGCCCCAGGCAACTGCACCCAAGTGCACTTCATGAAGAGCCTATATTAAAGGGCTGCCAGCCAGTGCACTGCTGCCTCTAACTGCCCCCAACTTGGGGGCAGTTGCCTGGGGGCATTAAACACAGCTGTCCCTGCCCCTGGGGACAGCTGCCCCTGTCCCCACCAGCCTCCAGCAACAGCCCAGGTAAGCCCACTATCCTCCAAGCAGCCTCATAACCATGTCTACTCAGAAGTAAGCCCCATTGTATTCAATGAGGCTTACTCCCAATAAAGTGTCATTGATTGAAGCCTCCTAACCATGTCTACTCAGAACTAAGCGCCATTGTGTTAAATGGGGTCCTACTCCCATGAAAGTGTCTTTAGGATTGCAGCCTAAATAGATTTCATAGGATCATGCACACTGAATGCATGTTCTGAATTTAATTACAGTGTTTTTGTCATCATTTTAACATAAAGTTAATATTTTATATGAACATTTTTGGGGTTGTGGAATCAACCATCTGAGTTTCCATTATTTCCTATGAGAAAATCTGCTTCACATAAAAAGTGTTTCACATAACAAGCATGCTTCCAGAACGAATTAACTTGTTATTTGAGGCACCACTGTATATTTCAAATCATATCCTCCATGATAGATAAGAGTTTTAGTTTCAGCTTTTCTTTTAAAATAAGTGCCTAATAATGCGGACATCACAGATTACAAGCCATGCAGGGTGTGTATAGATGAGGACAACCTCAAAATGCCAAATGGAGGGGCACCTGGATGCAGGCGTCTTGTGTGCTTCCTGAGACATCTGGTGGGACACTGTGTGAAACTGGAAGCTGGACAAGTTGGGCCTTTAGCCTGTGGAGGCTCTTCATAAATGCTTATGTTTTTAAAGTTGTACATGGTTGAACTGAATATAAATCACACTTTAAAAATATGGATGGTATTCAGAATAATGGGCATTTGAATTTACAATGTAGCATGATCATTCATTTATTGGCTTTATCACTGAAAGTAATGTGTAAGGTGGGCATTGCAATACATGACATTCAAAAAGAATATTATAATTCTTTCAAGAAGACTAAAATCTGGAAATGTTCAAGGGGAGCCAAATTGATTTCTGTAACACAAGTGACATTACTCCAGGGTTTCTGCATATTCCTACTATGAGCCTCATGGAAGATCCTTTAAAAATGGTCCATCCCATAATTATTCCTCTGGCAAACACCAGCAAACTGGCAAACACTTGTGTTTTCAGCTCTGCTTTTTAAGTTCTTCACTTTTAGATAAATTCACACTCACACACACATGCATACACAATGAGAAATAGATTTTTGTTTCTAAAAAGCTATTTGGCTCCTGCTGCTTAATTCTCATCTGAACTCATAATGCTGTTTTAGTGACATCATAATTACCTTGAAAGTAACAGCTCAAACAGGAGAATTAGGATCTAAAGGCAGGATTAAGCAGCAGGTATCAAACTCCTAAGAAGCAAAGAGCCTGTTTTCATGCAGATGTCCTGAATATAAATTAAGGGTGGAGGAGAGGAATAAAAAAAAGTAAATGTCATTTTTTGAAAATTGATGTAGTTTCAGGAGGACTCTCCTGCTGCTGAAAATAGAAGCTGTAGCAGATTCCAATCACACTGTTTTATTTATTTTTATCTTTATATAATGTTTTATTTATTAAACAGAGAAAAAAGATTAGAATACAAGAGAAAAAAGAAGGAAAATACAGAAAAAGGACAATTTATCAAATTGGCAAGCATATATTACATTTCTTTAAATTGCTATAAAATCATATAAAATATAGCTTATCTTAAACAATCTAATATTCTTAGTTTTTAATCAAATCAAAATATATATATAAGAGTCTTTCCATACATAATTAAATCAATTCATACTTTGATCCATTTTCCCTTTGACACACAAAAAGTCCATGAATGATTTTAAATTATTCTTAAGAATTATGCTATCCCCATGTGAGCCTCATTCCCCCATGCACAACAACCTCCCATGTGCAACATCCCCCACGTTGACGCACCCCATGCTCATCAACCCCAATGCGCAACAACCTCCCATGTGCAACAGTCCCTGAATGCGCATCCGTCCCCCCTATGCGCATCATTCCCCTATGCGCATCAGTCCCCCTGCGCATCAACCCTCCATGTGCATCAAACCCCCATGCGTATCAAACCCACTTATGCACCATCCCCGATGCACATCAACCCCCCATGTGCAACAACCCCCCATGCACAACAACCACCCTGTGCACATCATCCCCCGTGCTCAACACCCTCCCAAATACCCTCCCCAAATTTCACGCTTCTAGGCCCAGTGGTTTTGGCTGGGTGTTGATGAGTGCGTGAGTGAGCCAGCCAGTCAGTCAGTCAGTGACTTTTCTCTTTTATCAAGATATTTATTTAACAATATCAAGCTTTCGTTATATACTGGTCTTTTTATTGCCTTGTTTCTTTGTCAAAATTTGAGGTCTGCTTTCTCCATTTGTAGGTACTCTTCTTCCTCGTCCATTGTTCACTCATATATTCCTTTTCCTTTTAAAAGGTTTTGGGCAGAATCTCTCTAGGAATTGTTGATCTTAATGTTTCCTCCTTGATACTTAGTTCTTCGGATGCCATTTGATCCAACTTTTTGTCTTGTTTTTCAGCAAGGGCTCCCATTTTAGAGTCAGTTACAATTTCTTTCTGGATATCTTGAGTCTCTTGCTTAATGGTTTTGACAAATGTTTCCATCTGTACCATTCCTTATCTGAATTCTGTTTTAAAATTTTTGAGATCTTCACAAGCCAACTGCATTATAAATTCAATTTTTAATTCATTTTTTTTTCTGGAACTGATTAAGAAGATCTTTCATAAGTTCCATACTAAGTTCTTCATTTGGGATCCATGGCAAGAGTCCCTGATGTTTTGAATGTTTTTTTAGATTCTCCGTTGTGTTAGCTCTTCTCTGTGTTGAGATATTGCTATGATCCCACAAATATGATTTTATATTAAAAAGTCATTGGAATCCTCTATTTCTTTAAGAAAAGCAGAAGAAGAGAAAAGTCCCATATCATTTGCTTACATAGGTTAGGTCCTCTGAAAACTATGAAGCACTCATCAGGGAAGACTAAAAATGGATCTAAGCCACATGCAGATTGTGAACATAAAATATGCAACTTACAGAAATATGTTGCCAAGGTCATTTTTACATCATAATTAATATAAAATTTAAGTAAAATATTTCAAGCTTAATAATTATTTACTGGTTTAAATTGAAAGCTATTTGGTTTACAAAATAAATGTAATTATCCTGATGAATAAATGTATTTAAAAATTAAATATTGTGGCTCCCACACATCTGAAGTTTATTGTTTGTGGTTTTATGAATAGCACATTTGGCCACACATGTGCTATCCAAATGCTGCTGTTATTTCCCATCAACTCTTATAGACATGTCCCAAACATTCTTATGGAATAAGCTTCTTTATGTCTTCAAATTGCATTTTAAAAATAGAGGGGTAAAAGAAAAACACAATAATACAAAGCACATTCAAAAGAAATTGTACAATTTGTGGTGCCTTGTTCCTTAGTGATGTCCACCGACTAGGCTGCAACTCCCACAGAGGAACACAATGGCAAAAAACCTGTCTTTTCAGGTACATTTCTCTTTCTGGTAACTTGATATTACTAGGCTTTGGCTAGGCTGATTCTGTCCACTCAACAACTTTAACTTCATTGTATCTGGACCTAGGCAAAGAAAAAGAATATACAGTGGTACCTTGCTTAATAAGTGCCTCGCTTAACAAGTGTTTCACATAACAAGCAAAAATTTCAAGAAATATTGCTTCACATAACAAGTTCCACTTCTCTTAACAAGCAAGCATGTCATGGGCACACATGCTATGCAGCCCTGATGCTCTGCATGGAGGCTCTTTAAAAGGGATGCCGGCCAGCGCTGCTTCCTCAACTGCCCCCAGGTGCCCCCACCGATCACCTTGAACCTCCAGCAGCAGCCCAGGTAAGCCTCCCAGGAAAGTGTCTTTGATTGCAGTCTCCTAACTATGTCCAGAAGTAAGCCCCATTGTGTTAAATGGGGCTTACACCCAGGTTTAATGGGGCTTACTCTCAAAGTGTCTGTGGGATTGTAGCCTAAGTAGACTTCATAGGATCATGCACATTGAATGCATGTTTTGAATTCAATTTCAATGTTTTGTCATCATTTTTACATCCAGTTAATATTTTTATATGAATATTTTGGGGGATGTGGAACCAATCGTCTGAGTTTTCATTATTTCCTATTGAAAAATCTGCTTCACTTAAAGAGCATTTCACTTAAAGAGCATGCCTCCAGAATAAATTAAGGTCTTTATGTGAGGCACCACTGTATGTTAATTCTGCCTTTTATTTTTAAGTCCTTCCCTTTTCTTCCTTGATATTTAAAATCAAATCCTTTACCATTTGCCTTGTCTAGAACAGGAATGTGAACGCAGATTAATGGAGATTGACGTTGTCCTTTGTGCTCAGGCCTTTTCCTTTGCCACCATTGGGATTTGTGTGCTTGGACCTGGATTCATTGCTTTACTTTATCTGATCTATTTTAAGATTAAACCTGCAGAGGTTACTTTATGCCACTGTTTCCACCTGTATTGGCAGTGAAAATGAATGATCTGTTGAAAAAGAGTTTTTCTTCTATGGTTTGCACAGCTTAACCTGAAGATTTTCCATGAACATTTTCCAAATGTGGTCATCAACCAATTCATTCAAATACAAGCTTTCCAATCTGTGTCAGAAATACTGTCAGAATAAATACTGCCAGAAGAGAAAAAGTATTTCACTTTCTTATGTAATGCTTAAGCAACCATGACTAGCTTTAAGACTCATTTGGATCTTATAAATGTTACCTACACCACAATGTGCAAGATTTGATTAAAAAATCTTTGATTGTAAACTAAATATGTTTTTATTAGGGCTGAGGTGAAAGGAGGGCTATTCACGATGGAGAAGGAGGGATGTGAGAAATTTATGATGCAGTCATAACCTATTTAGGCCAGCATAACTCAACTCATCTGTCTCCCCATTCCTGTGGTGGTGTGCGGTGGCAAGTGCATGTCTGTGCACTGGTCTAACCCCTCTGGAGTGGCACAAAAGTGCCTTACAGCACTTTTGAACATCCCCAGGCCAGCACAGGACTTGTGCCAGGATTTATGCTGGCCTAACTGGGGATAAGGATTGCAGCCTTACAGCCAAAACCTGAGCTTCCTGGCACCTCGAGGAGCTGCTGCAGTTCTTGCCTCTATTGGCCACTGGCCAGCTGCCAGCAGCTCTTACTAGTTAAGGGAAACAGCCATGCAATGGGGCTACTCAGGTTTGTTCCACCTATTTATCTGGCAGAAAGCAGCCCTGTGTCACTCACCTCTCCACTGTCCACAACAAGGGACAAGCCTTAGGTGGCACGTAACAGGCTACTGGTCAGCATCTGCTCAAGGTGGACAAGTACTGAGATGGTGCCAGGGCAGAGCTGCCAGTATGTTTCACAAGTATGCCTTACAACATGTTTGCAACACTCAGCATTGGCAGAGGGCTGGGCTGGCAGCATTGGATTTAACTTAAACCTGCAGGAGAAGGCAATTCAATTCAAAGGATGAGGCCAGGATGTGCTTCAATGTCATCCTTCTCCCTATGAGCAGGCAGAACATAGCCTTCTTGTAATTAATAAGTTATATGTAATAAATTATATGTAAGTTTTTAAAATTTAATAATAAATAATCTAGGCTGCAGTGACTCAGTGGTCAGAAGCGCTGTGCCTGCCAATCTGAAGATTGGCAGGTCAGCAGTTTGAGAGCCAAGTCTTGCAAGATGGAGTGAGATCCCATCCCTTTCCCAGCTCCTGCTAACCTAGCATGGAAAAAGCATGGAAACGCAAGTAGATAAATAGATACCACCTCAATGGGAAGGTAACAGCATTCCATGCACATGCGGGCCACATGATCATGGAGGCATCTTAGGACAATACTGGCTTTAAGGCTTAAGAAACAGGGATGAACACCACTCCCTAGAGTTGTTTACGACAAGCAGGGCAACCTGCGGGGGGAACCTTTTCCCTTTCAATCAAGGGTTTAAATTAACCACATGAAAGCAATATACATGAGTGGTTTTGGCTTTTTTTGTCATGCCATACATTTTTCTTGGGTGACCTACATTTTTGGGGGGGTCCTGTTTGCTTTTGAGGTTATGATATCTGGTCACTCTCAGGGCAGGCCAGAACAGGGCAATAGGAGAAGTGGGGGAAAGGCAGATCAGTTCTGGAAAGGTGGCAGGTTCAGCAGCAGCAGCCCCATTCCTGCAATCTATCCCCATGGATCTGTGCCAGCTTTTTAGCTAATGCAAAGAGACCCCTTAGCACAGACATCCAGAAAAAGACTTCTATGATTCCCCCTCCAACAGGATGTAGCAGTAGCCATTCTAGTGCATATGCATTGATGAGGGAGAGAACATGATTGAGCTCACAAATGTGACCCTGTGAAAACCAAACATATTTTTAATTTTGAAATCTTTGCCAGCTAAAAAGCAAAGAACTAAAAAGCAAAGCTGCAACAAGGAGAGGGCAATTTGTACTCAGATAAAGAACTTTGCATTTGAGCTTTCTAATATATTTCTCCTCAGCCTTGTTTTTACTCACTAGTGATTTTCTTCCAGCTACTTGTGTGAAGGCATAATCAGAGCCAATTACACAGTCACATTTCTAGACAGAACCTGAACATTGCAATTAATTTTAGTTGGGTGCAACTGCTCCTTCTCTGAGGAAAATCAACTCCTTTCTTCCTCAAATGTATTTGCATCACACACACACACACACACACACACACACACACACACACACACACACACACAAGAAATTAATTGTATGCATTAAACTAGCGAAAACGTACCCGCGTTGCAGGAGTGAAATTCCCCTATATGCCATATTCCCACTGTGCATCAACCCCCCAATGCGCATGCACCCCATGCTCAAAATCCTCCATGTTCAGACCCTCTATGCACAATCCAGAAGTGCACTTGGGCTCCTCTGTCTATTACTGGGCTAGAGCAACTGCAAGATGCTCCACCCTAGTTACTCTGGAAAAGGCTTGTGGGCAGTCTAAGGCAACATAGGCTGCCCCAAGACAGGTAGAAATGGGCTGCCCTAACTGGGGCAGCCTAGGCAGCTCGGGAGAGGCATATTGACGACATGTTTAGCATTCCCTAAGGCAGAACAGTTACTCTGTATCCGGAGCCTGTTTCCAAGGTAGAAATTCCCTCTTTCAGCTCCTCAGAGTCAGACCACCTCAGGAGCAGGTAATGAGTAGACCCATAGGAATCCATGATAAGGCCCAAGTAAGAATGGCAGTGTTGACCAAAAATCTGAGTTCTTGGCCAGCCTATCTGCAACCCCTGCCTCTCAACCTCAGGATATGGCACAACTACAGCAGCCCACTAACCTGGGAATACAGCAGGCCACTCCAGTCATCCACCCTCCAGGGGAGGTATTACTGTACTGGAGACTCATGCTGCAGCTGTTATTGGCTGTCAGGAACTTTTGGGCTTCCTTATAAGGCAGGCACCACTGCTGTTCCCTGTTCAGTGTGATCTGAGGGGGGTCTCCTCAGGAGCAAGCCTTCCCCAGGTTTCACTGACTTAGCATGCTATGGAACAGTTAGGGCAGCCCAGGCTTCCTGACTCTCTGGATGCAGCATGACTCTCTGCTCTGGATACAGAATAGTGGGGACAGCCCAGCTAGGGCTCTCCTCACAGAGTAAGGGCACTCTGGATTATGCCCAACAACAGATCTCATAAAATAAGCACTTCCTGCTCTAAACAGAAAAATCAGAGATGCTTTTTTGCCTGTTGTTGCTTTTATCATATGCAGCATTAAATATGACTATGTGGTAGCTGTTCTGAAGAGTAATAAGCTTGTAATAAATAGTAAGGTCCCAGGTTCAACTTCTGGCATCTTCAAGTGTGCCTGGAAAAGAGCTCTGTCCAAACCCCTTTTAAGCTGATGTCACTCAGTGCACAGAATATGGAAGAAAATAGACCAAATTTTCAAGCAGCTTCATATATTCTTAGAAGTATTGGCTTTTTAAGCATTTGGGCTGATGACATAGACAATAAAGATTCTTTACAATTATTATTTCCATTACAAATCATTTAGCAAATGTACCCTGCTGATCCATACTCTAGTGGTCTCCTTGCATAGTAATACTTTCACCCATGGATTGTTTGATTAGTGCAAATAGAAGTAAATCATTCCATCTCTTTAAAAGCCAAGCAACCAAGAGGAGCTTTTACAAGACTATATTTATTATAATATCATTTTCAAACATGGCATTTCTAGAGTAGTGCACGCCAAACCTAATGAAAAGTAAATCAAATAAATCTCTTAAATGAACCTCATCACACCAAAATTAATCCAGCCTTTCAAGGCATCACTGTGGACTAAAGTTGAACAATTAAATGGTTTTGTCAGAGCCCAATTCTGTCTTTCACCGTGCTGATGCAGATGTGCCATAAAGGCTTCTATTACATTGGGAAGGAGGGGAGCGATGGGAAAGTTTTGGAAAGGTAAAGGAAATTTTCTCTGTGAGCCTTAAACCTGTGACAGTTATTTAGATGGATCAAGTCCAAGGCAATAAACAGGGCAGGGGCAGCTATTGTACATACTCTGTTACAACACCCTGAACAGAACTGGGTTATCAGCTGTACAAAAAGATCAACTGGCCAATGGATTCTGGTTGACTGGCATAATTTGATGATAAAATTAACGAACACCCTCTAAAAAATTAATCAAGGAAGAAGAGATAACACAACTACACATGACATTTATTTTTACAGCTCACTCGCACACACAAAGCAAAACCAGAATGATTGTTATAGTTGATAAGTATCACAAACTGGCAGCAGGTTTGCAAATATTATCATTGGCTCATCATCAACCACAACAAAAGGTGCCAGTTTAATTTTGTAAACTACTCTGCAATTAAGCCAATTGCACATGTGATGAGCAACAGTGATTCAAAGCTGCATGCTATTTGTGGTTTGGATTGGGGAATAACATGTGGAGCTGAACCAGTTGTGTAGCACTGAATAACAATCGTGGTGGTCTGTCTGTGCATTGAAATAAGAAACGGCAACTGCAAATAGTAACATGCACTAAACTTGCAACAATTATCTACTAAAGGGACCTGGACCATTGTGTTATTGTGTGCACATCTTCCCTGTCAATTAAGCAGATTGAGGGTTCTATTTCCATGGTCCTCTGGGGCAGAAAAGGCTGAGTGTCCTCACCTTCCATGTTATTCAAGCAGATTGAGGCTTCTGTTCTTATGACCCTCTGGCAATTGAGGAGAGCCATTTTTTTTTCTATTGATGAAGACTGTTATATTGTACCTCTGCAAGTGACAGCTGTGATCTGTTAATAAAGCAGTTCTCCGTCAGTCTTGAAAGACTATGGTATCGTGCTTGGCACTGCATACACAGCATGCAAAGCACGAAAGCCTGGGTTGGATTGTTATGGAGGATAGGCTGTTACCCAAGCAGCAAATCCCCCCTCTCCACGCCACTGAATTAGTCCAATGGAAAGGCAGAGCCAATACAATTGGATCCAGCTGGCATCGCAGAGATGGGCTAAGGACAGGAGCTCACGCTGTCTTATGGGGCTGACCCGGGTCTCGAACCCTGGCCTGCTGGATAACAGGCACAGTGTGTTAACCGCTTGCACCACTCACAGCCCACACAATCTGTTAATAGTTATACTAAAATTGCAGAATTGGCATTTGCAGTAAGCATCCTGATATGCAGTGCCAATATATGAGAAAGAGGAAAGATCTGGAAAAATAAAGCATCACTTTCCATATCTTTAATGTCAAATAGGTTTCAAATAAACTATTTTTACAGATTCCCTCACCTTGTATGGGTTTTTGTTATTTTATATTTTTCCTTTATAAAGCCCAGTAGAAAGCTTATAGCGGTAAATCTGCTGCTGTACATCAGGGTGACCATAGAGTAGAACAGAGGACAGAATGTCTGTATAGAATGCCATTGCATAGAAGAAGGAATTTTAGCAGCATTCCCTCTTCTATACAATGTTTAAAGGTAGAGGGACTCAGTCCTCCATTCTATATGGTCACCCTGCTATTCGTACTCCCACTGCCTTGAAAACATTGTGATGCTGTTGTGTGCTACAGAACTCCTGAGACAAATGGCCAGAGGCTCCATGTGTATGTGGTGGAAGATCCACTGGGACAGGATTTGGGAGAAAAATGAGTTAAACAGTTGGTAATTTGGGGTTAGGAGGGGGGGATCCTGGCAGAAGCAGCGCAAGCTCAGATTCTATCCCCTTTACTGGTCCTTCCCATGAGAGGGAAGAAATTTGTACCTGACCCAGAAACAAAAAGGGAGCCCAAGAGTGAAATAAAAGGAGCCTGGAAATTTCCTTAAAAATCTTACTGTAACATTTCCTTACATTTAAATGCTTTGGTTTGAACTGGATACTGCTGTAAAATTGAGCTTCCTCTGAGTGTGTGCAGAGTGCACCTGCTTCCAATGGATGCTGAACCCTTTAGGGTGGCTTGTGCTTTGTGGAACTGGGTTGGGGATGGTCTCAGGGACAGCTGAAGATGTATTTGGGGGGATTCTATGGGGAGAGAGCTGTTTTGTGTTAGGGGAGAATTGTAGTATTAAGCGATGGTTTCTCTGGATGCTGCAGTAAAATGAAGCTACCTCTGAGCATGTGCAGAGTGCACTTCCTTCTACTTTCATTGTACATGGCAAAATTTTAGAGGGTCCTGGGTTTCAAATTACCTAGATATGTCCAGTGGCATAGCTAATGATCATGTAGCCCAGTGCAAAGCTCAAAATATTGCCTCAGAAGTAATGTCACAACCAGAAGTGATAACATTCCTAGATATTTCTAAAATGAAAATTGGGGGAACAAAGCTTCCTCCTCCACCTTAGCAGTTCAACACCCATTTGCTCTGCTAGTGACATAGCTAAAGTACGTATTGGCAATCTGGAATCAGAATTTTGTCGTGTGTCCCCCAGCCTCACCCCCACAACAACAAAATCACATTTAATTGTGTCCCTTCTCGGTTAGGGAAACTGTGCTGGGGCAAAGTGAATGGTTATTCTATTCCCTGCTGAATATAAGAGGAGCACCACATAGAATTTTCTGTATTGCCAATCAGAGTGGGTAAGAATATTATGATACATGTGTATGGAAATGAGAGCTGATGCATACAATATCAGAATTATATGCCACTGAATAGGGCAACATATACTAAAATGTTACATGTGTACTAATGATATATTATTTTAAAAATTATCTCTGCACCTAGAAATGGAACAAATCAGGAAACCCATTTCCAGTGCAGTCCTTAGATGTGCCAACTTTCTGTGGTTAAAAACCACAAAAAAGAAAGTGAAAACCCTTCAGTTTTCTATCACCTATCTGTAGTGTCATTGAGTATAGTGGCAATAGGTGTATATCATGTGATTATACAGAATGTGTAGGTCAGATCTCAGTTAAGAAAGCCTTACAATTAGCGCTGCAAGCTTTAATCTGTGTAATCAGTTGAATAATTGAAATAATTTTAATCAGTGGTAGCAAATTTTTAATTGGTGAGTCAACATTAAAGGCACACTTGTTTGCTTCTTCAGACTATTTTGGTCTTGGTGCATTAATAGAAAATGAACATGCCCTTTTGTTCTGTAAATGAGTGGTGTTCTATGAGTAACCAACAAACTTTTGTTAGTAATTAGTGTTTGTTGCCCTGTGGCAGAAGTGAGGAAGGACAACTTGGCATTAGCCATTGTTCAGAGGAAAAAGGACTACTCTAGTCATTCGACCCCTTCCCTTTTAGGATGAACTATGGTCAAAGGGGGTGATTTCTTTGGGTTTCTAAATGTACATTTTAAATCTTCGTGACAGGAAACAAGGACTTTAAAAGGGTTATGAATAGAAAATAAATAATCCAGCAACTTACTGAGGTTTGAGAAATATTCAGATTTTTCTCTAATGTTAATTGACCAGCAGGTGCTTCATCAGCTAAAAGTATGTTAATCAGTTGAGTGTATCAATATTTCTGCTGAGGTTTTGGTAAAAGAGAAGCAACTAATAATAAACATTGTGGTGTCCTAGACTGACATCACATATCAGTCTGTCATGCCCAACTCTTCATAACCTCTGCAAAGGACCTCCCCTATCTTCCATTAACTTCCAAAGTTTGTCCAAATTAATGTTTGTCAAATTTTGACTTGATATACAAACAATGTCTTGCTAAGTTAAAAAAATCCTGGCCAGGAGACAGCTGCTTTCAGCACTGCTCAGCCTCTCCTGAGATCAGCCTATTCCAGCACCTGCTCAGGCTCTCCTGAGATCAGCCTATTCATGTCTACTCTAAAGTAAGCTCACTCAATGTCAATAGGGCTCACTCCTATGTCAGGGGGCAATGGAAAGGAGCCTGAGAAACCTAGCCTTTCAAAAGCAAGACCTACTATAATCAGCAAGGCTCACTCCTATGAAAGGGGGGGGGGCAGATTGTAGCCTGAGAGTCATGAGAAACTAAATGCAGGTTAATGGGTTTTATTTTTCTTTATATTTTGTGTTTTCTTTATTATTTTGTATTATATTACAGTATTGTAATCATTTTTATATTAATATTTTGGGTTGTGGAGCAAATCATCAGAGTTTTAGTTATTTCTTATGGAAAAATTCGCTTTGATAATACAAGCGTTTTGGATTTTAAGCATGCTTCTTAAAATCCATTTTACTCATAAATTATACTCATAAACCAAGATACCACTGTAAATTGGCTAAGACTAACCATGTTTACTCAAAAGTAAGCCCTATTGTGCTCAATGGGTCTTACTCCCAGGAAACTGTCTTTAGGATTGCAGCCTCTGCCTGCCATAGCTTTCCTCCCCAGAAACAGCCATCTTTTAATTTCAGGGCTGCAATCGCTATCTGCAGTGATTTTAGGATCCCCCCCCCCCCAACAACAACAAACAAACATCCATTTCTTTCATATCTTCCATTTCTTCCCCTTCTATTTGACATTAAGTGTTGGGATTGAATGCCATGATCTTAGCTTTTTTAATATTAACTTTGATCCTTTGAGGCGTACAAATCTAAACAACTTCCACAACTCTACATGCATAAAAAACTAAACGGTGTCAAGCAGTTAAATACTATACATGTTTACTCAGAAGTGCTTTCCATTTTGTTCAATGGAGCTCTCAGCCAAGTAGTACCCAAACTAAAGCCAAACTTTTAGCCCAAGTGTATCTTCCTTTGGAACGCTCATTTTAATAACATTACTATATTATTATTATTTTGCATTTCAATTAGTCTTCACTTGCTGTCTTAAAGCCAGAAAAAACACAGTCTCTACAAAAGGCAGAACAAGGCCATAATACATGGGGAAAAAAGTGACAAGAAAAGTATTAGCAGGTACAAATGTGAAGACAGAATCACCATATGGGAGAACAGCCACTGTGATCAGAGAGGCCATTTGAGACAAATGCAGTGCACAGTTATTTTAAAATGATATTTAAAACATACCTGAGGTTCAGCCTTGTACAGACTAAAAGGTTAGCACTTGTACTAAACCGTGTATTTTCTTTCAGTTTTGGAATACAATTCTTCCAAATGTCAGTTACATCATTAGCATTTAAAACAGATGTCAGCTCTTTCCCTGATGGCATCTGAAGTTCTAAATGCTTTCTGGCACTTTAACATGCAAGAGAATATTTAAATATTCTTTACTTTAAAAAATCCAAACCCAATCCTTTTCTGCTGTCAGAGACTTCCAGATAATATTCCTATAGTTCAACAGATATATCTGCGAGGGGAGCTGGAAAATTAAACCAGCTCATTCAAATATACTAAAGATCTACAGTAATTACTGTTCTTACGTTGCAATCCTGTTTTGATCAGTGATGTCATTAGATTTCACATCACCAGTGCAGGAAGCCAGTTTGTCACCATCATACATGGACAGGGAACAACCTAAATAGTGGACATGGTTATGTGCCATACCCCACCTCCACTTATTCTTTTGGCCATTTGTTTTGATAGAATAAAATATTTCAGAGTTGTTTGTTTCATTGCTGTAAACTATGTATCGAACAGTGTTTAACATGACAGTATTACTTTTAAAAGCCATGATTTTAATCATTTTGTTCACTAGTGGTGTCATGGCCCAACCCAAGGATGACAACTTTCTAACATCTTATTGCGGTGGTTTTCAAATCTTTTAGCTTGGGACCCAATTTTTAGACTGACAGTCTGTCCAGGACCCACCAAAAGTGATGTCAAAAGTGAAGTCACATCAAATTAAAATGAATAAATAACTGTAAATACATTAAAGGAAACCAAGTGAATAACCTCAACCTCCCTATCCGATCCTCCACCCCCAGAAAAAAAATCAGTAAGTTTTTTCATTGTACCCTAAGCACAGTTCAATTTACGTTATATTTAAACTAGTGTTATTTGGGATGAAATCAGTTTTAAATCCATCATGTTTTTATTTGTTAAACTGATATTAAAGACTTTATAGACAGATATTAGACTATCATTTAATTAGAATATTGAGGACTCACACCTCAGTTGCAGTTCTGAGCTACTGACGGACATTGAGATGGGTATGGACCCATGGTATGGACCATGGGGAAAGCTGAAAGGGAGCCTCCATGCATGTGCACCACCCAAGAAAAGCCCTGTTTGTGCAGAGCTGCAGCACAGTTTTTTAGGATCCACTCAATTCAAGTCCTATTGAGTTGTGAAGGAGCGACTCAGCAACTCAGAAAGTGCTTTTTAGTAGAGCTGTGGCTTTTGAATCAAGCCATGGGGGTGGTGACTCTAGACTCAATTGCACTCAAGCCCCACTGGATTCTTCCCATCATAGGTAGGATGTCACCTTGAGTGAAAAGTTCAACCCAGAAAGAGATTTGAAACATTTTAAGTAACCAGTTTCTAAATTCTTGAAAGAGATGCAGCGAGTGAGCTTCAGCACCTGTAGCGGCCAGCAGAGATTTCCTGTGATCTGAAGGGCATCACATACAATGATGTGCATCATAAAGGAACATGTGGATGTGGTTGTCATGGCTACAAGTGAATGTATGCACCTCCTGAGACCCTATAACTCTAGGCCTGTGATCCTGTTTTACGTCTAATCCTAAAGTTTGTTTTTTTGTGCTGCAATAGGGAACTACCTGGTGCTCTGAGTGTTGAACAAAACGTACACTTGGAAGATTTGTAAGGAATCACATACTCCCCTCCCAAAAAAACTGCAGTGAGGCATCTGGTTAAGAAACATGAATAATATGTTGAGTGAGAAGTGTTTAGCAACAGGCACAGGAAGACTGCTGGAGAAACTGCTGACAGCACATTCAGATTATGTCTGGATCAATAGACTGCAGGGTGTGCAAGGAGGAGGAAGGCTTATGTTGTTTCACTGGGCTGAGGGTACATTCTCAGGACCCTTTTTTAAAAAAAAAAATTAAAAACTAGTAGGAGATGTGACAGAAATGGCTTTCCCACTTGATCTCATTTCCATCTTTATTTCTATGGCACAGCAGATGAAAGAGCAAAAGGAGAACTTAATGCGTAAGAGAAAATGAGGTGTCCTCAGTGGCTGCACTGGGCTATTTAGAAAGTATATCACAGATCCTCAGATTGTAATCTGGGCAGTTCTAACCAGAGGCGCATGAAAGGTGTGCCATTGTGCTCTACAACCAGCCCCATCATGGTGCATCTGGATTGGCTTGCTGCACAAATAATTTTTGTGACAAACCCAACTCCCCCACGTTGTGTCATCCAGTGCAGTCAGTATCCTCCCTCCTTCCCTTGTAGCAACAACTGCTATTTGGGACAAGGACTGTTCAATTTAGACATTACTCAAGAGTTTGTGGAAGATCAGAGCATTTTCTAAAAACTTTGGACATCCACTTGGGCTTCCTTTCTTTCTCCTGATTACAATGTCTCATTATCGTTGTAAGCAAAGCCGGAAACTGATTATGTTACATTGTGAGCAGTGATGAAATCTAAAACATGAACCTGCCAGAGAGAAATAGAGTGAGGACTATTAAGGTTATGATCCATGGAGCACTGGATCAAGGTAACAAACAATAAACTAAACACTCCAATAAATCTTTCCCATTTTTTCCACTGAGTTTATATTGTAAATTTGTCATGAAAGTTAATCAGATAACGAGCACTGCCATGAGATCTCTCATGCTTTACACCATTTGAACGTGCTTCAATAATTATTTCTCCTGCCCTTTGTACCTACTAAATGAATGATGAACAGATATTAAAGTGTGTCTTGGTGCCATTATTTATGTAGCCTGTTTCGCATAATGCACGCTTAATTAAAAATCAGCAATGCAATTATGAAGCCCATGAAGGAAACAACAAAAGCCATTCAATGAGTTGCATTAAACAGCTAATTAGATTTTTTTCCCCTTTCAGGAATAAAATAAAAGGCTTTTATATCCATATTTAATGTTCCCTTTAGAAATGAAAATGGCAGCATCTACCAGAGCAAATCAAGATCATCAGTTGTTGATATTATCTGGAAAAAGTGTGCGTTGGAGCTTCTTTTTTATAGTGTTCTGTGAAATTAAGTTACAGTTAACAAGCACTGTTTCTTACTGTTGTAATCCTTTCCTGTGGTTCACAAGAGAGAAGAGATTATCACAAACTATCAGTGAGACAGAAATGCTATTGTATGGCTAGATTGACTGCAAACTAAAGTTATGAAATCAAATCTTCAGATTACTTGGTGTCCTGCAAAGGGAAACTCAAATTTTACAGCCAAATACACCCACCACAGGCATGGAAAAAGAATACCTTTTACAGCTGATACAGACTATATGAATGAGTCATTGACAGACCAATCTTGTGCATGTCTACTCAGAAGTAAACCCTCTATTTTTATTATCATCCTGTACATTGACAGTGGTGACAGCAACTTCTCAAGTGTTTATCTGAAACCTGATTAGCTGTATAAATTTTTGAAGAGCCATTTTCTGCATCAGTTGATTAATTATAAACTGTCAGGCTAACAATGAGAAGCTTTCCTCAAACATTCACACTAATTGCTAGAGGAACAAAGGCATGATTTCTATTGCTAAACATGACAAGAAAAGAGAGATTGTAACTTCTTATTAACCATCCTTGTTTTCCTTCAAGGATATTATTTATTAATGTTGTTTTAATAATTATTTAATTCTATTAACAAAACTTTCACATTTCTATAGTTTTTATATCAGGGAAAAGTTTTCTTCTGTGAATTGATTCAATTTGGGGGACTATTTTGGGAACTCCCTCAATTTGGGGGACTATTTGGGGGACTATTTCAACTCCCTCTCAGTTGAATTGAGTTTATGTCCTCCCTGTTGGCCTTTTGGTGGAGATTAAAAATGTTTTTTCCCTGTTAGGTTGCCCACCTTAATTTTGGTTAGTTCCTCTTCCTACGGTACAACCCCAGCTTATGCCAGCACAACTCATCCATATTCCTGTTCCCGTTGTAATTTAGAGAGGCAAGCACATATCTGTGCAATGACCTAACCCTTCCTAGGAGTGGTGCAGGAGTGGCACAGAAGTATCTTATGGCATTTTTGTGATATCCCCAAATCAGCACAGGACTTATGCCCAAGGTTTAGGCTGGCCTAAACTGGAGGTTAGGATTGCAGCCTCTGTTAGTAGTCTTTTGTGGGTTTGAGCATGCTATTTATGGTATATTTATGCAGTTTTTTCAGAGCTGATTCTATTGTGATTTGTTTTAAACATATGCTAGCTACATTCGAACACCCTCATGTTTGAGGAGAAAGGCGAGATTTAAATGTTTTAAATAAATAAAATGTAGATGTTATTCACAGAAAGATGCAAAGGAAAGAGGATAGAACTGTGAATTTGTGCATGCTGAATACCATGGATGCTCAACTGGTAGCGTCTTCTAACAAAAGATCCTTAGCCAATGACTTTAGAGTCCTACCTTTCCTTTTGTAAAATGATATATTTAAGAGTGAGGGGAGGAAGAATAATTTGGAGCATATTTTACAGTTTGAATTTCAGAAGAGACAGAACCAAGTCTGAAACTGTCAAATGGCTGAAGATGAAACATCTTGGGTTGCAGGGGCTGCCTTTGGAAATAACAGAAATGGAAGCTTGGCTACTTGCTTTGCGGAGTCTGTTTCTACTAAGGTCAGCATGTCAATAAAACAGATATTACAAAAACACAAGAAATCTTCATGGCTCTTTCATCCAAATGAAACCAGGACCTAGCGTTCTGCTCCTGAACTTCTCACTCCTTGGGGAATTAGAGAGCATAGCCAAGATTAAATTACAAAGAAGCTACCTATTTTAGAGCCAACAACATTATCCTAAAAGTGTACAATTGCCTGGTGTGTTTCTTCTAGGCATGAGCAACAATTTCTTTTCCTTTTCATTTATTATCATTTCATCTGTTTTGCATTTACATTTACCAATTCTTTTTTGTTATTGCTTTCATTTGTTTCGAAATGATTTCATTTGTTTTGAAAGGACCTACTCCATATACTGATGCATATAACTTTCAACCCAATCCTTTTGGGACTGGACATCAGAGGAAACCATGTTCCAATGGTTGTGACTACCGTAAGTAAGTGCCAGCCATAAAACGAATTCCAGTATCTTCCTGGGCATTCCAGAGCAGGTGGAAGATCCTAATGATAGCGGTAAGGTGAGGGAAGAGGAAAGATGTAGGAAAGTGGCAAGGGAGGTGGGAAAGCTTGTGGGTAGCAGAATGGAGCAGTGATGGGTTGAGGGTGCTGGCAGTGGCAGAGGTGATCATTCAGTTCATCTGGGCAGTTCAGTGGCAAAAGTGATTGTCAAATCCTATCCTCCTTCCAAGACCCAATCCTGCAGTGTGCATCTACGTGGATTGGCATCTATTTCTCCAGCAGAGTACCAAGAAGACCACCCTGCATATTTGAGAGGCTTATTGCCGATAAGGGAATTCTTGTTCCCTTATCTAGAGAACCACTGCAACTGCCCCCTTCACTGCAGGATGTGGTTGTAGCCATTTTGATGTTGGAGCATTGATGGGGAGGAGGTGATATAAAGATTGGGCTGGCTACCATCTTCCAAACAAATTGCATCCTACTTTCAAGAACTGCACTTCCCTACTAAGATATCACCCCTGAAGCTTTCTATAGTAGGTTTTTATTTCTATTTAAAATGGTGCACTGGAGGGTAGGAGAGTAATTCAGTGTGTCCAAAATGAGGTGGTCACAACATTCTGAAGGTCTCTAGACCTTTCATGGTTTTACATCCCTCATCTCAACCGCTATTAAAAAGTGGAATAGGGTGGATCATTTCTTGGAGGGAGTAATATCAGTTTCAGTGGCACCCTCAATAACATACCCTCTTTCCAAATATCAATTCACTTTCTTGACTACTGGGACCAGATAAGAACAATATAGCCATGTGAAGCCAAGATATCTTTTGAGTGCCTGTCATTTTAAGACAGGGGAGTACCCTTGAGCTGTTCCTTCTCCTGCAGATGAAGCTGCTAATGCCCTCAAGTGAACTGGCTAGATGAAGATCAGGTTAAAGACAAAGCAGAAAGGCTGCCTCAAATGGAGCTGTGTTTGCTTGCACTCATAAACCATTATTTGAGTTTGCATCAATCTACACACATTAATATTTGATGGAGACATAAAAAGACACACACAAAGTTCAAAGAGTGCACCTTTGACAGCCAAATATTTTATCAGCGATATTAATGAGCAGTTAACAGCACCTCTGGGAAAGAGAGTCTCAGATTTAGTACTTTGTTTTTGTTTATTTATGGGCATTTCCAGCTGGAGCCTCAAATGTGCATTTAATCAGAGTGAGAGTATTCAACATAATAGCATGTAGGAGCCATTGAAATGTGAATAAAGGGTCAAGATATAAACTTTGGTGAGTCACAAACAGCATTAAGACCACCATGTAGTTCGGGTATTACTAACAAGTGCTTTCTGCAGATGTTTGTTGTAGATACAGATGAGCAAGGTTGGGGGGATTTCTGAGAATCTTGCTTGCTGGACCAGTTTCTGGGCACTATATCTTCAAGGTGCTTTTGAGAGAGGGACACACACATTTTGGGGTACACAAACTATGATGCACACACTGTACCCTTCAGTTTTACAGGTTCAGAGGGTGCTGGGAAAGCTTGAGTATCTGGGGTGTAACAGAAGATGGGACCTAAGGCATGTTGAGGCTGGACCAGCAAGAGTAATCCTCACATTAAAAACACGTGTTCACTTGTTCAAAGAGTGACTGCCTGCAGATGTCACAGAATGTGCAGATCAAAGATATATAAAAGGCTTGCCAGACATTCTGCACCCTTAACGTAAGTGTCCCAAGATGCACTACAGAAATTTCTCATGCAAATATCTTTGAGTATTCTTATTCCTCCTTTTGAGTAAAAATGCATAGCCTCTGTTTAAATGGAAGAAATTATACTGGTTTCAATAGAATTTTCTTACAAGTAGCTTCAAGTACTGTACTCATTTTAATTTATAACACAATATAAAGCACCTTGCTATATGTACCACAGACTACAAAGTCACAATTAACCATGCCATGTTGTGGATTGTTTCATGTAAGGATATGTGCATGATTCATGGCTAGAGTAACTATATGCGGTCACAAAACCACAAAAAAGGACAAGGCTCACCCAAAAGGCTCACCTAAGAAAAACATAGGACTTGACAAAACATGAGCTAAAAACACTCATATATATTGCTTTCATGTGGTTGATTTAAACACTCTGTATGCCTTATTGAATTAAAAACTGTTACATATAATTTATTACGTGCAATTTATTACTTACAGGAAAGCTATGTGCTGCATTCTTACAAGCAAAAGGATGAAAATGAAGTTTTTTCCCAGGACAAAAGTCTTTAAAAAGAGGACTTGTCCTAGAAAAAGAGGTTATGTAGTCACCCTACTCATGACAATTGCTTGTACAGAGAATTGTGACTTTTCTACAAGTCATATTTTCTTGAACAGATTATAAGGAGGGAGGGTTTGAAAATAATTTTTAAAAGAGAATAGCTGACTCTTATAAGATGTAATGTAGCCATTAACAACGCCTAATTAGACATCTGATTAAAAGCATACTTTACTATGTTAATTTATCTTACCAAACTTATAAAGATTTTTAAAATGAGGCAAAATTAGTTCCTTGGACTTGTATTCATATTTTCATTCTTAAGTAATTTATGCATTATTGCATTTTGTAAAAAATGACCATGAAATACGGTATTGCCAGTTCACATATAATGAGCACAACATCAAACAGTTTCTTGTGCATTGTCAAAGAGGCAGATGAAGCAGCAGGGTTTGAACTTCTGTATGACTTCAAATGTTGCACTCTTCAATGGGATCAGTTCAAAATGCAGCTGTTAAGACACCAAAGCCCTGTTCAGAAAATGTTCTGGCTGATCTTCATAAAGTGGAGAGGAGCCATGCCTCACTCCACCATGCAGGATCCACATCAAATGCAGGCACCAATTTGGCTGCTAGCTGATGCAAACACTTGATTTGTGCAATCTCCCTTCTTTAAAAGCAGAAGTAAAGAAAACCAGGGTAAAGGTTTGAACCAAGCCAATGGATTGCTCGATCAAAAGATGAGGAATCAAATTATACTCATCCATATATGAATTTGTTTTTGAGTTAGTTTTCAAATGAGCTCAAAAATGTTTGTACCTGTGTTTTATTGTACTTAACTTTTTCATTTAGTGAACTCTCATTGATTTAATTTTAATGGTCTTGATTATTACTCATGTCAAAAATTCTCAACTAACCAATGCTGGAGGACGGTGCAAATCTCTTGAGTTTTTTAGTTGCCTGGACATTGGTATTAAATGACACCTCTTCCTTGCCTTCACAGCTAGTTATGGTTGCAAAGGTTGTTTTGAACCCCCTCTAGAGGTGGGCTTCAGTAGGTTCTCACCTACTCTATAGAATCTATTGTTATAGATACTATGTCTATAGGACAGGATTCTGTAACAAGTTTTTTGAATCCCACCACCTCCATAGGAGTGCTAACCAACCAAACATCTAAATATACCCCAGGTAAAATTTAGGTGGAAATGGAGACACAAAATCACCATTGCATAGGAACATGGTGTGCCTCTTTCAAAGGTGGTTTCTGGTTTCTTTGCATCATTAGCTTTGGTATTCCTCAGAGCTTCACATTCAGCCAGTGTGGCACTGTAGCTTGCTATGTACATATCTCTGCTCAGTCATGAAACTTACTGACTGGCCTTAGGCTAATGATTTTCTGAGGGATGTTGTGAGTATGAAATTGAATACACACTGGAAAGCATTCTTCACATTAAAAAGTGCTACAGGAGGGCATCATTATTATAATAATGATTTGGGGGATTTAGGCCTTGGGTTTTTTTGTGCTGTAATGTGATGTTTTCAGAATATTGATAAGTTCATGATATTCTAAGAGTATCATCATCTGCTATTGTGAATGCTCAGGTTTAGAGTCACAAGGTTTAGAGGTAAAAAAAGTATGTACATACATACAGGTTGGTGGTGGTGATAGCTGTACTAAAAGCAGCACTACTTCACTCCTCTTAGCCATACATATATCATTTTATTCATTCATTCCTTTATTATTCAATTTTATTTAGATATTATTTCTAGCTTGCCTTGTCCACTGCCCATTAGCAGTTGGCCAGATTGGCTCACAACAAAATTAAATAATTTTTTTTTAAAAAAATGTAATAACAAATGAAACAAAAAATTACAATACATACAGCAGCAAAGATCTCAGTGTACAGACTGCCTGTGAGGTGAAATTAGGGCGCGGGGTGCAATTTTGCAAAGAGTTTTGACAGAATTGAAAGTATTTTCAATACACCATATTTTTTGGTGCATTGCTGGCAAACCAGCTTAAAAGCTGTTCAGTTTTTAGAATGATCCCTAGTTGTCTAGAATCAGCCATTTGACCAGTATAGGAAAAATTGCCCTCATTCTAATGGACTTTATTGTTGTTGTTGACATCAGCACATAGTTGAATCTGTTTGCAACACAGTTGTTGCTATATCAGGGCATCTAGTACACAGTCCCTGATTGTTTTGAATCCCCTGAGGAGAAATAAAACACTGAAAAAGTCTGCTAAAGCCTTAAAAGAGAGGAGAAACAGTAGTTCTAAACAGTCAATGACAACCACAAAAATGGTACAGTTAATGGTATGGTCTGTCCCCCCCTACCCCCCAGTGCAGAACTTCTGAGACAAAAACAGGACCTGGAGAGCATTGAACCCAACATTGATATGATGAGCACAGGAACCTAAATCAAGCTAGGCCTTGTTTTTCCAAAACACCAGCAATTTTTGTTTTTCCTGTACTTTTTCCTGGCATGATTCTAAACAAATAGATGCATTTTCATAGCTAGAATTGGCCAGAGGGATGTTGCTGCCACAGGGCAAAATGCAAAATATACAACATGCGTCATGAGCATGTACAATAAGCATTTGTTGCCACCGGCAATCACCTGGACTAACTGCAGGCAAAAGACAGCTCCAATTATGACCTTCTAAAAAACAAGCATTGGCTAGCACCAGCACAATATGATGCTCGTGGGGGGAAAAGACATATTATGATGCTGAAAATAGGGAATTGTTTCAAATGTGAGTAGAAAACATCCCAAATGGCTGGGAAAATAAAACCTAGCCATTTCAGCAGTTGAAGAGAGGAAGACTCTTTCACCTCCTCTGCTGCCAATGACAATCTTTGCTATTCAGTGGCAGCAAAGTACAGGATTGGGATCAAAGTAATGGCATGAGGGAAGCTCATCATCTTTTTCCATCCCTGGAGCCAGACCTCTATGAAAACAACAGTAGTCACTGGAGCAAAAGGGAAATTGAGAGGGACAATGGCAAGCCACTTCTCTCCATGTGGTTACAAGTATAGCAGGATTTGTCTCATACTGTTAACATTGGTACAAATGATCATGTGGTCTGGGTCGATCATTTGCTCTAAGTGATGAGAATAAGACAATAAGAAAAGCTCTTGAGGTTCAGGCCAACACTCAACCTGTTCAAGCATCCTTTTTCCCCTTAGTATTTCCATGTGCTGCCTCTGAGATTCTGCCTCTGAGAAGCACATGCACACATGCACACACAAACAAGACATATGTCTCTCTTTGAACCTTAAACATCCCACCATGGGGAGCAAGTTTAACCAGCTCCTCCAAAACAGACTTCAGTATGCTGAAGTATGCAGTATTCTTCAGCCTTCAACTTTCTGTTTAGATCCATGAGGAGGAAAGAAACATCGCTCCTCACTTTTCTTGGCTCTGTGGGGATGTGATGGTTTTGAAATCTGTGCAAAAAACCAATCTTATTGCAAGTTGATGTTCAACCTTCCACTGACATAGGTCATGCCAGACCTTCAAATCTATTCGTTACTTGCAGTATTACATTGTCAAGGACAGCAAAACATAAACACAGATGCCTAGTTGAAGGCAAGATTGCCTGATGTGTAATTCCACTGACAGGTAAAGTCTAAAGTAGCTGAATATATTTTTCAGCCTTACTCACAGAATCACACAAAGAAACACCAAAAACTTCCAATGAGTTTACCCTGAGCATTTATTTTCTACTAGCACCCAAAACCAGAGTTACTACGGGAGCACTTTAGAGACTTGCACCCATAGTTACTGCACCACCTAGTGAAAACCTATGGGAAATTCATATTGGAATCCAGTGTAAGTTGTTCTTACACTGGAGCAAGGACTCCCCATAGTTACTCTGGATTTTGCCCTAGGAATGTATGTTTTTACACTGATGAATGTTAATTGTATGTTCATCAAACCAAAGAAGTTCAGTTCATGTTCCATCAGTTCAGGTTCTATTTGTTCCAACATGGACCCAACAAGCTTTCAATTTAGTTTTAAATTATTTTTTATAAGACTGTAATACTAAAGACACTTTCCTGGGAGTAATACCCAGTGAACACAATGGGGCTTACTTTTGAGTAGACATGGTTAGGATTGTACTCTTTGTTTTCAAATAAGTGGTGACATCAGATGACTTTTACAGCCTGTTCTTGCTTTGCTTTAACTACAGTACTTGTTAGTATTTGCTTTTATTTATTCCTTTTCAAGATATTTTTCGAAAAATATGGTAGTTAAAACTTTTCTTCTTTTTTGAAGTTGGATATCCTAATTGGTAATGGCAGCGAACAGTTCCTAATGGGTAATGCAGAATTTGTTTTCATCCCTTAAGGCTATTTTGTATTTGAGGAAAAGTACTGGTGTAAAATTTTCATTCTAACTTGTTTCATTTGTCTTCTTCTGCTACAGAAATTCTGAGCTCTTCCTTTCCCTGTTTGCTTGTTTTCTGCCTGTCAGGAAGAAATGCCTCACAGCAGTGACTATAGGAATCAATATACCTACATTTCAACTAAACTATACTTCCAGCTCAATACAGAACAATTGCTGAAGGCATCAGCAGACTTTCTTAAAGGTGAGAAAGTAATGATTTTAGATGTGCTGGGTTTTAAAAAAAATCTGTCACCCATAAACTTTTCAGGTGAGTCCCAAACATTAAATAACTCTGATTTCTGTCTGCTTTGTATTACGAGTATAAATCAATTTGTGGATTTTGAAGCTGTCAGTGATCATTGTGATTCACCATTTAATTGTTTTGTTTATTGTCATTTTAGCTTCAACAAGATGGCTGCTGTATCCAGAACAGATTCCGTGGGTGTCTTGTACATTTCTACTGGAAGGCAGACAGCAATAGTTCACAGTTTACTTTTTGTTGTGATACCTGTTCTAGGTACATGACAATTCTGTTGACTCAGTTGCACAAATGCTTTTGTAGTTCTCTTGAGAATCTAAAGCAAATCTTTAAGCTATACAGACATGCAGAGATCTACCCAATAAAAGTAACTAAAATGACTGGGAAAGGATTAGTAACCTTTGTAGTGTCTGATTGCCAGACACATAAAGCAAATCAACCTGAGAAACCAATTCTGAGGACTTGCTATGGTGGCATGGCAGAAACTGGGTGTAGCAAACATACTGTAAGGCACATCTGTAAGCCCCACTGCTGGGCCAAACCCAGAGCATCTCTGGAGCTAGCCCACTCTGAGAGGCACCAATTGATATAGCCCAGTGATGAGAAATGCCACGCTAGTGTGTGGCCAGCTCCAGTTCTCCTCAGCTTGTGATCTGCACAAACTGCCAAGCAGTGGAGAACTCGGGGCATGGGAGAGGGTGTTTCAGGGCAGGTAGAGGTGGGGAGAGTGCAGGCAGGAAATATGCAGGGGAAAGGGAAGGAGGATGGACCAGTGGGGTTCACCTCCACTGGATTTAGAGCCTCTGTAATGGAAGTTCTTGTTCAGCTCCAGCTGGGTGACTGTGGTTTTTTGAGAAGGGCAAAGGAATTCCATGGCAGGGAAAGGCAGGCAGGGAGGAGCCCTGTTCTGCCAAATCCTATCATCTGTGGCAGAAACATACCAAGGGTACTTTGTGGCCCATGGGACACTGCACATGCTACTTCAGTGTCCCAGAGTGCCCCTTCAATGATCCATCGTGTCCCCAATCCAGACAGTGGCACAGCTCCAGAGCCTATCCTCAGGGGTAGACTGCTCTCTGGAGAGGGCACTCAGAGAGCTCCTTTGTCACCCAGTTCCCAGATGGCAACATAGCCCCCAACACCTCTCACCAATGGGGAGATTACATGCTCCCTTGCCTCCAGTGGGTGATTTGCAGAGGCTTTCCTGAACTGGCCAAGCAACTTTGCCCAACCATCTCTGGAAATGGGAGTGTGTGTACGTACAGTGGAAAGGGACATGAACACTCCACACCATTATGCCCCCATGGGGGCACTCTCCTGGATATGCCTCTGATTTGTGTTAGATTGTAAAATCCAACACCTATGTTCTCCAGTATGCACTGACAAAAAGCCCCATTTCGGGACCTTTTGTCATCCCCTTCCCCCAAACACCCCCTTCTCCCAAGGAGATCATTTTAGCATTGCTGCACCAAGTGGCTCCACTAGGGATAAAATTGGGCTGCCCATTACCATAACTAGTATTGATCAGGTATTCTTAAAGCAAGGATTCATGCACAGAACCATTCAAGTATAATTGAAGGGATTTTTATCTTGCAGGTGACTTCCTTGAATGTGACAGTCAACTCTCCCCAGTAAATAGGCAGTCTGACTTTAAAGAGAATCAGGACAAGCAGGGAAGTTTTAATTTTTTTCCTTCTTTGAAATATGGCTCAGGGATTGTTCAGATCAGTCACTCAATCTTAACTTGCTAGTAAACAGGCCATTTTTAATTAAAGCTTTTGCAACTCACAGCTACAGATCTGCAAGGCTTGTTAACTTGGAAAGGGGCTCCGGATAATTTGGGGCCCTTTGCCAGTGCTGCAGTGCAATCTTACTAGCAAAACCAAGTTAGCAGTGTTTTGAATTTCTTCTCATTTCAAGAAGTGAAAAAAGGATCAGCTGCTGTCAAAAATGCCTAGATCTGGGTCACTGAGAATGCAGCCAGGAAATGCTGTTTTCCCTCATGCCTTTACCCTCGTGTGTATCAGGCAGGAGTCAGCTAGTGTGCCAAGGAGCTGATAATCCAAAATCAAAACCACATGATTCCAGCAGCTGCTTCCCTCCCACTGCTTTCATGTCTCCAAACAGGATCTGCAGAATGCCCCTGAGGATCTTGTCTTATAGAAAATCAATGGCCTTGTCTTGACAAGTATTATATGTTGCTGCTTGGGAGAAACTCAAATACACTTCAAATTTCATATTTTTTTTTTTTGAAATTTCAGTGCCAGCTTGTGAAGAATAGTCTGTTTCTCTCCCCACCCTCTTATATATTTTTCCTTTATTTGGGACATCTCACCTCCTAAGGAGACTGCCTGTAGAGGATGTAGAGGATATTGCCACAGGATTTATTTTTAGATTCTTTATCAGTGTGCCAATTGGCTGCAAATGCAGGATTTGGATTCATGTCTTGAACCAGTAGCTTCCGCAGCAAGGGGCAGAGTCCTAAGTTTTAAAGGATGCTGCTACATCCTGTATAAGCTGCCCCTTCCCCTCAGCTCACTGGCAGCGAGAGCAACATGAAGGAAGATGCCTCTGTATTATCCTTTCTGCCGAGAATAGCTCTAAAGGCAAGGAAGATGAGCAGCTTACATGGCACATTGAGGAGCCCTGCTGTTGGAAATTTGATATCTGAAATTTGCTGGAGAGTTCTGGCTAAGCCCCCCACTCTGGCCTGAGCAATGCCACTGACCCTGACTGCGGTAGTGGATATATGAATTGCGCCATGAATCACATGGTGCCTTCCTCCTAAGTGGGCCATGTTTCTACAGACCCTGCCTAGGTTCAGTTATGTATAGATCCAAAGCAGGTGAGGTACACACTGGGTGACATGCCAGAGGGGGTGACATGCACAGGCGCAGCCCCAATTGCTCTACTCAGATCTGTATAGGAGGCCTGCCCAGTAACACAGGTACAGCAGGCCTGCCCAGCAGGCCTACCCAGTAACAAGTGTCAGACTCCAGGTCCAGCTCCCATTCCGCACCTTCCTATACACCGTCCTAGCCTCCCTCTGCCCTGCACGCTTGCCTCCTGCCTCTTCCCTTCTCACCCAAGCCACCCGAAACCCCTCCACTGTGTCACCCCAGGACGTCCCACTCTAGCACCAAACACACTTGCTCTGTGCTTAGCTGAGGAAGCCTAATGCGCACATGCAATAGTCATGCCTGCCAGTGGCATAGCTAAGGGGGTTGCAACTGCACCGGGCTACAAGCTTTATGGGGGCTTCAAGCTGAGCCTAACACTAGTGGCTAAAGTTGTGAAAATGGATTATGTATGAATGATAACACCATCATGTTATATATCATTGGAAAGGTAATTTAATGAAGAATGCAATGAAACAAACATTGGAATATCTTTATTTTATCGAAAGTTATTGCTAATTAACCAGAAAATGTAAATACAAAAGCCTGTGGAACAAAAATGGATTTTCTTAACTCAAAACCTTCCCAAGATACTGATTGCTCTGAGAGCCAATGGGATGTAATTTTGATACTAGATGGAACTAATAAGTTGTTAATATGAATCAGCTCTCATTTCCATATCTATCTATCTATCTATCTATCTATCTATCTATCTATCTATCTATCTATCTATCTATCTATCTATCTATATCTCTCATAATACCCATGCTAACTTGGTATACAGACACTACTGCTGCTCTTTTATTTAGCAGGGAAAGGGTAACCAATAAAGGACACAATTTTTATTTTTTTACTTAATTCTTTGACTCCAGATATCAAATAGGTGCTTTAGCTAAGCCACTAGAAGAGCAAATGGGTCGTGGACAGCTGAGGAGGAGAAGGCAGATTTTACCCCAATTTTTAAAAAAAATACCCAGAGATGAAATCTCTTCTGGTTGTGACATCACTTCTGGGGGAACATTTTGAGCTTTGCACAGGGCTACTTGAGAATCAGCTACGCCACTGATGCCTGCGCATTAGGTGTCCCCAGCCTAGTGATGGGCACTCTTGCCTGTCGCTAAACTGGGAAAGCCTGAAGCACATGAATGATGGTGCCATGCGCATTCTGTGCCTCTGAAGCCTCCAAGTGTGAGTGTCTCAGTGTTGGAGCCTTCAGAGGTGCAGTGCACATGTGCTACTATCATGCACGTACAAAACAGGAGTCACAAGCTGGCTTCTGCATCAATGTAACACTCACTCTTGTGGCACCCCCACCTACAATGTAATGTCCCAGGGTCTCCCCTGGCACTGAAGGTATGAATAAAAAATCCCCTCAAAGACCTCTGTGTAACAGGATGCTGAACCCAGTTCCTCCTTTTTGAGAAAATGGTCTGCTTGAGACACAACTGTGTGATATTGGATGTCTAATTTATTTATTTGTTTGTTTGTTTTAAAAATTAGTCATAGACCAACTCAAGGCAGCTCACTTTAAAACGTAATTAAAAACATAAATAGAACAGTCAATTTAAAACAATTAAAACATATAAGAGTTGAACCAACGAGCCCCAGCAACCAAACGAGCCGCTGCATTCTGGACTAGTTGAAGCTTCCAGACTGTCTTCAGAGGCAGCCCCACACAGAGCGCGTCACAATACCCCAGTCTCGATGTCACTAGGGCATGGGTCATAATATACTTATTATGCATATTCTGCAGCCTGCAAAGGCATATTCTGCAGCCTGCAAAGTTGCCATTTTCCAAATTCTTCATGGCATGTATTATTCAAAATACTAAGAGAGGGGGGGAGAAATAAATAAATTAATCACTTAAGGTGGTAATTGCCTTGAGTTTTGTTCATTTCTCTTTTGTTCCTATATTGCTAAAAATTGGAGAGTCACGCATAAAAGAATGAATTACCTCATTAAATGAAAACAGCTTCTTCTGAAAGAGCAATATTGATGACAAAGTAATGAAGAACAATTTGGTGGAGCTTGGGGACACTTCCTGTCTCATATTAATAGCATACACATTTGTTTCAGTTCTACTGCAGGGGCTCGTCTGTGTTTTTTTTCCTATTCTCTCTCCTGTTCCCTTTTCATGTCTTCCTGAGGTTTCTTTCCAAATCACTGATTAATTTCATTAAGCAGAACTGTTGAGATGCAAAATGGATAAAAGTAAAATAAAATGGATAAAATAAAAAATAAAAAAGTAAAAAAATGGATAAAATAAAAGTAAGCTTTTATTTGCCAGGTCAAATTTACCCATTATCAGAGTCATGTGGAATTTCCATAATGTAGGCATCCTGGTTCCCATCCTGTCTATTGCCCAGTCTTGTTTAGTAATGGGATGACCTGTTGGTATCAACCCACAGGGCTTGACCCAAGTTGAAACTAGAGTCATTCCCTATCCCCTGCAATCTGATTTGAAAGCAAGTCATAACTGGGAAACTTTCTGAGTCTTTAAGTCAAGTTCCCCATCCTTTTTAAAGCCCTAAAAAAAGCAGCTACTGCTGCACTGTGTATATTGAAGCTCTCTTTAAACATTCCCTTCATGTCCCTGCCCATCTGTAAATGGGGTGGATAGGGTGAGAGGGATTGCAAAATATCAGGAAAGGTAGCAGGATAAGGGAGGAATAGGCTCACATGCAGCTGCTACAAAGCTTACCAGGACAACATAAGCCTTGGCAATTCTACTCAGAAGTAGTTCCACTGTAGCTGATTCCAGTGACATAGCTAATGATCATGTAGCCTGGTGCAAAGCTCAAAATGTTGCCCTGGAAGTGATGTCATACCCAGAAGCGACATCTTCCCTGGGGATTTTTAAAAAGAAAATAGGGGGTAAACCTGCCTCCTCCTCCCCTGCAGCTTACCACCCATTTGCTCTGCTAGTGAAATAGCTAAAGCACCTATTTGGAATCTGGAATCAAAGAAGATTTTGTTGTCCCCTCACCCCACAACAACAAAATCAAATTTAATTAAGTAAAAAATGAAAATTGTGTTCCTTGTTGGTTAGGGAAACTGTGCTGGGGCAAAGAGAAATAGTTATTCTTTCTCTGCTAAATATAAGAGGAGGACCACTTAGAAGTTCCTGTATACCCAGTTAGCATGGGTAACTGTATTATGATATACAGTATGTACTGTATATGATATACAGAATGTACTGAGAGCTGATTCATATTAACTCCTTATTAGCCCCATACAGTATCAGAATTACATCTCATTGGCTCTCAGAGCAATCAGTATCATGGGACAGTTTTGAATTAAAAAAATCCACTTTTTTGTTCCATAGGCATTTTTTTTTCACTTTTTGATTAATTGATCATAACTTTTGATAGAATATAGATATTCCAATGCAATTGTTTCATTGCATTCTGCACTAAATTACCTTTCCAACAATATATAACGATGGTATTATCATTCATACAAACCCTGTTTTTCACAATTATATCCACTAGTGTCAAGCTCAGCTTATAGTCTCCCTAAAGCTGCCTCCCCACTTCCCTGCCTCATTGACTTCCGGGGCTTCTCAAGCCAGTTGTATGGTTTTTCATATTGTAAAAACAGTAAACAAGCACCACCCAAGACAAAGGCAAACTTGATTGATGACTTGATTATGAAACATGTCAGTGGGGCCCTGATAAAAATGTTTTCTGTCTTCCCCGCAAGCTGGTTTTTTCAGCAAAAAATGCATGCAGCTACACCATGGAGCACAGAGTACATACTATGGTGGGAGTGGGGATCAGACAGCCTGCAGATAAGCAGAGAGGGGGGTATTTTGTGTCCCTGTGTGTTTGTATGTGTTGCTTATTTGGAGGGGGGTGCAGAAAACAAAAACAAATAGCTTTGGAAAAGACATCATGCTGTGTTGAAAAGGGATGCTTGTCCACTCTGCTGTTTATACTTCACTTTAAAGATGACTCACTTTAAATTTTGTTTTACTTAACCTCTTCCCCACCCCAAGTAGGGTGCGCCATTGCCTATGGGTTTCCTCAGAGTCACATCTGCCATTTTGCTGAAATATGTCTGAGGTCTGAAGAAAAGGGACAGGGAATTTCAGAAAGAAAGGATTTGGTTTGATTTTAGCCTTACTGTCTCCACCTGCTGAAATGTCCAGGAACAGTCTTCATGGTCAGATTGTTTGCTTCACATAAGAACTGCTTTCCAAAATGTTTCAAACATCTAAACATCACTGGTTAATGGAATAAACCTGCTAAACTGTGCCTGGTAAAATTAATAGCACTAGTTATCTTGCTGAACAGGGAATTGAATTGACAGCATCAGGAGACTGACACAACTCATTATCCAGTTTGCATTTCCTTCCAAATAGCAGTTAAGGAGATTCAATAAATCCCTCAATGCTTTTCCTTCAGCATAAGTCTTCAGGCTTGTTCTCCGAACTGATGAAATCCTTCTCTGTGCCCCTGACAGGAAGCCTGTTGCTGAAATGATAAAGGTCTGCTTAAGTGCATGTGCTGACCTCCATATATCCATGTGACCTCTTCACTGTCAGTCAAGCAAAAAGATCTCGTAGACAGACATGATTTGATGCAACTTCTTTCCCTGATTACAAGCTCCAGCTTAAGAGTCACAGCTGTACATGTCACTACCATTCCCAATGTATCAAATGGTCACCAATGCTGAAATCTTTTTTTTAAAGGAATCAGTAGATTTGCCCGTAGCTACCGGTATATAGGAATGGCCAGTTTGGTCAGCATTTTTTCCACCAGCTTTAGGGGCTGTGCAAAAAAGCTCATAATTTGTTTCTACAGAGATTTCTACTTACCCCCAAAACCAGAGTAACTACGGGACAATGTTAAGAGACTTTATGTGCACCTGTAGTTTCTGCACCACCTAGTGAAAACCTATGGGAAATTCATATTGGAATCCAGAGTAAGTTGTTCTTACACCAGAGCAAGGACTCCCCATAGTTACTCTGGATTTCGCCCTTTGTCTGGATTTCTTCACATGTTCTGGACATTGAAATTCAGAATCAGATATAATGTATTCATAGTGATAAGAATTGTGCAGCATAACAGAAATTCATCCTTGTATAGTGCATGCACTATTTCATAAAACAGTACAGTTGTGCTTCCTTCCACTCAAAATAAACAAACCACACTTTTAAATGGCTACTGTCACTTTACACCACTCCCCTCCCACCCCAGTGTTGAGCACTGGCAGAAAAGCTCCTCATGGTTCCTTTATGACAATCGTGCTAGAAATGCGAGCATACCACTGGAACTGCATCCAACAGGATCAGGCCTTTACTTAGGAAATATAGGTACAGCAATATATATTCATTTTTAGTACAGATGTATCAAGATACAGATTAGCACATGCAGATCTAATTTGAACAGACCTAATTCCTGATAACCAAGGAGGCCAAGGAAGCACATTTCAAAGTGTTCTCTTATGTTTAGCTGAAGAAAAGCAAGTGTCCTTCTTTACCAGTGTCTTTTCCAGCGCCTGTTGCTTTGATCTTCTCCCATACCATGGTCTCAGCAAAGCCTTAGAGGAGAGAATTGCCTTCATTCACTTCCTTCTCCTCATTTGGGCATCCTCTTGCTTTTCACAGCTGAGGACGAAACCAGGGAAGCCTCCTCAACCCTCTCATGCCACACCCGGAAGGCACAACAGTGCAACCCAACCTGGGTGAAACACTCTAGCAAAAACCTATTTGTTGAGTGGCCTAATTTACACAATATATACAATGTATTCACATTCACCCTGGTGAATAATAGACTCCAGTGCTTCTCAAAGTGGAGGTCAGGAACCCCTTGGGGGCTCACTACTTCATTTCAAAGGACTAATGCAAAGCCTCCATCTTGGAATTGGGCACTGGGTGCCACCATCCTCGAGTGGAGCATTCAAGCTGCTTTTCAGGTGTAACCTATCCTAACCAAACTTTCCTGGGTGTACGTACTATTGAACACAATGGGACTTACTTCCAAGTAGACATTCTTAGGATTGCACTAAAAGGGCACAATCCAGAGTAACTACGGGGAGTCCTTGCTCCGGTGTAAGAACAATTTGCTGTGGATTGCAGTATGAATTTCCCATAGGTTTTCATTAGATGGTGCAGTAACTACGGGTACACGTAATGTCTCTTACGTGCTCCCGTAGTTACTCTGGATTGTAGGGTAAGTCTCAATGTACATAATGAGGCTTACTTCCAAGTAGACATGGAAGAGCTGTGGCATCAAAGTGATGCCACATTTTTTTTTTGGGGGGGGGGGGGGGGAGGTCCTGGAAATTCTCAGAAGGGAGTCCTGGGCAGAAATTCTTGAGAACCATTGATATATTCCATGTGAAAGAAAAATACACAAGTGAAAAACATTTTTAAAATAAAAGACTGCGCCTATGTGCCAACATTCAAAACTGCATCATAGGGAGATGCCTGCACATGACAAACCAACATGCTGCATGACAGCACCAGACCTGCCACCTTGAAACTATATTGTGACATCCTGGCTGAGCTTGAAGGAAATGTTGTCTCAAATTCTTATTCCACAGGCGAATCTCTGGGTGGACTCAGGAATGGTCCTAAAAGGAAGGGATGTAATGACAAGCTCTGGTTTTGCACTGACATGCACAGCATGTCTGGCTGAAGACAGCAGCCAAAAACAATCGTATATGCTTTTAATATTTCATTATCCATGCCAGATTAATTTAGACGAGGCCAGTGATTTAGGAAAGGTTGAAAAAGACCCACACAAAATATCACATCACATCCAAATGCCCCTTGCTATGACAGCTTGTTTACTTTTTATGATATTTGAGACACTTCCCAGAGATTTGCAGACTTGCCAGAGTCTGAAATAGGAGCAGCTAAAATGTGAAGTGTTTTTATTTTTGTGTAATTAAATATGACACATGAGGCTGAGAAGAAAGACAGTAAAAGCTTTCAGGAAGAGGGCACACATGTTGCATTCGGGTTTCCACGTGCCACTTCAGAAAGTATTGCTCTTCTAGTTGTTTCTTAAAATCCATAAACAGTCCAATTGCTTTCAGGCCCAAATCCTAGACCATTTTTTTTTGGCTTGGACATAGCTGAGTTGATAGGACACATGCTGCATCCTGCAGTTGTAGGACAGTCACAGAGGCTTCCTCAAAGTAAGGAATATTCTTTCCCTCACCTTGAAGGCAGGACAACCATATGTCATAACTGCAAAAGAGGATAAGGCCTCCCCAAAAGTAGGACACCTAAGAAAAATGTAGGATATTACAAAATAAAAGCTAAAAACACTTATAGATGCTGCTTTTATGTGGTTAAACATTATAATATTACTTATATTAAATTTAAAACTTTTACATATAACTTACGAATAGCAAGAAGACTACGTGCAGACTGTTCAGAAGGAAAAGGAGGACAACAGACATTTCTTCCAGTACACACAGATAAAGAGGACATGTCCTGGAAAAATAGGGCATATGATCACCCTGCATTGCCCTTACCTTAGTGCTCATAATTTGTAAGTGCAAATAAGTTAGTAGGACTTACTAGCACTAGTCCTAGTAAGTAACTTAGGGTGCAATCCAGAGTAACTATGGGGAGTCCTTGCTCTGGTGTAAGAACAATTTGCTCTGGATTGCAATAGGAATTTCCCATAGGTTTTCACTAGGAGGTGCAGTAACTACGGGTACACGTAATGTCTCTTTACTTACTAGTATGGTAAGTTAGGACCTAAAAACCTTTGCTCATTTTTTGGAGGTCTGTCCAGAGCTCCTCAATGAAATGATCAACCTATTGTTTTGCACCTATCATCCCTTGCAGAGGAATATTTCTCTTACCATGCAGAATTTGGCCTTTAATTTGGAGTAATACTAGGCACAATCCCAAGGGTGGCCCAAAGAAATTCTGAGAAAATCCTGGAAGCACCTTCCCACTAGTCAGGAACATCATTTTGTTTCATTCTTTATTTGCAGTCACAGACCCAAAAGCTCATTAAAAAATGTCAAGAAAATTAAAACCAAGTGATAATTAGATTACTTAAAAACAGTCACTGTCGGCACAATCCTAACCATGTCTACACAAAAGTAAGCCCCATTTTGTTCAATGGGTCTTACTCCCAGGAAAGTGTCTTTAGGATTGCAGCCTTATAAAAAGATTTCTAATATATACAAATATAAAGGATATTTATAGAGAAGAGGCAAGGATCTTTGTGCGTATTCTTTGAGCTGAGAAGAGAAAGTTAGCCACTAATTCTGTGTTGGACTTGTTCTTGTCTTCCAAAAGGTATTTTAAGTACCAATTAGATGTCCTCTTTGGGAAATTACTCATGTCAAGTTTCTTAAAAAATCTTTTACACTCATCCTTGTAGAAATTGCATACAAAAAGAACATGTTCCAGGGTCTCTATTTCCATGTCATTACAGGGACATAGGACACAATCCAGAGTAACTACGGGGAGTCCTTGCTCCGGTGTAAGAATAATTTGCTGTGGATTGCAGTATAAATTTCCCATAGGTTTTCATTAGATGGTGCAGTAACTACGGGTACACGTAATGTCTCTTACGTGCTCCTGTAGTTACTCTGGATTGTAGGGCCAGTCTGTTTTCATATGGTACACCATTGTAGCATCCTTCCAAGACTGAAGATGGAAGGCAGTTGAATCTAGCATTTGTCAAAACTTGCTGATATTTTGGGATGGTTAAATTATCCAGGTATCTAGCACTTTGGTTGAATTCAAAGTTTCAGCCAAAATGCAAGGGTGCACAAGTCTTGTGGGTATTTGATATGGCATAATGAAAGTCAATATCTTTGATCTGTTTTCCTATGATGGACTTAACAGTCTTAGGGTGCAATCTGGAGTAACTACAGGGAGTCTTTGCTCCGGTGTAAAATCAATTTACTGTATATACTCGCATATAAGCCATGTTTTTTAACTCTTTTTTGGAGCTTAAAAAGCTCCCTCAGCTTATATGGGGTCAAGCAGCCAGCTAGTCCAGCAGGAATTCCCAGAAGGAACAGGTTTCTTTATATTCCTCCTCCTCTCTCTCTCCCCAGAGGTTCCTCCATCCTTTCCCCTCCTTTCCTATGAAGCCTAAACAAGTAGGTGTCCAAATAAGTAGGTATACTTTGCAGTCAGCGTGAGAAGAATTTTCTGCCCTGAAGTATTGGAGGGGGCTAATAAGGAAGGGTCTCTCTGCTAAACATCCTATTTTGGTTAAAAATCTTATTCCTCGCAAGTTTTGAGTTGGTATGTTTGCAAAGGGAGGGTGTATGCAAATGATGTCCCCTCCCTCCTCCCATTGTGTATGCTGAGTCAGGCAGGTTCATAGACGCCCCACTAAGAATTACTGAGGAGAGAGGACCTTTGAGTGCCTGCACTCCTCTCTCCATCCACAGCCTTTGCATGCCTTTGCATGCCTACTCAGAAGCAAGTCCCATCCTAGTCAATTGAGTTTACTGCCAGGTAGGTGTGGATAGGATGGCAGCCTCAGAGCCCAATCCTCTCCATGCCTGCTCAGAAGTAATCCCATCCTAGTCAATGGAGGTTACTCCCAAGTAGGTGTAGATAGGATGGCAGCCTCAGAGCCCAATCCTCTCCATGCCTGCTCAGAAGTAATCCCATCCTAGTCAATAGAGCTTACTCCCAGGAAGGTGTGGATAGGATGGCAGCCTCAGAGCCCAATCCTCTCCATGACTGCTCAGAAACAAGTACTGAGTGACCATATGTCCTCTTTTCCCAGGACAGGTCCTCTTTTTTAGCCTTATCTCCTGGTAGGGAAAAAAAAAACATTGCCCTTCTTTTCTTTGTTTGCTGGCAGCATTGAGCCATCCTGGTCAAAGGATTAACTCCAAGGAAAGCAGTGACTGACCATATGTCCTCTTTTCCCAGGACAGGCCCTCTTTTAACTCTTGTGTCCTGGTAAAATATCTTTATATTTACCAGTAACCTACTGATGCCTCAGTAAATGTTATTTTATTGGTATCTATTTTTATGTTATTTTGAAATGTACCAGAAGCTGCTGCATTTCTCACCCTCGGCTTATATGCGGGTCAATAAGTTTTCCCAGTTTTTTGTGGTAAAATTAGGTGCCTCAGCTTATACGCGGATTGGCTTATATGCGAGTATATACGGATACTCTGGATTGCAATATGAATTTCCCATAGGTATTCACTAGGTGGTGCTGTAACTACGGGTGCATGTAATGTCTCTTATGTGCTCCTGTAATTACTCTGGATTGTAGGGTTAGACACATAAACATGAATAAAATCTTGAAATAGGGCTAAATAAATAGCTGGACATATAAAAGGTCCCGTTACCTTCAATAGCTTAGGGCCTCATCAAGGTTAAATCAGGCCCTGATCATGAGCACACAATAGTAATTAATTTCCCTGTGCTTATGGTGCCATGCCAATGGAGGGCACACTGTATGTATCCTATGGCAGTGTGGGAATCTGGTGGCATTGTTATTTTAAGGGAACATTTGTGATGCCTCTGATGCCACAATGGGTCTCCTCAGATCTGGTGCAAGACCATTCAGAGTAAGAGGGAGCAAACACAGTAGAATCTGGTAGAAGAGTGTTTCAGTGAGACCTTACCCTGCTTTTGCCCTTTCTGCCATCTTTCCCTCCTCTGCACATTATTCCCACCCCCACAACCCATTTCCAGGTAGTGGTCCTCTAGTACTGCCAATGGACTTAACATGGCTGTTGGTATCACAATGCATTGTGCAACATATGGCCTTTTATAACACTTGTGTTCTGCTTTCAGAAAGGTCACGTAATTCAAGTTATAATTGGACTGTATGTCACATAAAGTGTGAATCAGCCCATGGCTGATAAATTCTGCATTATTTGTCAGTGTTTCCCAAACAGCCATCACAGAAAGAAAACCAAAAAATATTTCTTCCGCTTCCATGCCTAATATTACATCCACGAACTCTAACCTACTAATAAGCATGAGATTACCAGGCACTGAAAATGGCCTCTTCCTCTTGAAATACAAATCTCATTTACTTCTTTGTAGTCTATTTAAGCCATTCCAAAGAAGCCAAAGGAGATTATGGTGGTATCTTCTGTCCATTCTCCCTTATTTGGTATTAAGCCTATTTGTATAATAATGTATAAGTAACAGCTTTAATGTCTGGTGGTTGAAGCAACCTTAACCATTTCCATTACTGGATCACATTTTATCATTGCAGTGGCTGTTGTTTCTCCTCTTATGTGGAGAACCTGTAATTGTTGACCTTGTAATTTGTTGAACCTGTAATTTCTTCACCTTGGTGAAGAAAACCTAACATGCATATTCAAGACTTACACTCAACCTGTTACTATGAATATCCAATCTCTTGTTCCCAAAGAAAAAGCTAGATACCAGGCCAAAACGAGGAATGATACAAGCAGACAAAACACAGAGGTAAATTGGTTGCACTGATCATATGATGCAAAGAATCATTTTTTTTTATTATTATTATTATTATTATTATTATTATTATTATTATTATTATTATAATTATTATTATTCCTTCAGGAAACACAAGCAAAGATATAACATATGTGGAAGTATGTCTAGGGCTGGCTCAAAATATTCTGTTGACTGAAGACACATCCAAAGACTTTTCTCCTTATCCAAAGATGTGCCAGCCTCTGCACCTCCCTCCGTTCAGTGTTCAACCTCAGTAATCTTCCCCCTTCTACATTTTCTTTCTGTCTGTCCTGCTTTTCTATTTCAATTCAGGGGGTGGGAGAGATTGGAGGCAAGGATGTCAACAGGGATGAGCGTGTCATCCCATCCACTGCTTCAGTTGGCCGAATGGATAGACAACCCTGTGTCTGCCAACGTTGGCTCAGTTCAGGTTACCAGATGCATGCACATATGTATGTATTTATGTATATACTGTATGTGAGTATGTGTAGGTAACACAAAGGTAAGAGCAAACATGAGATTTTGACTCAATCCTGAGTGGGGTATAAAGATCTCCCACATTCTGAAGGGGTATAAAAATGAATAAAGCAATCTAGAAAATAAACTATATATATTTCTGAAAAGTACATAAAAACAGTTTTGTTTTAATGGGTTTTAAAAATCATACCAGACAAATGGCAGCTGTCATTGACAATACATTGCTGAAGATGTTTCCAGGAGTTCTCCGTCACTCTGCGTCATCTCAGGTGGAATAGCGTCGACTTCCTGTCAAATCCTTTCCTGTAAATCCTCAAGAGATCCAAGATGATTTTTGAAAACCTTTTCCTTCAGGTATCCCCAAAGGAAAAAGAGGCACATTTGACAGAACCATATCATGACACTAATTCAGTCAGGGTATGCAAGAGTCACACTTTACACGAGTGCCCTGCAAATTTCAATGTAGGGTAATGCTTGGCACTTCTCTGAAGAGGACAGTCAACCAGCATACTCCTGCCTGCAATATTGTCCTGTGGGATGAAGCATAGCCCACAAGATGAACAACTTGGATTTATGTACAGTATAAGGGACAATCTACTGATATTGGTGTTTGGTTTGCCATAGATTGGCAAAGAAATGAGGTGGAGATGGTAATTGGCTCCAGGGAATCTTCTCACCAGGATGTGAACATTATTTTTATGGTGGTTGGTTGACCTAATAATTCTTGTAAAAACAAAGACTGAGACAGAAGTTTGCATACTTGCCATAGACCCATTGCTTTGCATATTCTTCTGAACATCCTTAGCTAGAGCATACTTAGCATATTCTTTTGAGCACACTTTGGAATTGCAAATTCCAAAGATAGCATAATGAATCCATATCAAATTAGAAGAAGTTCAAGACAATGACTAGTAGCTCCAGTAGTAGTATTATGGGATCGGCTAGCCAAGAGAGCATGTAAATGCATGATTTTGACTACTCCCGAGTAATACTCTTGAATCCACAAAGACAGCATGGGGTTTTTGCCCGGTGTGCAAGATTCAATTAAAGCACACCAACAGGTCTGGCAGAAAACAGCTTAGTATCAAAGCAAGGCAATAATCTTAGAACATCTGCAGAGTATAATCTGGATACATATCAGCAGGTCCAGAGGAGAGCGACAAGAATGATCAGTGGGATGGAAGGGAAGCTCTACAAGGAAAGGTTGGGGGAACTTGGGATGTTCAGCCTGGAGACGAGGAGGCTGAGGGGAGACACGATTGCCCTCTTCAGTTACCTGAAGGGCTGTCATATGGAGGAAGGGGCTCATTTATTCATGGCTGCTTCTGCCTAGAACCAATGGGTACAAACTGCAAGAAAGGAGATTCTGGTTGGATATCCGGAAAAAATTCCTGACGGTGAGGGCGGTTTGGCAGTGGAACAGATTGCCAAGGGAGGTGGTGGAGTCTCCCTCACTTGAGGATCTACAAGCAGAGGCTTGATGAGCACCTGTCGGGTATGATATAGGAGGATTTCCTGCTGCAGGCAGGGGGTTGGACTAGATGACCTACTAGGTCCCTTCCAACTCTAGGATTCTATGATTCTATGAAAAATCCAGTAAAATTATATTCACTGCCCAGTCTCCCAACCTCCCTCAGTCCTTCATTCCTTTCTTTGACACAGTCAGCCTGAACCACATTTGCAAGAAAGTAGCCCTTGAGGATTACTGACATAGGAGGAAGAATCTGAGTTATTGCTTGTGAGGTCAGACTTCTGAAGCCTTCTTATCTTTGGAACAAAGGCACTGTGTTAGGCTGGCTCCTTGGTCTCCGGTTCAATAGTTTAAAACCTGAAGCATAGTCAGTGTGTAGGTGTCTAATTAGTTAGGCCATTTAGTTAGGCCGTTTAGTTAGGCCATTTAGACCAACCTAAGCCCTAGCACAAGTCTGTACTGGCTTGGGAGTATCACTAAAGGGCTGCAAAGGCACTGCTGCACCATTCCAGAGGAAGGTTAAGCCAGTGCACAGACACGCGCTTGCCTCCCGACATCATGGCGACAGGGAGACTGATGAGTTGTGCTAGCCTAGGTTAGGATTGCACCCAGAATGGTATAGATTAATTGAACTAGTTATAGTTTAATGGAAACAGACATCACTAGATGGTTTAAAAACTGGAGATTTGGTGGTGAATCCATAGAATTTAGCATATTTTTTGTGCCAATGAGAAAGTTGTATATTTTATGGAATTTGATGGAATAAAGGTTTATCAAACTATTTCCATGAATACTGATTTATTATTGAGACAAGCACTCTCCATAGCTCATACTTTTCATTGGAAAATTCCAAGTAGACATCAGACAACCTTTTAAATTATAGACACCTATAAATGTAGTAACAGACGCCTTCATATCTGCACAGCTTTACTCATCTATTGGGGAGGAGATAATTCACAGTAATGATGGAAACTTCCACGGTTTTTCTGCAGGCAATGCTGCAGGGAAAGATAATACCTCCTTAGCTGCCTTGGACTATATGACTCAAGAATAACAACTTATCTTGCACTTACAGTACTGATCCCTTTGGGCAGAAGGAAAGCATTACAAAAGTGCTCTTTGGCAAACAGCATAAATTACTTATGTCCTCTGTGCTTTCATGCAGCAGAATTCACACTGTCAACTACTGGGATAATGAGGAAGTAATTATGACTTACAGCACAATTCTATAGAAGGCATGTGCTAGTGGAATGCATGTTACACCAATATATACTACCACAAAAATGCCACAGAATGCTTTGCAGCAGTGCAGGGAGCCAGTGCACTAGCCAGAAGCCAGAGCCTTCCCATGCACATGGGCAGAGCAACTCTGGCTCACCAGAACATGGGGGCCTGGTGGAGGGGGGTAGAGAGGTTACTTGCCCCCAGAGGGGTTACTGGCAAGGGGGTAACTTTCTCCCAACCCAACGGCCCAATCCTTTCTAACTTTCTAATGTTGATGCAGCTGTGCCAATGTGGTGTGCACTGCATCTTGAAGTGGAAGTGTAGTTGCATAACTCTTCTCAAGGTGAAGGAATGTGTGGTCCCTTATCAAGGGTCTGCACTCTGACTGCATTGGCCCTGGACACTTGGATAGGATTGAGCCCTTAGGATTAGGCTGTAACATCTCTAACAGAAACACCTTAGAAGTGTTATTGGTGAATAAAATTTTAAAAAATGTTCAAATGAAACTAGCAAAAATGTAAGGTTCAGTGAGAGGTTTGAAAATGTGAGGTTTAATTTTCATCTATACTTTTGACAAGATAGCCATGTTAGAATGATACTATGGTATGTGTGGTAAATCATATTTTATTATGGGTGAAAACTAATGAGCTTAGTGAGCTGGTTTATGTTTGAGTTTATTTGGTTCTGGTCTGTTACTGTCAGGGATGAAAAATATACAGGAAAGTGACCTCAAAAGGCTGAGCATAATGGTTTCAGCAACAACATGGTGCTCATGAACTCAGGAACTTAATATTTAAGAACTACGGTGATTCGATGTATCTACAGTATGTTCTACTATAAAGAACTGGGACAACTACAACTCAGCATTTTTCGTAATGGGATGGATCTCTGCTTGAGTATAGTATTTGTCACTTCAGACAAATGCCTTACCTATGGTGGGTTGAAGGTGAAATGCAGTATTTGAGAGCATGTCAATATAAAAGTGGCACTGATGCATTGTGATGGACGATGTTTGTGGACACCATGTCCATTATTGCTGAACATCTAGGCACTGTGTTGGAAGAGTAGGAAACAGTAATTGTTCTATCAGAGCAAATGGAGTGGGCTTCTAATGTTCTCTCAATATTATTAGGGCTGCAATCATAAAGACACTTTCCTGGGAGTTAAGCCCATTGAACTCAGTGGGGATTACTTTTGCATAGACATGATTAGGATTGTGCTCTATATATGTCAAGTGTCCAATATTGGATTCATGTGAACTGGACACAGCAAATTACTATGCATATATAAACAGGAGCAAGCCCAGTGAGTTCCTTAGAACTTACTTTCAACTGTAGGATCAAATATTCTGGCCAGCTATAATCTATTGCTGTGTGTTACTTCCCAGGTTTTTTGGCCTTTTGGAAAGCTATAAATTGAGGCCTGACATTTTGCCATATGTTGTTGATGGCATTCTCAGAGGCAAAAAAGAGGCAGAAGGACTAACAACAGCCAAAACAGGAACTTGTAGACTGCTGTAGAGAGTAAAATCTTAAGTAGTCCAAGCTGCTTGTGGAGCTAATGAGCAGAAAGTTGGGTCTTCTGTGTTTAGTTACAGGTAGATTGAAAGTAGATTTCCAACTAATAGCCCAATCCTATGGACACTACTTCTGGCTCATGCCACCATTTGTATGTCATATAACATGCTGTAAAACAGGTTTGTGGCACACTTTGAGTAAGTGGCTCTGGCAGGGAGGCCTGCACGCCTCTGCCTGCGCTGTGGAGGAGACCCTGGCTGCTGGTACAGCAAATCTAAGGACATCACTGGCATGTGGGCTGGGTGGTGGGAGATCAGGGGGAGGGTGCAACAGGGTAGGGACTGGTCTAGGATGGGAGATGGGCTCCTAGGGTGCCGTGTCATGTTCAGAAACCAAACATGGAGCTTCTTAGGTCTGCGCTAGCTATTTTGCTGGCACAGACTTGAGTAGCCCACCTGAAAGAGCAGGGGTTTTATTCAGAGTAAAGGGACAAATGTCCCCTTCCCCTGAGAACATCACCAGCAGCTTCCTTGGACCCACAGGTTACAACAGTGGCCATTTTGGTGCTGCAGTTGTTGCACACTGGGAAGCTTAAGATTGGGTTGTGTGTATAGGATTGCAGCACAGCCCTACTCATGTCGACTCAGAACTATAGTCAATATAGTTCAATCTCAGAAGTTAGTGTGTATAGAATTGAAGTCTTAAAATTTTACTTTGCTGTTAATGATTTTTTTTTAAATTCATGATTCGTATATGCTGTACAAATGGTTGCTTTAAATAAACTGTTGACAATATTTTTATTCCATTCTACTTGATGTACCGTACTTGTAAGTTGCCTTGAGAGCCCTTTGAGCTATAAAATGGGACTGAAATGTTACAATTAGCAAACAAATAGATGTGTTTTCATTGGACCATGATTTATGTGCCCCCCCATATTTGACATTTCTTCCCTGCCCTTCCTTTACTCCTGAGCGGCTAAGTACTCTCATTAACTTTGGAGGGTTCCCACTAGAAAGCCTAATGGAGGATGAAAGGTGCATCCGCATTTGTCTTTGACTGCAGAGGGAGAATAATGCTTACTCTCAAATTCCATGCTCTCTCTCATTCCACCCCTTCCTTTTTCTCATAATAAAGCTGATTTTCAAAGTATATGAGTAGCCTGCAGAAAAGTTAATTGGAATTCTACAATGCATTGCATACGACATCCACTGCAGAACAGTAGTTAATGCTTAAGAAGACATTGTGTGTGCCACAAGGGAAATTAATCCTATTAAGTCTGAACAGGTAGAAAGGGCAGTGGATGCCAGCATGGTTAAGTAGGGATATGGAGGAGAGGTTGTTCAAAATGAAGATCAGTCAGCAAATAGTCAGCAGAATAATTTAAAAGGAAAGGGGGAAATTAGGACATAAAAATAAAAATATGACTAGAAACTAAGAACTAGAACTAATGGGTTCAAACTGAAAGAAAAGAGATTCTGTCTGGATATCAGGAAGAAATTCCTGTCAATAAGGATGGTTCAGCAGTGGAACAGACTGCCAAAGGAACAGAGGGAGGTGGTGGACTCTTCTTCACTGGGGATCTTCAAGCAGTGGCTCGTCAAGCACCTGTTGGAGATGCTCTAGAATCTAGAAGGATTTCCTGCTGCAGGGAATGGGTTGGTCTAGATGACCTATTAGGTCCCTTCTGAGACTATAAATAGGAATAATAGGGTCAGGTACCAGAGGGATGCATATGAAAAATTCATAGGATTCTGATTCATAGGATTCTCAGAATTCATACTTCTGAGTAGTCAGGATAGGGATCTGAGGCTGCAGAGCCAGCCACCAGGCATTGTGGGGGGTGGAAGGGTGACTGGGGGCAGTTGCAGGCAGTGGGGGCTGTTCATAGGCAGTTCTGGGGGTTGGGGGGTGACTGGGGGCTTGGAAAGCGGTGACTGACAGCTACTGAGAAATTCAAAAAAATCACTGCGCATAACAACACAGCTAACCCTCCTAGGCAACTAATTAGCTGCGTTGTCATGCGCAGTGATTTTTTTGAATTTCTCAGTAGCGGTCAGCCGTAGCTGCTGCTACTGAGCTTTCCAAGCCCCCAGTCACCTCCCAACCCCCAGAACTGCCTATGAACAGCCCCCACTGCCTGCAACTGCCCCCCAGTCACCCTTCCACCCCCCAGAACTGCCCCTAAAGAGCCCCCTCTGCCCCCCAAAAACCCCTCCATACCGGTCCCCTGCTTCTCCCTGTTCCCCCTCCCCAACCGGCTCGCTAGCACCCCCAAATTTTAAGATCCTATTCTGGCGAGGCGGTGCGATCCCCCTAGTGCCCACCAGTGATAGGATTGCTGCCTTAGCATCAGGAAAGATATCAGAAAAGCAGCAGATTTGTTTTCATGACCAGCAAAATGAACACAGCAAAATGCAAATGTTGTGGTGTTCTGTACCCCTTCTTCAGTTTCCTGCTTATAAATTTATGTTATAACCCAATCCTGAAGTTTATAAGTTATAACCTAATCCTCCAATTATACTGTCCAAATGAGTTTTCCAGAGGCACAGTGCACCTTTTAGCTATCATATCATGACATGCCAGTGCATATGGAGTGGCTGCTACCAGAAGCAGCGTGAACCTAGTAGTGAACACCTGCCACCTGCCACCTGCCACCCCCACCCCCACCCCCAGGAAACCGTGAGCAGTGGGGCACAGAGGGAGATATTGAGCTTGAGAAGGGGTTGAGTTTGGTGGTAGCTGTACCAAATGGATCTTAACCTACAATCCAGAGTAACTATGGGAGCACATAAGAGACATTACGTGTATCCGTAGTTACTGCACCACTTAGTGAAAACCTATGGGAAATCCATGTTGCAATCCAGAGCAAATTGTTCTTACACCAGAGCAAGGACTCCCTGTAGTTACTCTGGATTGCATGCTTAATGTCCTTCCTAGGCTTAATCCACCTTCATGGATCCATGCAGATTTGTGCCAGAAATACTGATGGTTCAGTAGATCCATCAGACCACTAGGAGCTTACTCATGTTTATTTAACCAAAACCTGCTTTGGTTAATTGTTGCATATTTTTGAAAAAAGGTGGCTGAATAATATCCTTAACAAAATTAATGCATTGCTTTCCTTCAAAGGCAGTTTGGACAAATATGTTTGAATACCTGCTGAACAGCAATAGCCTGGTAGACCATGTAAGAAGTATTAGCACTGAATGTAGAAGGCACTGAAACAAGAACTGTTTTAATTTTTGTGCATGCTTAGCTCTCCAAAACCGAACCCCACCCTCCATCTTTAGATATTAGATCTCTTCAAATTTGCACCAGTGGAAGAGTTCAGTCCTCCATTTTCTTTATGCTTCCTTATGAGAAGATCTCATACCATGTCAACATTTTCCTGACAGAGATAAGGAATTTGTTACATTCAGAGTTTTTGCCTTCCCATTCTGACTTTTTGGTGTGCCATAAGGTGTGCAAAGCAACTTTCAAACCAGGCTTCCAATTATTATTCCAGACAGTAAAAATAATTTGTTTTTCTTCTGCCTATTTGAATAAATTACAAATAATGAGTTGTTAATACTCTAATATATTAAGATCTCATATGGTCCCCAAATGGCATTCCAACTCACAGTTGTGTTATTTTCAGCTTATTCTGTCACTGCACATATGGCAGTAGCGAGCACCAAGAGGCCTATGAATCTCCATGGTCACTGATGTTAACCCTGAAGCATGAACTCTGTGAACAATTTTGTTCACATTTTGTTCACAATTTGTAACATTTTGACAGGTATATTTAGCAGTAAGATGAACCACAACAAATGATAGTATGCTGTAGGTTCAGCATACTTGAAAACTTTTCTGGTGGCAGCTATAATCACATGGAGAACTTGTTATCAACAGGCTTCCCACTAGTTTTTTAAACCTCATATATAAATGCTATTGCCCTAAAAGTAAATTTTAGGTTACTAATGGGACATAGAACCTGTTGTTAATTTAGGTTGTAACATAGAACCTGTTAATTTATTTGAATCCCACCACTGCCTTATACACAGTACTTACACTGATTTTAGCTGGTGGTTTTTTGCTGTGCTCTGTTAAATTAGATTTAAAAAAAATATTTTCACAGTTTTATTAGTATTATTGTTCATGAAAGGAAAAATCTAGTGAGTTACTATTAGAATCCTTTTTGATTTGACTGAAGCATGAAATAGCAAATGAGTGAAATAAACTGCAAGCACAAAATTTTGTCATCCTCCTTTTTTGTGGTCAGTTTTTTTTAAGGTGAGCTGTGAAGATGATAACTTTATTTTTTAAAGTGCTAACCTTTTTCCTTTACTTTGATTCTTCTGATCCCTGAAACATCTGAACATTCAAAAGCACATACACATACTATAATTATCTGGGACCATAGGTGTTCCCAACTTAATTGTTCAATATGAAACTATTAAGTAGCTACTTGCTGGATGTCATGGGACACCCATTGGATGTCATGGGAGCACCTTCCCATTGGTGCTCCTGCAGTATGTGCTGCCAGAGTGCCCGTTATAGTAGCCTTATGGCAATCTAGTCTTTTGGAGTGCTAGTTCCACCAACAAAGAAACCCAGTAGGATTAGGTGGCTCATGGTTTTTCATGGTGTTCTAGAAATAACATCTTCCATTGGGCAACTTGAGAAAGTGCATGTCTGTTACACCATCAGCATACATACACCAATATGATAAATTGTCACTGTGTCACTGAGAAAGCATAGAAACTCTGATCTGATTTGGAATTAAGCAAATGAATTTTTAGCCTTCTTCTACAATGGTGGAATGTTCATAAATATTCTATATCAATAGCTAAGCCAATGAATAGAGAGAAAGATTTCAGTCCACTGAAGCAAAGGTTTTCCCAGGTAATCACTATGAATATTTCAAACTGCTCCCCATACTTACTAATTTTATTCTTTTTCCATCTGATTTTTTAAAATAAATTGGCAACTCATGTTCTTTAATGTGATGCCTAATTTCTTTCACTAACCACAAGTGAAAGTGCTTCAAAGTGCTTCAAAAAATTTTCCGAATCTGTGATTGTACACTTAGATACTCGTACATATGAATAATAGCGGCAGTGGAGATCAGTATCCTTCCATATTAAAATATTTCACAATGAATTATAAGAAATGTGTTATCATGCCAACACTTTTGTTTCTAAAAACATGAATATTTACTTTGATTTAATCTACAGAAAAAAAAAAATACCGAGCTAATTAACCCATGTCGCAATACTAATAGACTTGGCAATTCATGATTGGGCTTTGTTCAATCAAGGTATTGAAAAAGTTTTCATGTTTTGAATTTAAATTTGAAGACACCCAAGATATATTCATCTTTTATATAATTTTAATCCAAACTTTCCATTAATCCTGTCTGGATGGCTTTACTCTTTGAAGGCTTGTACTATCATTTAGTGTTCCTTTTTTCACACATTACTGTTTTCCCCCTTCTGTGCATTTTTTTTTAAAGCAGCTTTTGAGATAAAAAAAAAGTGAGAAACCATAAATTAGATTCCTGATAGGGATTTGATGTACAGCCACAGATATTTCCATTTGAATTCTGAAAGCTCAGTGCTAGATACAAGAGTGGGACTTTAAAAAATATTGTTAAACATGAACTTAAATCTCTTATACTGAAAATAGAAATTAAAGTTGCTCAACTTTGGATAGACTTACAAAATGTCTATTTTCTCTCTAAGAACACAATCATAACCATGTTTACTCAAAAGTAAGCCTCATTGTGTTCTATGGGCCTTACTCCCAGGAAAGTGTCTTTAGGATTGTAGCCTAAATAGTATAACACTTCCTTTAAAAAGTGAAAGCCTTCCCCGACAAAAGATAAGAGAAACATAAATTCTGGCAATACAGATGCAAATTGACAATAGGCAAGAGGAAAGAAAATAAATTGAGCAGAATATTGCCAAAAACCATAAGACAAACAATAGAACATTATTTTAATAATCACTAGTGTCACCATGGAGGTGTGGGCCACATGGGAAATGAGCACAGATGGGTGACCCACTACTGACCGAAATTGTTAAAATCTCATTTTTAGGAATAATACTGTACTCATTAGATACATAATTTACAGAAGAATGCAATTAAACAAACTGTGCTTCAACGTCTATCATATCAAAAGTTATAGCTAAAAACCAGTAGAGGATGGCATGGCATAACAGGGCAATGATGTAAGACCCATTGAACACAATGAGGCTTACTTTTGAGTAGACATATGTCGTGGGTTGGCCTGCCCTTCCTTCCCGTGCCTCCGCTCACAGTGACTTGGTCATCTAGGACCACTGATATTTGGATCCCATCATCATCATCCTCCCCTCGATTATACATTTTCAAAGACTACCACAGCCGGTAAGTAGCAAAAGAGTCACATTTACTTGGTTCAACACTTAGGTTAGCAACATCTAACATTCAACTTTTTCTTACAGGTATCTTCAATGTCAGAACACAATATTTTAACGCAAACAGGTAAGTCTCTTTCTTTGATCAAGGTCTGTGCTTTAAACGCCCCCGTCTCACCACTCTCCTTCTTCCTTTCCAGGTGGGGATTCTCCATGGCTCTGGCCGTCCGGCCACGCAGAAGTCTTCGGGAAGGGAATACTGGAAGTGCACTGTTCTCAGCTGCTGCTTGTGTTCTCTCTTCCCTTCTCGGCATTATCGGTGTCTCCTTTCTAGGGTTGGGGTGACCGGGATCTCGGTTCCTCGGGTTCTCCCGATACGTTGCATAAGTGCTAGGCTCCTTCCACAGGAGCTCCTCTCTCCAAAGAACTTCCCGCTCTTCCCCTTCCCTCTCTCTTATATCTTGCACGCCTCCCCCATTTCTTCCCGCCAAATCCCCACCAATGAGGAGACTCCTCCTGGGGCATACCACTTGGTTGAAGGTCCTACTGTTATCCCTCTCCTGGCTGGGCCACCTCTACCCCCAGTCTTCCACAGATCTACCATGTCCTCCATCTTCCAGACTTCTACGGAGTCCGGGAAAGATTGTATGTCTAAAGGAAGGTAGTCCGGATGATTCCACACTCAAACTTTCGCCCATGTGCACACCCATGGGCTCCACATGTGATGTGGACAGGCGTCCCAGTCCACATCACAACATGTTTAGGATTGTGCTAGTAATTCCATACCGTATGGAACTAATAAAGTGTTAATATGAATAAGTTCTCAGTACATATATCATATATTGTACATACTGTGTATCATAAAACAGTTACCCCATGCTAAATTGGTAAACAGGCACTTCTAACTTGTGCTCCTCTTCTATTTAGCAAGGAAAGAATAACCATTCCTCTTTACCCCAGCACAGTTTCCCTAATCAATAAGGGGCACAATTTTCTTTTTCTTTACTTAATTAAATTTGATTTTGTTGTTGCGGAGACAGGGGGATAACAAAAACCTTCTTTAACTCCAGAAATCAAATAGGTGCTTTAACCATGCCACTCACAGAGCAAATGGTGGTGAACTGCTGAGAAGGAGGTAGGTTATTCTACAATTTTCTTTTTAAAAAACACCTGGGGATGATGTCCCTTCTGGTTGTGACATCACTTCCAGGGCAACATTTTGAACTTTCCACCAGGTTACATGTTCATTATCTATGCCACTGCTCAGGTGGAAACACTTGTCCTAACAATATCCTATTGATGCATCTGTTGGGTTCATAGTTGGCCTTGATGCTCTTCACATGTTGTATTAGACCAGAGTGAGCATCTGTCATAACTCCAAGAGGGCAAGGTCCCCAAATCCCTGAGTAAATAAGGAATGAAAAATGACACCTGAGAAAAATGTAGAACATGACATAATAAAAACTAAAAACACTCATGTATATTGCTTTCATATGTTTAATATCTAAAACACACATATAAAATACTGTACAAATTAGTTGTTATTAAATTTAAAACTTTTACATATAATTTATGAATTCCGAGAAGTCTGCATGCTGCCTGTTCACAAAGAATAGGACAATGAAGATTTTTTTCCAGGTCACAACGCTAAAATCTAGGACATGTCTTGGAAAAAGAGGGCGGAAGGTCACCATATCTTAGACTGCAAAGAAACTGAATGAATTATAATATAAAAGCTCCTGTGATTCAAACCAAAGGTTCTTTTACAGTACTTACAGTATGTGTGGTTATACTCTCTCTGAAGAAGCAGGTCTGCAGCTTGGAGATTTGCCTGAATATGCAGCTGCTCCTGGACTCACAGGTGGAAGCTATCTCTGGGATAGAAGAGATGGGAGTTTTTGCCCAGCCTCAGCTGGTGTGGCAGCCTCAAATGTACTTGGATTGCACATACCTGGCTTCAGCGGTCCATGAGGATATAAGCACAATGCTAAACATATCTGCTCAAAAGTAAGCCAGGCAGGACAATCCAGAGCAACTAATCTGTCCACATAAGAGCCCTTAGGTTGCCCTATCTAACACTAGGGTGGAGCAACTGCAAGATGCTCCAGCCCAGTTACTCTGGAAGAGGCTTAGGGCAGAGCAAGGCAAGATAGGGTGCCCTAAGAGAGGTGGACCTGCTCTGCCCTAACTGGGGCAGCCTAAGCAGCTCAGGAGAGGCAAGTTGAGGGCATGTTTAGCATTGCCTAGGGCAGAGCAGTTACTCTGTATCCAGAGCCCGTTTCCAAGGCAGAAATGCCCTCTTCCAGCCCTCAGAGTTATACCACCTCAGGAGCAGGTATAGTAATGAGTAGACCCATAGGGGTCCATGATAAGGCCCAAGTAAGAATGGCAGTGTTGACCAAAAATCTGAGTTCTTGGCCATCCTAGCTGCAACCCCTGCCTCTCAACCTCAGGATATGGAACAAACTACGGCTGCCCACAAACCTCAGGATACAGCAGGCCACTCCAAGAAGCCCCTTGTATTCACTGTAGAATGTACTGGCATCTCATCAGGGACTCCTTATAAGGCAGGCACCCAGTGGCGTCACCAGACTGGTGCGGCTGGTGTGGGCTGCATTGGGTGATGCACTCCATATGGGGTGATGTGCTGGAGGAGTTTGACTGTCCTTTGGCAGGCCCCGGGCATCAGCACCCCCATTCAGGCCTGCTCCAAGACGGAGCAGCAGTCAGAAGCTGCCACTTGTCTGAGGAGCTGGCCTAAACGGCCATCTGAGATGCACTGCGCAGAAACACACTGAGCATGCCGAACAGCTTCAGAGGAGACTTCCTTAGAGCAGAGAAAGTCCGCGCCTCTGCACAGCCATTCGGCCTCACTCAGGAGGCGAGGCGGCAGCCAAATGGCTTCAGAAAGAGTACTGCACAGGCACCAACTCTGATGCCTGCACAGTCTCCCCCGAAGCCAAAAGGCTTCAGAAAAGTACTGCGCAGGTGTCAGAGATGGTGCCTGCGCAGTACTCTTTCTGAAGCCAGTTGGCTTCAGAAACAACTGCGCAGGCGTCAACTTTGGTGACTGCGCAGTCCAGGTAGGGGGGGTGCACATCCCAGGGATGACGCACAGACTTCCGCACCAGGTGATGTGCAGAGTCATGTCACCACTGTAGGCACCACAGCTGTTCCTTGTTCAGTGTGATCTGAGGGGTGTCTCCTCAGGAGCAAGTCTTCCCCTTGTGTCAATTACTTAGCTTGCTCTGGAGCAGTTAGGGCAGCCCAGGCTTCCTGACTCTCTGGATTCAGCATAACTTTCTGCTCTGGATACAGAATAGTTAGGAGAGTGCAGTTAGGTCAGAGCAGGCTGAATTTGCTCTGGATTGTGTCCCTAGTGTGTTCAATGGATCCTACCACCAGGATTCTCTTTAGGATTGCACAGGGTTGCACCTTTGGCATAAGGTTGCCAGAATTCTCTTCCACAAAATCAGAACAGGACGCTCTGTCCCATTTGTCAGTATTCCCCCGTAATTGGAATTGTTCGCTGTTTTTTGGGACATATGGCAACCCTACTTTGGCACAACAATCACTTGGAGAAAGAGGTTTTTGTTCTTGCTACAAATGCTGCATGTCTTAGAAAGCATTATAGCCTTTGATACCATCAGGCATTTGATACCTTCAAGCAAATCGAAAAATTTGTAAGATCCATTGACAGATGTTTGATAAACCTCCTACTTAGATTTGCCAAGAACTGCTGTTTTTTGGGTGTTGCCAAGTCATCCACTAAAACCTCTATCAATGAGCTTTTCCTGCTCATCTCAATTGTTCCTTGTCCTTTGTGCTACACAAATTGTAAACATCAGACAGAAAAATAACACTTTGAGCATAGCTTTGTTTGATTGTAGTATGAATTGCTTTCAAATTTGGCCTATCGTGGATGAAGTCAGCCAACATGGAGAAGGAAGCATCCACCATCAAGAACGAATATTTGGGTCACCATGAAATTTAGTACAGTGGCCCTTTTTATCCTTTGTATCCGGAACCCCACATGGATACCAAAATTCATGGATGTTCAGATCCACAGACATTATGTTGACAAAATGTTTTATATTTGAATAAAATGTCTAAATTCTCATAAATGATGCAAGTTGCCTGAACTTGCATAAACTGTCATGTAAATTGCTCAAGTTAGTGTATATTGGTGAGCATGAGGCAAACGCTGTGAAATGGCAAGACAAGGCAAACAAGGCTACAGCAGGCTAAGTGATTTTTTAAAAAATTCAATCCATAATTGATTAAATTCTTGGATATGGAGCATCTGAATATGGCTGAATATGGTCCCAAGTGCAGGGACTGGAGTACCTGCTGGCCACAGCCATTTTCCTGGCATTCAGCCCCTGGAGCAGTTTAGGCCTCTGAGAAACAGGCTGCAAAGCCTGGCGCGACACATGCCGGGAGATGTAGTTCTTCCACTGATGAAAGGGGCTTTAGCATGGGGAAAAGGAGGAAGACTACAATTCCTTTCCCTCCCTCCTTTATCCAGCAGCATTGGTGGTTCAGTTAGCCTACAGCAGGCTAACTAAAATCCCAGGAGATGGCTGAAAATGCCAGACTTCTGGTTCCAGGGCCTCATTTTCGGTCATGTTTTCACTCTGGATTCTGTCCTTGAATGGCAGGATGGACTGGACATTAATGACTTATTTACTACATCTCCTTTTATTGTATGCTATATACTAAATAAATGAATAATCTGAATGCAGTGGGCCTATTGTATGTACATTAATGTGAATATGAACCTGACCACTACACCTGATTTTAAGCAGCAAGAAAAATATAGAAATAATTTTCAAATCTACATGTAAAGCAAAGCCTCTAGAACACTATAATATTCCTTGTCCTGTTGATTTCAGGATGCAAAAAGGGAGGAAATGCCTCAGTGCAATATGTATCTCCCCCACACGCTCCAACGTGCACACCAGAGGCCCATTGTACAGCGAAATTAAAGCACAATTGAGCACTTCATGTTCAACTGAGTTTACTAATGCCTGAATTAGCTTCACTTTCTATTATCTTGGAATTTAATGCCTCTATAAGCACCGACAAAAGAAAACTCAGCTCTGTCTTTCTTCAGAGGAAAAAAATATAGAAAGTCAAAGGATTTGCTGAAAAAGGAAAACAAAGTGATATAAAAAAAGTCATTTTGACATTTATTAATATAATAATCTTTAAAAAAATGGTTTTTGACTAAACTAGCACCAAAAGATCTTGTGGTGTGGGAAGGCAGGAAAGTTGGTCAGGTCAGAAAAGAGTGGGTAAGGTCAAGAGAGGAGTAGAAACATTTGCTAAGAGCAGGGACAGATGTTATATTAAAGAGTGCAGGCTATTTCCCATACAAGGAAAATGGTGAAATATCATAATGGGTAGTGCAAAAATCACATTTTGGAAGAAACAGAAAAGGGCAAAATGATATGTTAGAGGAAATCTTTCCTGTTCTCCCTACATGTCCTACATTGTCTTAGCTGGCTGATGTGAAGATATGCCAAGAACAATCAGATGGGAAGGTATGTTTTCCAGTCCAGGGTCTCTGAAGTTGGGAGTGTATGAGATTCTACTTTAATGACCAACAAGTCCAGGCTTATAATACGGTATTTACATGAAACATGGCCTGGCAGGTGAGGTACAAATTTTACAAAGCAACATTCCATTGTATGCGTGAAAAACAATTGTTCTGGGATCAAATACACAGTCTTTGGCACAGCCTCAGGCACAAGTTCCTGCTGCACAAGTTCATTGCTAGCCCCTGTATTGGATTGTAAGACTGTTATAACAGAGTTATACTGTTGCACATTCTCATAAACAAGCAGACAACCTGAGGTATCAGATTTAGGATCTTTTATTCTACACGTGTGTAGGGCCGCCCTTAGGGACTCATGTCCAAAGCAAAAAGTGACCAAGATGGTTCCTGGCCTGCTACTTCAAACTAACATGATCATTACAAACAATTCTAATTGGTTTACAGGTAAGCATGCTCAGTAACCTCTGGGTACTTTCCCACTTCTTAAGAGGATTCATACAGACCTCCCTTTGTTCTAGGACCCGAGTTTGCACTGTGGATACATGTTACTTTCTCAGGAACTTTCACAGGGTTATGACTACTATAGCTTTCACTCCTTTCAGCTTACATTCTGTGGTTGTTGCAAATGGTTTGGTAAGATGGAGAGCTTGTTTATGGCTAAGGGGGTTGGAGGGGCTGCACAGCCTCACATACACCTTCTCTACTACTCTATAGAACCATGATACCGATGGCTGTCTACTATATTTATGTCTCAGCTAAGAGTTTCTAAAGATAAAAAATGGTATTCATGGCAGTTCTAAATAACTTCTACAGATGTGTTCATATCTTGACAAGCAGATCTTGGTGACAGGCTTTTTCACCTTGCTCCTTCTTAATTAACTTATTCATTAGCTTAATTAACTGTATGCACAGAGAATTTTTTTTAATCCTGTCTGTTCCATTCTCTCTCTCCCTCTCTCTCTCTCCCACCACCCACGATTATCAGAGATGTTTTACAGACAGGAACGCACTGCTGATGGTAAACTAATGTAGGTGACTTCATCAACCGACACTCATTAAGAAGCTTCAGAGTGATTCATGAATAGCAAGGCATCCTGCTTTGATGCTTTTGAATTTCAAAAAGCAAACAATCATGATTTTAAAATAGTATGGAAAATGTTGCAGGGAAGATTGTCCATTGATTCTCCACAGTAGGCTGAATGTTCTGTCAAGCAGTCCCTGAGGACATATAATCTAGGTTTTTGTGGCCAGTACTATTAGTGTTGCAAATAAGCCCTAACAGTTTTTACTGCAGCACTAGTTCCAGAGTTGTTCGGGGATGATAATAACAGAATCCACCACTCATAGGAAAGTAATACTGGAGGAAGAGTACTGAGATCATAGCATCTGAACAATGTTGAAATTTGCTGTCAGTTGATTCAAATGGCGATTAGTTTTGACATGCCTGCTGGAGCCACCTTACTTCCTAGAAATTAGCATTCATGTTACTGGTCCAAATATGTGAATGGCAGAATTTCTGGAATCAGTCACTAGGGGTATCTACACTGTGTCTAATAAATACCATTAAGGAAACCTGGGGCAAGGGAGAATACTGGAAGAAGGCAACATCCAATACTAATTGCATGATTAAAAAAACTTGATTCTGCTTGTGTGGAAGCTCTTTCTCACTAGCTGTCCCCAGAGGAGATACAAATGCACAATAGACTTTATAAAGGTACTGTATGGGCATCTTTCTTCCCTCCCTTGCATGACAAGACAACTGAGGTACCTGATTGGTATCACTGCAGCTAGGACTGGGCAATGGTCAACAGACAACACAGATCCTCTTCTCTAATGTCAGTTTCTAGATTTCCAAGTCCGGGCACAACTTCTGCACCACTCCTGGAGGTGGGAGGTTAGGTCAGTGAACATATATGTACTAGCTTCCCTACGCCACCATAGAAACAGAGAGCAGGTGAGTGGCCTAAAGTGGTTAGCATTGCATCCCAAGTTTTTTGTAAGATTGGAAACAGACTGACATTAGAGAGGAGGATCTAGGTTGCCTGTTGTTGCTTTCCTGTGGATACACCAATGTCATGAAGCCAACACTATCAACTCAGTCCAAGGCAAAACAAGTCTCATTTTAAATCTCCTTGCCACTGGATGATCTAAATAGATTTATGTTTTGATGAAGGGGAAATGTGCTGAATTTGTACATGACTTACAGGAAAGATAACGTATTTTAGTCATCTACACACATTTTTCATTTGAAACATTTGTCTTCATTTGAGTCATTTAATACTACAATTTAAAAAAACCTCACAACTTAACAAAATACCAACTCCAGGATTCTACCTGGTAAAGCTCTCCACAGATATAACATTTCTTATTATAAATGTTTATGTAATGATGTTTCAGACTCTCAGCAACATATGAAAGATAGTAATGCCTTCTTTATCCATTCTCAGAGTTGAGAGTTTATTTCCGAGCTCCCCTTGCTTTTCTCCTTCTGTGGCCTACTTTTCCTCAGAATATTGCCATTTCTAATCACATTGGAATATTAAAAAATACAGAAAACTGTGAAATGAATTTTCCCTTCCAAAACCTACAGGCAATGTACCTCTAATTTTCTGATCATAGAAAATTGACTTTTCAATTAGAAAGTAAATGTATGTGTGTGTGTTCATGAGTGCACATGTGAGTGCACAAGTGCTCCATTATAGCCACATTTCTTTTCTTGCAATACTCAGCTGTAGTTTCATTTAGAATAGCATTGCAGTGACAGCTGGATGATCACTCAAGATTAAGTTCAAGTATTTGTATGGTTGCAACCTATGGAAAACATGGTTGAACTGGAAGAAGCTTTTCATTGTGGTGTACTAGAAGCCTCTAGGATGGGACACATGGACCTCAGTGTTTATGCTCCGTGGTTTTTTTGTGTGTGTCCTGACCACACATTAACAAGTCTATGATGTTCTTCCAGGTTTGAGGGTGATTCCAAGCACCTACAAGTCCAATTCCACCTACTAAGCTGGATTCCTCTCACCCTCTTTGCAATACACCTTCATGCTGCTTCCAGCTACACCAGCTCTTAAGCATCTAATCTTGTGTGTAAGTCACAAAGCACTAACAGATATGGGAAGGAGGTTATTGTTAGCCAGCCAGTCAACTAATGTGTCCCTTGTCAAAGGTTGGCACTCAGGATGTCATACCTCCCCACCCAAACCCCAGGGTTCAAGACACTTGGAATATTTCTGCCTCCAAAACACATCCCATTAGCAGAAATGGAAAAGAAATGGTTGACTCCCATGGCACATTCGGCCTTCTTTACAGTTAGAAGAATTGCTCATTATTTTTTTTAAAATTCTTTATTATTATTGCAATTACCAAACAATGAAATTAGCATAAAAACAAAATAAATAACAAGTAATTACTGGCTTCAATGAAGAAAACAGCATTTAAAGCCTCCAAACACCCAAAACCTTGAATGCTTTTTAAGGACAGTCATATTTTGGTATGCCTAGGCTGGGAAGGAAACCAGAAGGAATAAATCATGCAGAAGCTGACAGGAACAAGTTTCTAGTTAAAGGGACACTGCCTCTGGATTAGCTAGTAGTTTTAAGTAACTGAAGAGTAGCACCAAAGCAGAACTCTGTCTGTCAGAATTGCACTGTTCTCTATTTTAAAAAAAATGTTGGCTTCTTCTGAAATGCCAAAAGAAATGGAAGCCGTGCAGAAAATACATGCAGTGATATGCTGGGAATGTGCTATGTAAAATAGGAATGAACCAAAAGAAAGAAAGAAAAGAAATTCCCATATAATATAGTCACGACAATTGGAAGCACCAGCTATTTGTGCAACTGAGGGTCATAATCAGCTGTGCTTGAATTAAAATTGAGTAGGTGTTTCCATTAGCTCAGGATTCTTGTGCTCAGTTGCTACAGCCCTGAAGTTTGATACAGTGGTACCTTGTAAGATGAATGCCCTTTAAGAGAAATGCTTTGAAAGATGAACTAAAATTTATATGGGATTCTTCTTTGTAAGACAAAAGTGTTTTGTAAGATGAATGCTCTTTAGCTGGGCTCCAGTGGCTGAGGAAGGACTTCTTCTCCTACCAGTAGTACTAGTGACCATCCAGCAGAGAGAGGCACAGCCAGCAGCGTCCTCTCATCCTCCCCAGCCCAGCCAAAATGTGGCCTCAAGCCAGCCAGCCAAGCCCTGCAGCAGCCACCATCAGGTAGGAGGGAAACCTGGACCTCCTTCCATCCAAGGAAACCTCCACTGCTTAAACCCCACTCCAACCACCCCTCTTTCCCCCCACCACCTTCCCTGCCTGGACCCCACTCAACCACACTTTTGCCTCCAGGCAGAAGCCTTTGCTGCTGCTGCTGCTGCAAACTAGTCAGGCTGGCATCCTACACACTTTTCTGTGAGTAAACCCCGGTGGATACAATGGGACTTGATTCTGAGTAGACAGGATTCAGGCAGAAGCCTTTGCTGCTGGTACTGCTGCAAACTGGTTTGCATAGATACATCTCACACACACAGAGATGGGTTACTTGTTAAAGATGCTCAAAAGACACCAGTGACTCTTTTAGTGAAAATTCGTCACCCTTGGCCATAAAGGTTTTTCTTTTATGTTTTACTAGACATTATTGCATTACAGTGCTTTATTACAGTAATTGTGTTCTGTATTATAGTGTTTTGAATTTGATTACAGTGTTTTGTCATCATTTTTACATACAGTTAATATTTATATATGAATATTTTAGAGTTGTGGAACTAATTGTCTGAGTTTCCATTATTTCCTATGGGAAAATCCACTTTGAAAGAAGAACACTTTGTAAGACAAAGCTTCCAGAATGAATTAAGTTTGTCTTACAAGGCACAACTGTAGTTAGAAATTATTTTTATTTTATTTATATCCCACCTTTCTCTATAAAGATTCAAGGCAGATAGTACTGCTCATATTACTACTCACCAAGGAAAGGAAAGCAGACTCCTACTATTTTTACCATGACTAGCCATACCAATGGCTTCCTCCCATCTACCAGTGTCACACACCTCTGATATCTTCTAGGCTTGAAGAGGATCCTGAGACTTAAATAGTTATGGCCAGGGTTTGTGATGCCAAGAAGGTTTGTGACTCCTGGTGTGGGATGCCAGCACATCACCTGTTGCAGTGCACATGTGTGACATTTGTGCATGTTAGCAGAGGTCCTGACAAGCATTTTTAACATCTCTGTGCAAACGGCCAGTGTTCCATCATGCTTGAAAGTGACCACTATCATCCCAGTTCCAAAGAAAACTGCAATTAACTGCCTGAATGACTACTTGCATTAACATCTGTAGTGATGAAGTGCTTTGAGAGATTGGTTCTTCAATACCTCAGGTCATGCCTACCATCTGATTTTGATCAATACCAGTTTGCCTGCAGGGGAAATAGGTCGACATGCAACACCGTAGCTACTGCTTTATAATCTGTAGTGAGTCATCTTGCAGTGGTCCTCAATCTTCTGAGGACCATGGCCCAGTTCCATGGGAAAAAATTTCCCACGGCATGGGAGGATGCAAAGTTCCAGATGGAACTGTGCATGTTGAAGCTGGGGAGAACTGCTCAGGGCGAACTGCACAGGCACACCTGAGCCTTGGGCCTCCCCAGTGTGGCCCAGCGGCTGAGGTGTCATGAACTAGCACTGGGCCATGAACTGGGTGTTGGGGACCTCTGATCTAGAGAAACCGGGAAACTATGTCAGAATGCTTTTCAGAGGCTACAGCTCGGCCTTTAACACCATTTTGCCAAGCATTCTTAACAAAAAGTTGACTGACTTGAATTTTTCTTCTCTCACCTGCATCTGGATTAAAGACTTTCTGATGGACCAGCCACAAACAGTGCAGGTAGGGTCTTTCACATCCTCCTCCCTGAAGCTTAACACTGGCTCCACCCAGGACTATGTGCTCAGTCCGTACCTGTACTCACTGTATACACATGATTGTGTATCTTCTGACCCATCTAATGTGATTATCGAGTTTGCAGATGATACTACCATAGTGGGCCTTATTACAGTTGGTAATGAATTAGAGAACAACTTGCACCTAAGCATCAACAAGACAAAGGAGATGGTGATAGAGTTCCAGAAGAAGAGAGAGGAACCTGCCCCACTTTACATTGAGGGGGGCCAAGTGGAAAGAGTCTCCTTCAAATTCCTGGGAGTCCATCTTACTTGGAAAAATAATACGATTTAGGTGGGCAGGAAGGCCCAGCATAACTCCATTTCCTTGCAAAAAAATCTAGGTGGAACAACTGATGACCTCCTTCAACTGGTTTGCAATAGAAAGCATCCCCACTTATTAGAAAGCATCCCCACTTATTGCATTACCACATGGTATGCTGGCTTGACAGCCACAGATAGAAAGATACTACAGAGAGTGATGAGCACAGTACATCACCCTCTGAGCTGTTCCATGACACCCCTGGATGAAATTGCCAGGACCCACTGCCTTAGGAGAGTGAGGAAAATTATCAGGGACAATTCACACCCTTGTCAACATTTCTTTATTCTCCTACCATCTGACAGGAGAGATAGAAGCATAGTTAGAACAGGTTAAAGAACAGTTTTATCCATGGGATGTCAGACTCCTGAATTTAATATAACATTGCAATATGGCATACTACAATTATGTAGTATGACAGACTCGCATAGCACAGTGAATAAGGTTTACTTTGATGAAATGTTATTTTTTGTGTAATATGTATTGAGTTATTGTGTGTTGTGTATTGTGTTAGGGTGATTGTATTGTGTTAGGGAGGCTCAACCAATCTCATTGTACGCATGTTGTGCATTGACAATAAAGGTTTAATAATAATTTAATAATAATGTGCAGTGAACTTATGAAGTCAGTCACTCTGAGTTGCCTTCAGAGATGCACTGCACATGTGCAAAAGTTGCACATGCGCAGTTCAGAGCACTGCTCTGGAGGGACAGGCATCTGCCCATCACTCCAGACGAGAGAAAGGCGACCAGATTATTCCTGAACCCCATGGCCAAAATTCCTGAACCACAAGGCCAAAATTCCTACCCACTTAAAAAAACGCTAAAAGTGTATTTTTTGTTTTTGTTTTTCGGTTTTATGACCATAACTTTTGATAGGAAGGAGATATCTCCAAACTGATTTTTGCATTGGATTCTGCTCCTCAATACGAATCCAACGACATATGGCATGATGGGGTCCTGTGCACTATCGTGAAGTTTCAAAATGAAGCCAAAATGTAGGACAGTGAAGCCAAAATGTAGGACACCAGGACAGGAGGCTAAAAATCTTGTCCAATCCGGGTTTTTCTGGTCATATGGTCACCCTGGATGAGCGCTCGGAGCTCTGTCCAGCGGAGCGGTCTGAGTGCTCTGAGCATAGTGTAAATGTCCTGTGCTAAGTGCTCTTCTGGAAATATGCCCATATGCCAAGTTCTGCTTCAGCTGAGTTTGGAGGGAGTTTCCAAACTTGGCCTGAGTGTGCTAGGGCCACCAGAGGAGTGTCAAACTCCTCTGGCACATCACCCCCTTAGGCACTTCACCTGGTGAGGCCCACACCAGCTGCACCACCCCAGTGACACCCCTACTAGAGCATTCAGGAAATGTGAATCATCCTCAAATAATTAGGGTCCTTGTTCACATCTGGAGCTCATTAACTCCCTCACCAGTTTATAAGGACTCTTGCAACTATTCTTATATACATATTACTTCATTCAGGCAAGAAAGCTTCCCTAGCCAAAGAGTCAAGAGGATTATCTTTTTCAAGTTCTGATAAAAACGTATCCTTTGGATATGCAGCACAACCAAGTCTTTGCAGCAGTCAGGCTGTTAATTGATAGGATCAATTTCACAAGTTGTAAAAGTACATTTACATTCCTGGGTTATGAGATTCAGAATTCTTTATTACTTTTTGTAACATCTTGCCTGCATCACATACAAAGGGATCTTTCATGTTTGTTAATTAAGAGACAGCTTCACTTAAAGATTTGTCATATGACATGACATAATCGATCAATGTGTTTAAAGTGCACAACTAATTTAGTTCATTAACCTCATTTGAAAACTGCCAGACTTTGGGATGTGTATATCCCTACAAGTATAATTAACTCTGAAGTTCCCCTTATTTTATTTCTCTGGACTTTCAACTAGGCTACAGCCCAATCCAGAGCAACTAATCTGTCCACATAAGAGCCCTTAGGTTGCCCTATCTAACACTAGGTTGGAGCAACTGCAAGATGCTCCAGCCCAGTTACTCTGAAGGAGGCTTAGGGCAGAGCAAGGCAAGATAGGGTGCCCTAAGAGAGGTGGACCTGCTCTGCCCTAACTGGGGCAGCCTAAGCAGCTCAGGAGAGGCAAGATGAGGGCAGGTTTAGCATTGCCTAGGGCAGAGCAGTTACTCTGTATCCAAAGCCTGTTTCCAAGGCAGAAATGCCCTCTTCCAGCCCTCAGAGTTATACCACCTCAGGAGCAGGTATAGTAATGAGTAGACCCATAGGGGTCCATGATAAGGCCCGAGTAAGAATGGCAGTGCTGACCAAAAATCTGAGTTCTTGGCCAGCCTAGCTGCAACCCCTTCCTCTCAACCTCAGGATATGGAACAAACTACGGCTGCCCACAAACCTCAGGATACAGCAGGCCACTCCAAGAAGCCCCTTCTATTCACTGTAGAATGTACTGGCATCTCATCAGGGACTCCTTAGAAGGCAGGCACCCAGTGGCGTCTCCAGACTGGTGCGGCTGATGTGGGCTGCATTGGGGATGCGCTCCGTATGGGGTGATGTGCCGGAGGAGTTTGACTGTCCTTTGGCAGGCCCCGGGCGTCAGCACCCCCATTCAGGCCTGCTCCAAGGCGGAGAATCAGCCAGAAGCTGACAGTTGTCTGAGGAGCTGGCCTGAACGGCCATCTGAGATGCACTGCACAGAAACACACTGAGCATGCCGAACAGCTTCAGAGGAGACTTCCTTAGAGCAGAGAAAGTCCGCGCCTCTGCACAGCCATTCGGCCTCACTCAGGAGGCGAGGCGGCAGCCGAATGGCTTCAGAAAGAGTACTGCACAGGCACCAACTCTGACGCCTGCACAGTCTCCCCCGAAGCCAAAAGGCTTCAGAAAAGTACTGGGCAGGTGTCAGAGATGGTGCCTGCGCAGTACTCTTTCTGAAGCCAGTTGGCTTCAGAAACAACTGCGCAGGCGCCAACTTTGGTGACTGTGCAGTCCAGGTGGGGGGTGCGCGCATCCCAGGGATGACGCACAGACTTCCGCACCAGGTGATGTGCAGAGTCATGTCACCACTGTAGGCACCACAGCTGTTCCTTGTTCAGTGTGATCTGAGGGGTGTCTCCTCAGGAGCAAGTCTTCCCCTTGTGTCAATTACTTAGCATGCTCTGGAGCAGTTAGGGCAGCCCAGGCTTCCTGACTCTCTGGATTCAGCATAACTTTCTGCTCTGGATACAGAATAGTTAGGAGAGTGCAGTTAGGTCAGAGCAGGCTGAATTTGCTCTGGATTGCAGCCTTAGTCAACACTAATACAATATTAGTACAAGTTCTGACAACAATGCAGGCTGTACTTTGGGGCCTACGAAAATGGAGACTGTATTTTTATTCATCTATAAACTCTCAACTTTTGTCATGTATCATCTTCATCAAGATATATGAAGTATGCAGTATTGTATATATTCATTTAACTTTTTTTAAAGACTTATGGTCTAGATTAGAGGATGAGCTATTGCCATTCCCATAAAAGCTTAGCAGGATCTGTTCTTTGGATGGGTGACCAAAAGACCAAGCTCTATGTTTTGAACAACACCTAGAGATAGGAAGGTACCAGGAGGGACATGCCTTTTGGCCACTTTGGCGTGGAGGGGAGCGAGAACAGCTTTGAAGCGCCTGTCAGGTCAGTTTCGGCTTAGCTTCCCCCTTCCATACAATTTATAAAAGCTTTCAGATATGCTTTACTTAAGTACTTTTAAAGCAATATATAGCAATATTCCCCCTTCACCATCTGGAGTAGACTTTCATCCAATTCTGGGTTAAGAAGTTTCAAAGCCCCATCTGGTTTCATGCCTCTGAAGGATAGACTTCGGAGACATGAGAATCTGCTTCTGGCTGGAAACAAGAGATCTAAAGTCAACTGGCAACCAGTGTTTGTCTCCTGATCTGTACTTGCACACAGTTTTGGAGGCTTTCAGAAGGATTAGTAAGGATGCTACCTAGTTTGGTATTTTCCTCCGACCCCCGCCTTCCCCCTTCCCCACCCCCAAATTGAAGTAGAGACCCTTAATTTCCTGTCCTTATCCCTCTGGGGTTTTAATGTTTGGGGGGCTGTTTAAGGCTTTATTTTTTTTAACTGAATATCCTCTTTCTCTAGGATATATCCTTTTTTTATCCATTTATCATGGGGAAAAAAATCATTGTCCTCCTTTTCCTTGTGAGCAGGCAGCCTATAGCCTGCTTGGAATTAATAAATTACAGTATATGTAATAAATTGTATATGTAATAATTTTAGAAGCAAATTTCAGTAATATAGTGTTTAAATCATTTTCCCATGTTAAAATTGGTAGCTTTGAAATTTCTCCTTGATATTCAAAGAAAACAAAGTAACAAATTGCATAATTACATTTATGTTGGTGTGTTCCCATTCTGATCTTGTTGTGTGACAGACTGCCCAGATGAATATGACAGGGTTTTTTTTTTACTGCTAACTGTGACCAATAGTAGGGTGCAGTGACATCAAAATATGACATCATGCAGGTCATATTTTCTAAGCTGAAGAGTCAGCATTGTCCAAAGATGCTTTTGTAGTCATGTGGCTGGCATGACCAAGGCACATGGAATGCTGCTACCTTCCCACCAAGGTGGTACATATTTATATACTTGCATTTCCATACAACTGCTGAGCCATTACAGTTTCTTAATCACTGAACCACTACAACCGTAAATAGCATGGATACCCTAAATATCATGGGAATTGCCAAGCTGGAGAAAGAGAAAAAAAGAAAAAGAGAACCCAGACCAACTCTTGAGTTTTAACTCTACCAATGTTCAGAAGGTGTCTACAAAATGGGGATAGAACTAATGTGGAGAATTATAGTGGTGTACAAAATGTGATGATGCAATGGCTTTCTTATGTGCAAAGCCATGCACCCAGACTGGCAGAAAATGAACTCAACCCCAGGTCAGGTAACCAGACTGCCTAGGAGTCTGTGTGGTTCATCTAAATTAGGGAACTAGTGAGAATGTGGAGTAGGTTTCCTGTAAAAGCAAAAAAGATCCAGCAAAATAAATTCTTCTTATCAGGAGCTAAGGAGACCTACATTATCTCACACTGTAAAACAGAGGGTTGGAATATAAATTATACAACATATATCCCAAGATACTCTTTAAACATCTGTTGTTGTTTTTATTTCTGAAGTTGAGATCAAGGATCAAATATGCTGAAGTCTTCAAATCATTCCATTGCTAAAGATGTGCTTCAGTCTGAAAAAATGTGACTTCTTTAGCTGTCTGCCAAATAGCACTAGTGAGATGGCTAGCTCAGGCATTGTAGTTCCTAGTCATAGCAGTAAGTAAGTGTGGTAAAATATGTTTGTGCATCTTGTCTTTCTATTGGTCTTACTATAGATCTAGAAAGTATTATTATTCTCATTCTCATATAGCACCTGGGAGTTGTGGTCTAGATTAAGAGGTGGCTTGCCCCAGATCTAGTGAGGCATCTCTGTATGGTTTGCATCAGTGGTGTCCCTTCCTAGTGGAGGCCACTATAGGAAAAAGTACAGGGCAATGCCTACAGACATTGTTGAGGAGGAGCAAATAATCTCCCCTGCAGTGGTAATCAAGCAGGGCCTTCCTTGGCCACTGTATTATCGCTATTAGTAGAGGCCCACCCTTATTATACATAGATTTTTTTATACACAGATTTGACTAAACACAAATGGCCACTGCAAATCACAATTTTAAAACTTCTTTTCTACTGTTGTATAGAGTTAGTCATGTAAGCAATCATTCCATTTTTCAGTCCCAGAATCAAACCCTTGCAGATATTGAGGAACTGCTTTATTCAAGTAGGCACAATTGAGGAGCAAGAAACCTGGAAGTGGGTCTTTTTTCCATTGTTTTCTTCATACATGAATTTTTTTTAACAAGGGACACCTGCAGTATACAATAAGATAATATCTAAACTGAGGAGGTCTCTCTTAATGCGTCAGCCTCTGTAAGCCACTATGTGATATCACGTCTGGCATTATTCAGGAAGTATAGGACAGAGGTGTACTTTTCTGATGTGTCTTCCTTTTGTTCCTTATTCTCTTTTGTCATGTTCCCAGTTAATCAGTGCCCACTCTCATTGCTGCTTTACCCCTAACAGTGTAGCAAAGGGTTGCTTATATATCAAAATGCTTTCTTTAGTAAGAGCTAATTGTGGCTCCAGTTTATGACACCAGATTGTCAGGAAGATCGCCTTTCAGCTCGATCTCCATCTGTGCTTATACTTTGCAGAATAAACTGATACTAATTATTTTGTCAACTCTTTTCCATTGAGTGTCAAATAATTATCGGTTTCTTTGGTGTTTCCCATGATAATCCACTATTAAAGCTTGAGGAATCCATTTTGAGTCGGCATATCACTGCAACATGCACTTTCCTTAGACTGTATAATTATAATTTCAAACTCCTTAATGTTCACATCTTATGGAAATTGCAAGAAAAAAGTTCCACTGTAATTAATAACAAATAGGATGAGTTCACTTTTCAAAAGTCCCTATGTGTTTCACAAATTTTGCCTTGAAAATCCTCCATTTCAGCAGTCTCTACTCTTTCACACAAGAGAGAGAGAGAGAGAGAGAGTGAATACAGGTGTACTTAGGCAATGGGACGTACCATAGTTTTTTAATGTTTCCGCGAGGGACCCCCTTCTGAGAATGACAGTCTGCCTGAAACCCCCTCCCCAAAAGTGATGTCATGGCTAGAAGTGACAACATTGTGATGCCAGAGCTACTCCATGTCCATTCAGAAATCCCACTGTGTTTAATGAGAAATATTCCAAGGAAAGCAGCTTGAGTGCCTCATTCCAAGATGGTGACACTCAGTTTCAGAGACCAAGATGGGAGCTCCAAACTTTTCACAAACCCCCTGAAATAAAGTCATGACACCCAAGGAGGTCCTGACACTTTGTGAACCACTTCTCTAGAAAGTATGACTAGAATTGCAGCTTCTGTCTCCACAGTGGTCCTCAAAATTTCCTGGGTCACTTCCCTGGGTCCCTTGCAGTCTCTTTTTCCATCATCTAGAACAGGCATGCAAAACTGGAGGCCCATTGCAGGAACGTGTGTGGCCTCGAGTGATCTCCCCACCCACAGAAGCAGCTCAGTAGTGGCAGCAGCACACTTTATTTTGAGCTGGAGAAAGAGCCCAGGAGGAAGGAGGGCACTTCTGAGTAGACATGCAAAAAATTGGATTGCGGCCCTTGGGAGACACCATTAATGCTAATGCAGCCCTCTGTATGAAATGAGTTTGACACCCCTGATCTAGAATCTCATGAAATCCAAGATAAGCCCAAGTTTTACAAGATTTTGTGAGATCAAAGATAGCCATCTTGGATCGCAAAAAGTCTTCTAAGATGCAAGATTGCAGCATCCACATATAACAAGTTTTGGGTCTTACTATCTTGGATTTTCTTAAATTTTGTAAGAGTCAAGAGGTTGGTGCCTAGGGAAACAGGTAGAAGGTGTCACTAGGCATGTTCTGCTGGCCCTCTCTGAGAGTGCCACAACAACACAAGGTAGCAGTTCTCAAACCCTCAGGGAGAGTTTGTAAGTGTGTGGAGGTGTCAGGGGAGGCAGCAACATGATTGCCAGGATTGCTTCACTATTGATGGAAAAAAGGCTTCCCTGGACCTACCGGTGTTTACTAGCCTCCTATGGGTGTGGGGAAACAGGTGTGCCAAACTGTGGAGAGAGTGAAAGTAATGATTGTGACCAGTGATGGAATTCAAAGAAATTAACAACCGGTTTTATGCCCATCTGGCAGCCACTTTTAAATGGCTATTTTAAAACTTTATATGTCCTATCTCTCCTTAACAACTGGTTCTATAGAGTAGGTGAACCTGCTGGAGCCTACCACTGATTGCGACCCAATTTTGGTCTGCAGTTGCAAACCTGATGGTTGTGTTGCTTCATACCCCCCTCCCTGCTTAATGAGACGAGGCCAAGTTAATTGTGACACCCCAATTTAAGGCATTTATAATCACATTTTGGAAAACTGTGTCCAAAGATATGTCCTGTTCACCAGGAAAAGCATCAGGAGCTCAGTCCTTGACAGGACTGGGAGGGGGTCAGGGCTTAAAGATAAGAACACCTTCTCCCAAATTATGATGCATTCATGGATGAAACCACAATCCCAGCCAAAACCAGGTCTTTAGAAGAAATTCTTTCTTCTAAAATGAGCACTTTCATACATCCCCTTGTTTTGTTTTTTTGTCTGCCAAATTGTAAGTCTTGCATGATTATCCTAGCTGGTGTTACTGTTATTTTAAAAAGGGCAAAAATCTGCTTTGGGAGTCAGCAAAATAATTTATTTTGGTATGTTAACTTTTTGCCTGTCAGCTGAACAACAAAGCCTTGCATTTTCTCCTTTCTTCAGTGCCTAGATAATCACAGCCCATTCACCTCTGGTTTCTCCCACTTCACACAGAGAAGTGGAAACTAGATCTTCCTGTGCATTAATTTGAATTATCATGAACAATGGAAAAGCTTGGTGATATTGAGCTTTCTTGATTAGTTATTCCAATAACTTTTTATTATCTAAGAAACTTGTAAGATGTTGAGTGCTTAATGGTTCATGTCTCCCTGGATGACATTGTTTTACCGACTCCTGACAGTTTTCCCTATTAGAAAATGGCACTCTGGTTAGAAACTGAAATTTCTAGAAATTTCTAGAACAGACTGATTTTGTTGCGGGGGGGGGGGGGGAGGGAATTCCCAGGTTATGAAACGTTCTTCCTTCCTAAAACCTTGAATATCTCTCTCTCTCTCTCTCTCTCTCTCTCTCTCTCTCTCAATCCAAGGCAGAGCATAATAAAACAAGACTTTTAAATGCATTCTTCTGCAGGTTGGGAAGAGGCAGGAGCAGCTTCTTGCCTAATTCTGATAGGAACAAACCAATTATAATTGGACAATGAAGATTTTTTCCAGGACAGAAGGCTATAAAAGAGGACATCCTCAAAAAAAAGAGGATATATGGTTACTCTACCCTTGTAAAAACGCTTTTTTGAGTCAAGTTGTGGAGAGTGTGGTGACTCTAGATTTGAGGTATAAACTTTTTTAAAAATATTTTATTGATTTTAAAAAAGAAGAGAAAAAAGAAAAACAGTTTATACCTGTTGCCAGTGGTGGGAGAAGTCCGAAGGGGATGACTGAAATCTAGGAAAAAGGGAAAAATAGAACAAAAATATTATTTAAAAATATTTGTAAAAATATTCTTTAAAAATATATGACAAGCACAGAATTCCAAATTCAGGTATAAACTGTTGATTACACAAAAATAAATTACCGGTAATATTAAATACAAATATACTTTTCTAGTTGTCTAAGAAAAAAAAATTAACATGATGGGAAACATTTGAGGACCCAAATCTAGGAAGCTTATGAACACCTCTGCTTCATCCTCTGTTTCAAATATCTTGTTCCAATTGCAGTTTTAAATAAATCCTGTAAAGTATTTGCTGTTTACTTTCTGAAATGCCACAATCATGAGCTACTTAGCTAGTGCTAGGTTGCATTAGGAGAAGAATACAGAAAGAGAATCTGAGCCATTGTGAGTTTAGCACTTACCATATTTTAGTTTCCCAGTTTCCCTGGGGTTGCAGTAGGAGAAGAGCTGTGTTTTAGGAAGCTTACATATTGATAACATTGTTTAAAGCACAATGCATTTTCTCATTTGTAATCATATTGCTTATTCATCATTAGACTATCCATATCCCAGCTGGAAAATGTTTTTGGATATTATTTCTCTGAAACTCCCCAAAAGGAATCTGTGGGGAGTAAATCCTTTTCAGCAAAAGACACAGATCATTATCATCCCCTTTGCTTTCTTCTTATTGAATAGACTGGAATGAAATGGTGACAGATTGCATTAATCTTGGGACAGATTCCATTGCCTTCACATTTACTGAACACATTTTGAAGGTGTTTTTTTTAAAAAAATAAATAAATTCAGAGTAATATAATTCAAATCGAATCAGCTTGGATGTTGCTGTGTGGATGAAGCATAGTGTTTTGTCACTTATCTTGTCTGCATAATCAGAGCACACTGTTTAGCTTTCCTTTGTGTTGCTGTGGTGCAAGCTCTTTAATTCTTTTCACTCAGGTTGGACTCTGAAAACAACAATACATACAGTTATCTTTACAAACATGCAAAAAAAATCTTCCCCATGTGGCTTCATGGATATTCCCAGCCTAATGGACAGTGGCATCACCAACTCAGGCCACAGCCATAGAAACAGATGTGATTTACGTTTTTGGAAGACAAAGCGTTTTGAATTGCTGTTCTGCTCTGTTGCTTTGGACACTCTATAGCTTGCCAATGTCGTACATTGTTCCCCATTCAAGAACACATGACCTGGCTTCACTATGCGATGTATCTATTTCAGTAAAAAGGCAGTAGATGAATTAAAGCAAAATTAAAAGTGATATGTAGGTATTTTTGTGCATATTCATTTACTTTACACATTCTTAAACAGTTCGGATCAGGCAAGGAGCTTAACTACTCCCCTATTCAAAAGGAAAGACTAACAATCCAATCCTAAAGATTACCCATATGGCAATGTGAGAAGTGGTGTCAGCATGGCTAACACTGTTTTGTGTGGGAAGGTTTTGACTACTGTCAGCTTCCTAGGGATAAGGCCCAACAAAGGATCAACATGGACATGCCAGCAAAGTCAATTGTGCAAGTCTGAGTTTGATGCAGGGCAGGTACCAGGATGCAAGTATCTTATTGTCATGTGTGCCCCTGAGGCATCTGGTGGGCCACTCTGAGATACAGGAAGCTGAACTCAATGGGTCTCAGTATGATGCAGTGAGGACCTTCATATGTTCTTATGATCCGTGTTGGCAGGTCAGGCTTGGGACAAGTGTCAAGTTAGGGCTTTATTTATCTAGCATATGGAAAATACATGGATTTATGGTAAATAAGATGTTAATGTTCCATTTCCATGTATTTTGAGAGCCAGGAATTCCACACTAGGATTTCCACACTAAATGTCTGGCTTGCCAACTATTGCCAACTGCCAATTCTTAAATTTAGTCTGGTTGCCAATTGTTGCTAGCCATTTAGATCACATTTTCATGCTATCCAGGATGCACCACAAAGAGGCAAACTAGCATCACACCCCAAGTTAGAGCTATTTTAAAAGATTGGGGGCCAGTCCTATTCAGGATTCCAGCACCAATGCAGCCTTGTGTGCTCCCTTATTTTGGGGCTGTATTATGGCTGCATCGACCTTGGAAAATTGGATAGGATCATTGGACCTGGATAACATCTAATGAACCCTTCCATTTCTAAATAAATTTGTGGCTGCTTAATGATGAGCACTGATGGCATTTGCACCTCTCCCAGTTTCACCATCCCATTCCCAACAAAAATCCTCAGGGTGATTGGTACATCATTAATTCACTTCATTGGCTTCCCTGGGGAAAAGAAAACTTCCAACATCTCAGAATCAGTTATTTCTCTATGTATAACTCTTACTGATTTTCCATACCCCAGAGAGCAACATTTCTTCGTATAAACATTCTTGACACAGTGTGACTCCAGCAAAGAGGTGATGAACATTTATTTTCCCTCTATATCTATATACATATCTATCTATCTATCTATCTATCTATCTATCTATCTATCTATCTATCTATAGAGAGAGCAAGAGCGAGAGAGAGAGAGAGAGAGAGAGAGAGAGAGAGAGAGAGAGAAATAAGGCATGCCACTCACTCAGTAAATGTAAGTTCATAAGCTAGGGTTGTATTTCAAGGTGTTTTTCCATCTTAAAGGTGTAATATACTTGGCCACACTTGATTCTATTTTTCCTTTTATTCACAAGTAAAATTGAATGGGTAAACTGCTCCATAGAAATAAAATATGAATTTCACCTCACGAGAGTTTTTGACATTGCTTTCCCAAGTTAGATTTCTGCACTTCAGCAAAGTAACATTATTCTGACACACTCAAGGGCACATTCTGAACCAGTTTAGGCCGGCACAATTTACCCGTCTTTCTGTTCTCATGGTGGTGTGGAGAGGCTGGTACATTTCTGTGCACTGGACTAACCTCCTCAGGAGTGGGACAGAAGTATTTTATGGCACTTTTGTGACACCCCCAGGCCAGCACAGGACTTATGCCAGCCTAACTGGGGCTTAGGATTGCAGCATCATAAACAGTGCAGAGTGCCTAGTCCCATTTCATTTTCGATCTATCTAATCTTAATGTGTCAAATGTAGTAGGTAGAGAATTTACTGTAGTCACAGAGAGAAGTACCCAGTATTAAGCACAGCACATGCAGATTTGCACACCAGTAGACATTTTTTCCCATTTGTCTCCCACTAGGTAAACTACATGTAATTAGGTAAACACTGGCAAATGCTGCAACTTGGGCAGCTGTTTGCTGGAAGAGATCTGATACTGGAAGAGATTGATACTTCCTGGGCATTTGCCCAGCTGCAGAGAAGTCATGAAATGTTTATGACAGTACTGTTACTAGGAAGGATTGCAGACAAAAGAGGCAGACAAAAGAGACAACCAATATGATGGTTTAGCTAGTATGTGGTGTGTTAGCAGGGTAAATGAATAGTGTAAATCTCACACATAAATCCCTACCCCTGCTAACAGGGCAAAGAGGCACCTTTAAAAGTGGTGTCTTTTTATATTTGGCAGGGGAGAGCAGCTGTCTCTCTTAACCCAAGTATGGTGTCTTTTTCATATCTACTTTTTTCCAGAATATGTCCTCTGTTTTAGTGTTGTGTGCTGGGGAAAAAAATATTCATTGTTCACCATTTCTTTGTGAGCAGACAGCATGTAGCCTTCTTGAAATGAATAAATTAAAAGTGATAAATTAACCCTCAAATGCCCAATTTTTTCACTATCACCTGTGACTGTTCGGACTCAGTGACCGAATACTATAGTTTTTAATGGAAGTTATGCTTATTATTTGACAAGATCTTGTGCCTTTTTTCTGCTACTTTGGGCACAATCCAGAGTAACTACGGGGAGTTCTTGCTCCGGCGTAACAACAATTTGTTTTGGATTACAATATGAATTTCCCATATGGTGCAGTAACTACGGGTATACATAATGTCTCTTACTTGATCCCGTAGTTACTCTGGATTGTAGGGCAAGACTGTTATAAATCCAAAAGCATGAATGTTTTGAATTTACATTTTTCCTGTAAAATCAAGTTTTACCATCAACGCCTGGGCAGACTCCCAGTCCAGTTACAGTCAAATGCCCAGGTGGACTCCCAGACCAATGGTAAAATTACAATCAAATTATATCTGTATCTTTGCATCCAGGCTTGCAAGGGGTCAATGCAGGGGATCAATGGGGCCCACCTCCTGCTCTGCATTGTTTATCAGCTGAAGAAACATTCAAAGAACAAATGATGTAAGGAATACATTAGCTTGTATTCATGCTGTGAACTCTATTTCGGAATCACCTGAAATTCCTTTAGGAAGCTGAGATACTTATCTGTATATTTCCTCCCTTATCTGTATTGTGAAGCAAATTGTTTCTCTTATGTTTGTGAAAGGAAAGATGCCAGTCTGTCTATAGTCTGTCTATCACCTGCAATTTCTGTTTTTGTTTTAGCAAGCCTAGACTCTTACCTGTATATCTGTATGTTTCCTCCAATAACTGTGCAGAAATAAATTCAGATCTCATTTGAATGATGAGAAAAATTGTTCTCATTTATTCTTTGAATGTTTCCACAGCTGCTAAACAATGCAGAGCAGCAAATGGGCCCCATTGACCCCCAGCATTGACCCCTTGCAAACCTGGATGTAAAGCTACAGATGTAATTTGATAGTAATTTTACCATTGGACTGGGCACCAATGGTAAAACTTGATTAACAAGACAAACTACCAATGGTTTGGATATCGAATACAGATGGGCATCTTAAGGATGACATGTGGGAGGATACCATTACTTTAACTTAGGCTGCAATCCCAGACACTTTACTGGGAGTAAGGCCCATTGAACACAATGGGGGTTACTTTTGAGTAGACATGGTTAGGATTGTGTTATTAGTGTTAATGAAAGCAATATATATGAGTGTTTTAAGCTTTTATTTTGTCAAGCCCTTTATTTTTCTTAGGTGTCCTACATTTTTGGATTCTTGTCCTCTTTTCTGATTATGAAATATGGTTACCCTGCTTCCAGTGAAGTTGTTAGTGTCTCTTTTAACTTTATATATAAAGCGTGTGAGTCCTTTGGGGACAGGGTACCATTTATTTATTTATTTATTTCTATGTAAACTGCTTTATAAACCACTGCATTGAAAAGTTTTCTCTCTACTGTCAGCATTATGCAGAAACAGAATATTGTAACAAACTAATGATTTTTGTTTTAGTTTGCTGGGAAAGCCTGCAAACTGGTGTGTTGCCTCTATCACAATAGGCAAAGAAGACCTGGACTAGACAGGAAGGGCTGCCACCAACACAGACAGATGCAAAGCATGAGCCTATAATGATTCTGTGGATAGGGTTCCCTATGTCCCCAAAAACATGGACAATCCCGATGTTTTGGGATTGTGTCCATATACTAGCAAATGGGACAGAGGGTCCTGTCCCGATTTTATGGAAGACATGGCAACAGTATCAGTGGAGAATGATAATGAGTGCATAGTTCAGGCTTCCCAGTGTGCACGCTCCCCTGAGCTAGGAGCATAATCTAGAAATCTTGGGTGCCAGTTATGCTGGATTCAAGCCTCCAGACTGAGGCCACATCCAGAGGTGGGTTGATCCAAATAGATCCTTCTGAACAGACTTATTGGAGTTGGTACACCCCAACCTGTGGAAGGGAAAAACCTGTACTCTTCCCCACAGTACCTCAGGAACAGCCCCGTTGCTTGCATTGAATTCGGTGCAAGCTGAGCCTGCTTGCCTCATCCAGCACAAGTCAGGATTGCACTGTAGCTTCCTTGTGGGTATAGGATTAGGTCCTCAAAAAGGATTTTGAAATTGTACACAGAGAAAGAGAACACTTGACCCAACAAAACAAATTTTGGGATAATATAAATATATGCAGCAGTAAGGGTGCAGTCCTAAATACGCTTATTAGTCAGTTCCTTTGAACTTAGAGGGATTTACTTCTGAGTAAATATGTTTAGAATTGCTGTATACATGCACAGTATTCTGAACCTCTTTCTTGACTTGCACATATTTGCTTGCACAGACTTGCATCAGAGATAGTGCTCGTGTTAAGTCCAGGTTGACCCATACAGGGTGCTTGAATTTTCCCTAGGCAAGGGGTCAAATGCTCCCTTATCACAAGGTGACATTCAGTAGCCAAAACTTCCCCATGGGATATAATGGTAGTTATGCCAGCACTGTTGCATCACTGCATGGGGATTTAGATAGGATTGGGCCGTTCCATTTACCACTTTGAGAATATAAAATGTATTATGTATGACTTAAAGTGCAATCATAACCTAGGCTAGCACAACTCATTGGTCTTCCTGTTCCCATTGTATGTCGAGAGGGAAGCACATGTCTATGCACTGGTCCAACCCTTCCCCTGGAGTGACACAAAAGTGTCTTATGGCACTTTTGTGAAACTCCAAGGCCAGCATGGGACTTGTGCTGGGGCTTATGTCAGCCTAATTGAGAGTTAGGATTGCAGCCTTGGTACTTAAGCTTGTTCTCCTTGCTGTATGTATGAAATTTAAAAGTATAAATGCCTTCATTTTATTCAAACCACATACCTGGTGTTGGAGCTGCAGTCTGCTGCATCATGAGCTTTATGCAGTAAGGAAAAATATGAAGAAAAAACAAATCAAAGTTTAAAACAGAAACTGCCAACATTTTATTAGCAAAAGAAGGTTCTTTTAGCATTTAGGCTTAAAAATAGTTTTCAGTCCACTGTTATGCAAAACAGAAAACTAATGCAAACCAGTAATATTATAAAGTGACAATTGGATGACTGTACACTCCATAAGCAACCATCCATCTTTCAAATTCCCCAGACCTCATAATGTCTTATGCAACCTCTGGTTTTATGGGGAAAAAACCATTGACCTTCAAGTGGTTAAGAAATTGTGCCTGTTAACGAGTAGGCCAGGGTTCGAGACCCAGAACCCCACAAGACAGGGTGAGCTACTGTCCTTAGCCCAACTCTGCGACGCAGCTGGAACCAATTGTATTGACTTTGCCATTCCATTGGACTATTTCAGTGGCATGGAGAGGGGGGATTTGCTGCTTGGATAACAGCCTACCGAGGCCTTCGTGCTTTGTATGCAGCGTCAAGCAAGATACCATAGTCTTTCAAGAATGATGGATCCCAAGTTTAAGTCTGAGCTTGGCAGAGACCACACATGTATGTGCTCTGCCTCTGCTGGGCTCACAGGACTCTGAAAGTTTCTCTTGCTTCTGGAGGTTGTGGGGTGGGGGAGCATTCCCTGGTATACACAGTTTCAGTTAACCACAGGGTGTTCTGGAATGGAATACCTGAAGATACTTGGATACACTTTTAAAAATTGCAAAATTAGGTGATTTAGAGAACAATCCTAACCAACTTTCCAGCACTGGCATTGCTGAGCCAATGAGGCATGTGCCGCATCTTGGAGGGCAGTCATAGAAACCTCCTCAAAGAAAAGCAATGTTTGTTCACTTAACTCGGAATTGCAATGTTCTCACCCTGAAGCTGGAAAATTGGTTAGGACTGTATCCTTGTTTTCCTTTTCTGCTCAATTTTTCTACCTGTTGAGTGGAAAAATAACTCTTTGAAGATATTTGCACTATTTTGCTGTGGTAGGGAAAAAAAGACAATTTTATGTTTTCCATATACACACCTTAAAGGTTGGGGGGCTCTTGTTTTATCGCTTTTAGTCTATAGGTTTTTTTAGCTTGTATGTTTAATTGTTTTTATTTAATTGTTCTATTTATGTTTTTAATTATGTTTTATGTCAGCTGCCTTGAGTTGGGCTAATGGCCCAAGAAAGGTGGGATATAAATTTTTTAAATAAATAATAAGTAAATAAAAATATTAATTTAGTAATGTATCCCTTAGACCTCATTTCGAAAGTTACAGGTGTTTGCCCAGACACTATCAGATTTTGTGATAGTTCTACTAATGATATAAATTATGGAAATATATTACTTCTTTTTTTTGTTTAATACACTGAACCTGAAGAAATTAGAACTATAAACTTTCAGTAAATAAGCAATCTATTCTCAGCTCCTCTATGCTGTAAGTTTTATTTTTTTATGGAATGTGGGACTCCCTCCAAGCCTTCAAGTTTGTCCTAAGAGGCTTTCCTATGCACACCAGGCCTTTTTTAAGTTTCTGCATCTTTTTCTTTTTTAAAACACTTCTCAAAAACCAGCAGGTGTCCCAGGTTTTTGAGGGGAGAGGAGATCTCTGAGACAGTAGATTTCCAGTAATATCCTCTAGTATCTTCTCCATCAAATTCCAGATCAAAGGACATCAGAGGATGGCAGATCTCAATCCAGAAGCAAATAAAGCTTTTTGCAATAACAAAAAAAAAAAGCAGGCCTCTGTCAGTCTTGAAAGACTATGGTATCGTGCTTGGTGCTGCATATGCTACATGCGAAGCACGAAAGCCTGGGTTTGATTGTTATGAAGGATATGCTGTTACCCAAGCAGCAAATCCCCCCTCTCCACGCCACTGAATTAGTCTAATGGAAAGGCAGAGCCAATAAGATTGGATCCAGCTGGCGTCACAGAGCTGGGCTAAGGACAGGAGCTCACCCTGTCTTGTGGGCCAACCCAGGTCTCGAACCCTGGCCTGCTGGTTAACAGGCACAACATCTTAACTGCTTGCGCCACCCACAGCAATAACAATGAGTTCTGAAATGTATCTTGGATTTTAACTAGATTGCCTGAACCGGATGTTCCCTTGGGTCCACCGCTAGCAATCTGGCAGCACGGGGCTGGCCAGAAAACCCGGCGTGCCGGTTCTCAGTACACCTCCTCCACACGCACTTGCGCAGTGCATCTTCTCTGTGGAGGAGGCGCACTGCGCAAGCGCTGACCTCAGCGCATGTGCAGTGCATCTCCATCTGGAGAAGACACAGTGCGCACGTGCCGACCTCGGCGCACGTGCAGTGCAACTCCTGGAGGAGATGCAGTGTGCACGTGCCAGGGTTGGTGCATGTGCAGTGCGCCGGGGTTGGGGCCTGCCCCTCACCCCACCCTCTGACTCTTGCGCCGCCCCCTGAGCCTGCCCTGACCCCGCCCATTTCCAGTGAACCAGATATTGGGCCAGGCCAGGCCCACCACTGATTATGTGCCTATACAAATACAATAATAATGTGGCACAAATATGGTACCGATCTCTGGTACATTAAAAAAATTGTGGCTCAACCACATTAGCTTCAGGTGTCCCTTGTCAGGATTCCATTCCAGAACCTCCCATAGATTAAAAAAAAATCATGTATAAAGAAAACAATTGAAAATAGGTTTCTTGCTCCTCTGTTGTGCCTAATAAAATAAGGTATTTGCAGGGGTTAGATTCCGGGAAGAAAGAATGGAATCTACAATAGTAGAAAAGCAGTTTTCTAAACTGTAATTTGCAATGGCCATTTATATTGAGTCAAATTTGTGGATAAAAAATCAGCGTATAACAAGGTTGGACCTGTATTTTGAAAAACAGTGTTCTAGGGAACATTCTTAGTTCACAATTATAAATAATGAGACCAACAGCCCAGTTCAAACTAGAACCCTTCATGACAATACAGTGATGGCAGTACAGCATCTGCTGTATACAGTGGGGGAGTTTTGGTCTCTGGAGGCCTTTTCAAGATAAGTGAATATTTGTTCTCTTCCCCCAGGGTATGCCTCTGGCAGTTCACTGGGTCTACTCAGATCTGAGCAGATGGCCCTGCTCAGAAGATGTCCCATTGCAGCTAATCATTCAATGAAGCTGCCCCATAACTTCCCATGTGGTGAAAAAAGCATGGTCACTATGAACTGCCTCCCCAATTCCCTGCCTCATCCCCTCCCTGGGCTTCTGCAGCCAATCCTAAGGCTCTTGGAGCCCCAGAACCCCTTGAATTTAGTTAGAGGAACCAAAACTCTTGTATCTTGCAGCATCTCGCATGTATGACTTGTAAAGTTGTCAAGTCAGTGGTGAACACTAATTTTTGCCACTTTTTGTGGGTAAGTTGTAACCTAAAATGGTTAGAATTGCACTCTATATTTCATGTTTCAAGGGTAGCTGATTGGATTAACAATATACTTAGTTCCACTATCTTTTCTTCTCTTTTGTTTGAGTGCTCTGTGCATGTGTGTGTTTGTGAGGATTTTATACAAGGTAATACAATCCAGCGTAACTACGGGGAGAAGTAAGAGGCACTTACTCTGGATTGCGCTATGCGTTTCCCATAGGTTTCCCATAGATGGCACCATAACTACATTGGTGTAAAAGCTTCCTGAGCTACTCTGGATTGTAGCCTTTGTCTGTTTTTAAACTTGTGTAGGGAGACCCTGAGATTAGTCACAGGCTTTCAGCAGGAATGTCCTTGACTGTCATAGCAATTGCTTGAATAGGGCTGCTGCAGTCTTGAGTTTCCAAGCATTTGCTGTGCCAGTCAAGTATTTTTTTAAACTTCTGTGTGCTCACGTACTTAATTAACACTAAGGAACAAATAAGAAAAGAGAAGAACATGTGAGATGGATTCATTGGCTATCCATTTTCTGCTGCACAAGCTATTTGCAAATTGATGACAATTTAGAAGCCAAATAACTAGTATTACCTTGTCTTCCAAAGGAGGATTGGCACTTTATCACTTACTCTTTCGATTGCTGCATCACAAACTGATATGACAACTTGTTTTTTTTTCTTGCCAACTGAATTATTTGACAAGACAAAATGATAAAAAGGCAACTTTCCAATGAGAAGTTTCAAGCAATACACAATCATTATTTTGCAGAAAGAACCACTATGGCTCTATAAGCATGATGAATGGAACAGCTCCCTCATCATAGAGATATAATCCCATTACTTTTAATGGATGTTATGCACGTGTATCAAGAGGAAAATAGTCCACTACTCATGCGGTTACAACAAATTGGGCATTTCGACTCATCCTCAACAACCGTATGTCTGCCTTTGATGGGAAAGAAAATCATCAGCAATTTGTAGCATTAGGGCTTTATTTCTTGTTCAATTCCTGGAATTTTGAAAGACAGAAGTTTTTTCCCCCTTCTTTCCAGATGAGGAATCCAACACACACACCAGACCCTTGTTTGTTATGTTTCAAAACCTGGCAGCATAATTTTTCTAGTGTAAAAAAACACCTAAATCTGAGATGGGAACTATCCAATGGGAATATCAGAAAAACAAATGGGAGGCAGGACTGGCAAGGAAACAAGAGACAAAAGGACCTGAGCCAGTGCATGGACACAATTCATTACAAAAAGTACAGCAACTCACAGTAAGATCTGAGATTGCACTTAGGCTGGTGAAAGGGACCTTCTGTGCCACAACAGGGGAGGTTAGGTCAGTGCACAGACATGCACTGACCTTTCAGCACCACCCTGCAACTCTGAAGTGACAGCATAGATGGGGAGATGTGCTGATCTTTCCAGGCCAGCAGAGAAGTGGGAGGAGACCGGCAGCTTGTTCCAGGGCAGGAGGAGTTTGGGAGAAGGGTAGGACTGTGGGTGGGGGAGAGTGAATAGGAGGTGTGCTGGATTCAAGCCTCATCACTAGAGTAGCGCAGAGGAGCCTCCAAAGGTGTCCTGTCTGACTAGACCTTTTGGGGCTGCTCCAGCCCTGCCACAAGAAAGGAATGAACCTCTTCTTCCACACTGTAGTCCAGCAGCAATCCTAGTACTTGTGCTGGATACAGCGCTGGCTACAACGCAGGCCATCCAGATGACCGGAAATGCCCAAAGACCCCCAGAAAAAGAGGGGCCAACCGGAAAGAGTGGAAACCCCCTTCTCTGGAATTCCTAGGGCATTTCCAGGCCATCTGGCCCTTTAAATATTTTGCACATGCAGCAATACCTGCATGTGGCTCTGGCCTTCTCAGGGTGGAGAAATCAAAAGGTGGGGCCGGGAGGAGGACTCTGTGGCCCTCCCTGCTGCCCCCGCCATTCCCTGCTGCCCCCTGCCAGTCCCCTCTGCCCCCCACCCGCAGCCCTCCACCAATGCCATGACACCAGGTAAGTGACACCTACCTTCCTTTCCTCCCATCGACTTACATTTCCACTCTCCCTCTAACCTACCTACCTTTCTTCCCTTTCTCTTCCCTACATATCTCTGCCACCACACCATCCCCTTCCCTACTTACCTCTACCATCCCATCCCCTTCCATAATTATCTCTGCTACCCTCGTACCCCTCCATACTTACCTCTGCCACCCCATCCCCTCCCTACTTACCTCTCCCACTCCCTTCCCTACTTACCTCTCCCACCCTCTTCTCCTCCCCTACTTCCCTATCCTACCTCCCTACTTGCCTATCCCATCTCCCATCTCCTTGCATGGATTGTGTTGCTGCAAACTGCTTTGACGGTGTCTTGCATGTCTGGGTCAGAATCAAGCCTGTTGAAGTCACTTGCGTGGGTTGTGTTGCTGCAAACTTCTTTGAGGGCATCTTGCATGCCTGGGTCAGAATCATGCATGTTAAAAAGTTTTCAATTTTTAAAGTGTTGAAATTAAGTAAAGGAAATGAAATACGAGTATTTTTGCTTTATTTTAACATATCCTACATTTCCCTACATTTTGGGGGTGTCCTACTTTTTTAAAACCAGGTAGGAGTTTTGGCTTGGTGTCAGGAATTTTGGGGAGCTTGGGGGGATTTTGGGTTTGGCATCTGGTCACCCTGCTAGGACAGCCTGTCTGTTCCAGTATTAGTGCCCACTTATTTTGGGGAGAAAAAAACCTACACATGATCTCACCTGCTATTGCTAAGGTAGTTGAAACCACATCAAGGAAAAAAGGAAGGCATTAGTGATTCAAGTGTCCAATAATTCATTTTAGATTATTGTTTTCTGTATTTCTTGTTTGCTGGTTTATTGTGATTGAAAGGGAGAGCCAAAGTCGCAGTGATAAATTTTTCCAAAAGGGAAAACAGTAAAGGATCATCGAGCCACATACTACCAAGCTAACATGCCTGTTCAGAAGGAGAGAGAGAGAAGGAAGTCTCTGTGTGTTCTCTGCAGTGTTTGCCTCATTGCTCTGATCACACCAAGGACCTTTTTAAGTGCCTCCCTACATGCTCACAATGTAGGACTTTAATGTCGGATCAATGCAGATGGTGTGGATAGCGCTATCTGAAAATACAATTGTTTTCAAAGAAATGTCACAGCACTTGAGGCTAAAGCCAATAATTATCAAAGAATTTCAATATGATCAACTAAAGCTAGACTGTATTCAACATCAGAAACATAGAATTACAAAGGCCAAAGATACATGACCTGGCTCAAAATCGCTTACAAATTTTGCATTTCTTAAATACAATTTAATTGCTTGTGGTTCAGGTTCAAGTTGCCAGTTCTGCCTGCAGCATGGGGGGTGAGCGGGAGACAGAGAAAGATGCAGAAAACAAAACTCTACCTCTGTGTGGCTGAAAGTTTTCTCAAATTGACTCACATTTCATTTGGAGTGTTAGAAATATCTTTTCTTCATGGACTTTTATTTGCATACACTAGGATAACGCAGGGCCAGATTTAGGTTTGATGAGGTCCTAAGCTCTTCAAGGTAATGGGGCCCTTTATATGTCCAGATGTCCTTTGTCAACAACAAATTGTAGCTGTTTTTCCATGTTGAATATATGCTGTATGGTAATTTATGGACCTAATTTATGGACCTACACAACACAAAACACTATTGCTGTATGTAGGTTTTATTTGTTTTTATCTTATATTTTGAAAATGTATAGCCAGTTTTTTCCTTCAAATTTTTTTTGGGCCCCCAAGTGTGTCTGAAAAGCGATCCTGAAGCTGTCCAACTCAGCAGCATATGGTCCTTGGACTGTCAGTTTCCTAAGTAAGTAGCCTTATACAGTATTGAGAAATATTGGAAGGCTGCCAGTTAGCACAATGTTAACTTGTCGTTACGGGTTTGGAGTGACTGACAGGAGATTGCTTAGTTGTGAGTACATGTTTGCATTTCACGTTGCATGTCTGAGATAAACAAGAATCAATTTGTATTTGCAAGCTTACAAATGTAAGCTGCATATATTTAAATATTAACTCTCTAAAGACATGTTTGAAAGGATGCATCAAACATTCCAACAGCCTTGTGGATATTCCAGGAACACTATCTGCTTCATGGCAGCAGTACCACATGACTGTTTATGGTAAGCACTTGCTGTCCATGCTGGTGCTAGGTTTCCATATGTTTGTTTTAGTGCTGAGACTCTTTGCATGACAGAACCAATAGATCAGGGATGGCCAAAATACAGCTCATGAGCCACATGTGGCTCATTAATATATCGTATGAGGTTCTTAGAAATATGTTTGCCAAGACTCTTTTTTTAGCACAATTAAGATAATATGTAGAATAGAATAGAATATTTGTATCTCGCTTTATTACCAGAGGACTCAAGGCGGCTCACAATAAACAACAGTCCACTAAAAGCATCTTAAAAACATCAACATCCATTAAAAACAACATTCAAACATCAATCTTAAAAAAAAAACATTAACAAAACGTAAAATCATCCACATTTAGAAAAACCAGTTAAAATCACAATAAAATGTATGCCATAGGAGAAAATGAAATTTTCAAGCTTTATAATTATTTACCAGCTATAATTGGAGAGGCTCCTGGATTAAAACAAAGGCATAGTAAGTAAAGATATTTAAGAATTCCAGTGCTTCCTAAATATTGCAGTAGTCAAACATCTGAAGCTTATTGTATATGATTCTTACATTATAAGCATGTTCCCCCTTCCCCCACAATAGGCAATTGTGAATGCCATATTAAGAAGCCTGGAAGAGAGAAGCATGTCTGGTATCCTCTACATGAAAACACCTACTTTGAAAATGGTTCTGAGCACTGATATGCACACCCTGTACAAAGACTCTAGAGCAGCCCTTCCCAAAGTGCAGATTACAACCCCCTGTTGGGTCATAATCTGGGCTCTCTCACCCTCCATAAGCTCCAAATAGAAGTCATTTTGGAAAGTGTATTACATAGTGGAGCATCTGGAAGCTTCCCCCTGCCTGTGACCCACAGTGCAGGCCTCTTGGGGGCTCAGGATGGCCTTCAGATGCCAGTTTCAGTTTTTGAAAGCTAGTTTTAGTTTGCTCAAAAACCAAGTGGCTTTTGAGGGTTGTTCTGAGACCTGCGAAAGGATGTAAGTCATCAGACCAGGAGAGGCTCCCACTAGCCGCACATAACCCATCATAGGGCAAAGTGTTGGAACTTCAACTCAAGAGATAAAGGAAAGGTTATTTGCCTTTAAATTACTTCATTGGTGCCCCCTTGTGCTTTTTCACAAGTTGAGAAATCAACATTGACTGGGATTGACTGGGATTCCCTGGATACTTCTGATAAAACGGCGGGGTCTCCAGGGAGTAGGAAACCCACCCCCCGCTCAGACATTTTTTAAATTGTGCACGTCTGTGCTCTGCTCTGGGAGTCCCCCAGAGCAAGAACTAACTGAGGCAGGACGAAGAGGAAGGTCCTCCCCCACCTCGTGTGCAGTACCAGCAGCACATCTTGGCTGTAGCTTCTCTGGAGTCTCTGTGGCCCCTGCAGAGCCATCCACGTACACTGCAGCCTCAGCAGCCAGCCCTCCCTCTCCTGCGGCTGCCGCACTGCCTCTGCTGGCTCTTTGGCCATCTTGGGTTTCCTGCACCTCCTCCCTCCTTCTCCAGCAGCTGGCCCATCTTCCACGGCCAACATGCTGGCCGTGCTGCCTGCTCTCCAGCAGGCTGCAGCGACTTTGCAGCATCAACAGCCAGCCAACCAGGTCTCCCACACCACCTCCGCCACACCGCTTCTAATTCTCTCCAGCCGCCTGAAGGTGAGTGTGCATGTATGTGTGAGTGTGAGTGTGCATGCATGTGTGTGTGTATGTCTGTGAGAGTGCATGCATGGGTGCCTACGTGTGTGCGAGTGTGCATCTATGTATCTACAGTATTTATGCATGCATGTGTGCGTCTCTCTGTGTGTGAGTGTGCCTGCATGGGTGTGTATGTGAGTGAGTTAGTACATGCATGGATGTGTGAGTGCATGCTATATGTGTGTGTGTGTGTGTGTGTGTGTGTGTGTGTGTGTGTGTGTGTGTGTGTGTGTGTGTGTGTGTCAGAATTTAAGATGTGTTGGAATTTTAACTTGGGGGACAGGAATTTTGAGGGACTTGGCAGGGAATTTTGGGTCCAGCATCTGGTCACCCTGACACTGTAAAGGTCAGGATGCGACATCTTCATGATATAGATAACTGCAAAACAAGAAAGCATATCTGACTTCAATGATTTGTTCAAATGGTGCTCAGTTTTATTTTCAATCACAAAGCAACCCAGTCTTGGCTTTATCCTTTTGAGTAGGGTTGCCATAATTCTTGTCCACAAAATTGGGACAAGACACTCTGTTCCATTTGCCAGTATGTGAACACAATTGCCCAAAAATGGGATTGTCCCAAAAATTGGGTAGTCCCTCAAAGGGACTACCTTTGAGTCCCTTGGTCAAAAACTCCTTGAGTCCCTCAGCTTCTGTTCATCTCTTTTCTCCAATTTTTAGAGCTTTACCCCAAAAGAGACCCTCATTCTTTTTATTCCCATATTCTCTTCTAACTGGGCAAGAGGCACTTTTTCAAGTGGGTGTTCTTTTCTTTTCAGGGGAAGAGTAATGGACCCTCCACACTGTAGCAGTGTCTTCGTTAGTGCTTCTGCTTTGACATCTTTGTCATATTTTTTAAATGAGCCTTATTGGGACATGGAGCCCATTAGTTAGTAGTTGCTTCACCTTCTCTACAAACCGCTTTGTGAACTTTTTTTTTGTTGAAAAGCAATATACAAATAGTGTTGGTTGGCAGATTGGTTGGTTGGTTGATTCATTCTAGCCTTCTAGCTTGCTTCTCCTTCTCATCCCAGAAATTTCTCTCTCCATTACCTATTGGTTTTTTCCCCCTTATTTTATTCATAGACCTAAGAGGCAACATCCAAGTTCCAGGGCAACCTTCAGGTATCACCTGAAGTATCAGAAGATTTCACTGCTTTGTTCTCTTTGAATGCCCTTAAATCAGCAAACAAGCCAGAAGCTATAGAAGCTGTGCTGTAGAATGAAAGCCAATGGCTTACAGACTCTCACCAGTCCACAGTCATAGAAGAGTATTACTCTTAAGCAGGCAAACTAACTTCCAGAGAGTCTTTTACCATCATGACTCTTCTACCTGAGGAAACTTTTATAAACTTGGACAGAATTGAGTTTTTCCTGAAAGATACTTTGAAAAGCACTAGTATATGATAATGTTTGCTGGCTGGCAAAATAAATTGCCTGATAGCATTTGAATATTTCCAATGAGTTTTAATATCTGACAGCATTTAGCAGATAACATGCAAAGTTAATTGGTATTTGATTGTTGTCAGTTTATGAGGTTTCATTTTTTTAAGGTTGCAAATGACAAAATAATTGAGTCAAAATGAAATGTATAGTATTCAGATATGTATTTGAACTTCTCTTGACATTTTGAAGGACAAAATTCACTTTAAATTTTTGAATTTTTTTTTCATCTCATGTACCTGCCCATTGATTTTGAGAGGCAAAACAGACACTTTCTGGACAGACTGGTGACCGAGGCAATGTTTTGGGACCCACAGCGGGTGCCAGTTCCTCAGGGTTGCTGTTCAAGAACCAAGTGATGGATAGGAAAAGGAACCAAGATATGAAACCTCTCAACTATACTGTGTGTAGTGTGAACACATATATGATAGAATGTGGCTTTGATAAGCCATATGATATCAGAATTGATCATATGACCATATCTTCACCATGCCGCCTTGAAGGGCAGAGTAAAGGTAATTGCTGTTTTTTTTTCTTTCTGTGATTATGAGCTTACTTTTCCAACCCGTATTCTTTAATGTGTATATGGCAAGAGAAGCTTAGATGTTGCGATAGATTTATTTTATAAAGCATACATGAACATTATGAATTACTGATCAGGAACAAATATAAATTTGTTAAACATATTGTGAAGTACATCAGTTAAACATGTCCAGCTGATGGAGTTTGGGGAAAGAGACCTGTTTTCATACTCCACAACTTGACAATGGGGTTGTCAGTTGTCAATGGGTTTTTTTTAAAAAAATATTTGCCCATTTTATGGATCTGTGAGACAAATCATAAATATATTGTCTTGCAAGGAATCATTAATTGGAACACTTATTTCCTGAGAAATAGCACTATGAAGAGGTGGCTTTCAGTGAAGAATAGCAAACTTCACTTCAAATAGAATCACTTTTATTTTATTTCTCCCCAAAGAGCTTCCTTTCGTCTATGGGTTTCTGACTCCTTGTAGAGGGGCAAATGGAGGAGGAGGAAACTATTCTATAAAATTCACTTTGTGAGGAAGTAAAGGTTGGAACATACTGTAATTCCATGCCAACTACAGAAAATACAAATCCTACTCAGTCTTTGAAAAGTCTTTTGTTCTTCTCCACTTGCAAAATTTATTGATATGAATAAAACTGGCCTTATGAGATTAAACTGTTATCACTACCATCAATCCACAAATGAATATTAGAAATGGCTTGGCAATTGTATCCGAAGCAGAGCTAGAATGTCATTGGTACAGCATACTATTCAACACAACCCTCTCCTCAGTGTAGGAGCCATTTGGGCACCAAAAGCAAACTATCACTACTGTCCTAAATGGCTCCAATGCTAAAGAGGAGGGACAGTTAAGGTGCAATCTAACCCTGTCTACTCAGAAGCAAGTTACATTATATTCAGTGAGTCTTACTCCCAGGAAAGTGTGTCTAGGATTGCAGCCTTACACAGTTTATTGAGTGTGCTGTATCACTCAACTTCTCCTTTAGTTCCACTTCTGATTATGTCAATATTTATTGTGGTAATAATTAGGAATTATTGACACAAATGTATGAGTATATTGGAAGGAATGAAAAATGTTTGTTTGGTGAACATCTCTGCAAAACAGATTTGCCAAATGTTTGCCCATGAATATTTAAAGATTTGGGGATCCTTAAAGTCCTCAAAATGTATCCTTTTTGCTGCTGTTGATTACAATGTCTACCCTGTCTCTTCTGATCCATAATAGTATGGCACATTGGCTCCAAATCAAAGATGGTTTCTTGGCAATGCCAATATGAGACAAAGTTGAGAAACTACAAAGGTATCTTGGGTTCAATCCAGAGTAACTACGGGGAGTCCTTGCTCCGGTGTAAGAACAATTTGCTCTGGATTGCAATACGAATTTCCCATAGTTTTTCACTAGGTGGTACAGTAACTATGGTGCATGTAATATCTCGTACATGTTCCTGTAGTTACTCTGGATTGTAGGACTTATGTCAAGTTGGCTGAAGCAGGTTAGGCTTTCAGATGGATGTTGTTCTCTAACTTGGGGTGCCAGGGACCAAAACTGCATCCCCTGCATGCAAAGTAGATGCTCTTTCAGCCCTAGTAGAGTGTATGTGTTGGAAATCAAGAACATTCTGATAACTAGATAACCAGCTTATCTTTGAATGATTATTTTTTATATCAGAACCTTTCGATTGTGATGCGTTCACTGTGTGAAAAAAGATGCCTACTAGCATGACCCCTTCTGCGTTTGTGAATTAATAAAACCAAATCTTTCTGGTAGTGTATTCAAGGCTCTCAATTACATTTTCACAATTTGGTGCCTCCTGAGATGGTATGTGAGGACCTCTGGACTAAGAATTCATTATTTCTTATCTAATAAGTTCATTTGTCACTGATCTCTCTCTTCCCATTGCTTGGCTTCACTTTATCAGCCAACTAGAGAGAGAGAGAAATTGTTGGTGCCAGCACTGCTGAGCACTCTGATTTACTCCTTCACTGAAGCAATCAGTGTAGGTTGAAGGCAAAATATTTCTACCAGCTTGGAAGAAAAATAAAAAAGAAAGCATGATTTTACCAATTATGTTCTTATTTAGATAATAATAATAAACACAAGACTCACTTAGGTTTGAAAGAAGCCTGCCTGGAAAAAACCCCTTTATTAATGTTCTAATATAATAAAGCATGCTAATAAAGTAGAAATAGGGGGCTTTACTTCCCAGAGCTGAAATAAGGCAGATTTTGTTAATGAGTTGAACAATATTCACCAATAAATTGCTTGGCATTATGTTGGAATGTGTGCAGAGGGAAGAGCAGAAACTTCCTCCCTATCCACAGTTTTGTAGTCCTGGTGTCAGGGCACAGAGGCAGCAGGGCTATGAAGGAAGCAGTTTGTTCAGCCAACCCTAAGCAGAATTTAGCCCACTTGCCTTTAAAATACTGTGCACAATTGTGGTCACTCTATTTCCATAAGGAGGGAATAAAGATACAGGAAAGAGCAAAAACAATCAAGGGAGCACCTTCTCTGTAAAGAAAGAGAAAGAAATTGTGCCATGGCTCATTCGTGTGCTGCAGGAGTTGGGGGGAAAGTCGTTGATTCATGAGCCTGGTCTTGGGTAGCTTGGTGGACCAAAATTGTCCAAAAACTGATGTCAATTGTCCAAAAACTGATGGTGTACCTTGAGAATTTTAACTTTATTGGTGTGCCATGAGATTTTTTTTAATGTTGAAAATTAGCATTAAATTGATGATTAGCATGAAAATTAACATTTTTTAATGTTGAAAATATTTATTAGTAATTTAGTAACCATTTATTGCTAATTTACTCTACCTAATCTATGGGTGGCGCAAGTGTTAAGACACTGTGCCTGTTAACCAGCAGGCCAGGGTTCGAAACCCAGGTCGGCCCCACAAAACAGGGCAAGCTCCTGTCCTTAGCCTAACTCTGTGACGCCAGCTGGATCCAATTGTATCAGCTCTGCCTTTCCATTGGACTAATTCAGTGTCGTGGAGAGGGAGGATTTGCTGCTTCGGTAACAGCCTATCCTCCATAACAATCTCACCCAGGCGTATGCAGCATATGCAGCGCCAAGCACGATACCATAGTCTTTCAAGACTGATGGAGGCCTGCTTTTTTTTATTGCTAATTTGGCTGAGCTGAAGTATCTGAAGCTGTTTAGATTAGCAGTCACATGATGTAAGATCATGACAGAGATTTTAAATTATGATGTCAGGAATTTGGATCAAGTTAAACTTTTCTCACATAACACATAGCAAAATTTAAGAGCTTTGTAGTAGTTCCAGCCAACCTAGCAGTTTGAAAGCATGGAAATGCAAGTAGGTAGTTAGCTATCACCTTGGTGGGAAGGTAACGGCATTCTGTGCACCTCGGCATACAGTCATGCTGGCTACATGACCATGGAAGTGTCTTTTGATAGCACTAGCTCTTCGGCCTAGAACGGAGGATGAGGACTGCTCCCTAGAGTTTGTCAAGACTAGCAGGGTTAACCTGCAGGAGAACCCTTTCCCTTTACATTTTCCTTTGGTGTCCTACATTTTGGGGTGCCTTGTCCTCTTTTCTGGTTATGACATATGGTCATCCCTAAGAACAGATTCTGAAATAGAAAAAGTAAAAAATAATCAACTCCACTGGCTCTCGGCTTTAAACGAACAACAGAAAAGTAGCATCTGATTTGTTTGCACTGGCAATTGCGTTTGTAACCAATATTCGAAACCTGTGGAAGTGTAAGATTTTTTCTTGACAAATAGCTATGAGGCAAGGAGGGTTCCCAGATGCAAATAACCTGCAGTTCAGTAACCTGTGAGCCTGAATCCCACTGTCAGATAATTGACAGGTGCCTGATCAGCATTTTCTGACTTTGCTGATTGTTGAATTTCTCACTGATCCAGCCACTATATTTTAGTTAAACATCAGGCAGCTCCATATAAACACAGATCATGCTGGATCTGCACCCATTTCATGCAGAATATTCTCATCTGGCAACATTCCTGAAATGCTAAGTTTCCTATAGTCTTATTTCCTTTCAAAGAAAAGCATCAGTGGCAAGATTAATTTTTGCATATAGGCTGCTTCTAAAAGAACAAAAACATTGTCCTTCCTCCTTTCCAGAAAACAACAGCAATAACCAATGGTGGGATTCATATAAATTAACAACAGGTTCTATGTCCCATTAGTAACCAGTTCTCAGAACCAGGCACTCATTAGCAAAGGGTTCTATAGAACCTGTGAGAACCCCCTGAAGCCCACCACTGGAATAAAAACAACTGCAACAAGCTACCTAACAGGAGCATTGAACATTATTCAGCAATGGTCTGCCAGTAGGACGTTCTTACTCTTCTGGTGCAGACTGTCATAAAAGCTCTGTCACAAGCACTGGCAGCTGCGGGGGCACCTTCCAGAACTCCTAAGTCTGGCACCATACTGCTCACTTTGAAAACCTGTTGAATGTTCTCCAAAAAAAGGAATAGAAACCTTTACAGGCCAAGAGAGTTAAGCTGAAATCCTATACCTAATTTCAAAACCTATGTGCGTCTCTGGAATTTACTCCCAAGGGCTAACTCTCAAGTCTAGCCATTTTCAACCACTGTGCCATGGCACACTGGTGTCCCATGAAAGGTTTGTTGGTGTGCCACATGAGTTTTGGAAAGGGTCATTGGAGAAGTGCTTTCCCTCCCAACATAATGTGTGCCTTATCAATTGTCAAAAAACTGATGGTTTGCCTTTTTGATATGACACACATTTTCAGTGTGCTGTGAGATGAAAAACAATGAAAATCACTGCTTAGTCTCTACCCCACTGCACTATTGCCAAAATGGCATTCTAAATAGTACAGGGGCTTGGGAGTTGTTCACATATTTAGGGCAGAAATGCTGCATGTTTCTATGTTTAATTCTACAATTGTATCATTGCTTCATAATTACAGACAAGTTTTAATGTTCTGCAAATGTGTTTTATAAATGCAACACAACCCAAAAGAGATCCCTAAAGCCACATTATTGTGATGCAATTAAAGCTCAAGAAATTAGCACATTGCTGTGGATGTCATTAGACAGACGAATGAGCGGGTTTGTGCCTGACTTTTTGCAGAGCTAGATTAGAGGGGTAAAATGTTTAATGTTGCATGAATAAACAGAGAAGGAAAAAATAGCAAGCTCCCATTCAGTAATCATATGCTTTATTTTCAGGTTATTCTCTTTAACGGGATCTTGCATTGGTGCTTCTTAAAATATTTAATTATATCATGCATCAAGGCTGAGCCTGGAAGTTGGAATAAACCTAGGGTGCCCTTTAGATCTTGAGTTGTTTCTGGCTGCCCAGATGGACATTTGGAATATTAAATAGCCAAAAACTATAGATGCATCCAGATGTGAGTCAAGGACAAAGCAGCAGGCCTCCGTCAGTCTTGAAAGACTGTGGTATCATGCTTGGCGCCGCGTACGCTGCATGCGAAGCACGAAAGCCTGGGTGAGATTGTTATGGAGGATAGGCTGTTACCCAAGCAGCAAATCCCTCCTCTCCACGCCACTGAATTAGTCCAATGGAAAGGCAGAGCCAATACGATCGGATCCAGCTGCGTCGCAGAGCTGGGCTAAGGACAGGAGCTCACCCTGTCTTGTGGGGCCGACCCGGGTCTTGAACCCTGGCCTGCTGGTTAACAGGCACAGTGTCTTAACCACTTGCGCCACCCACAGCCCAAGGACAAAGAGGTCTTGCCAAATCCAGATCCAAGTAAATCTGGGCTCTACACATTGTGATCAACACAATTCAAGACAAAGATGGGAAAATGCATAGAATGGGCTGTCCTCGTTATGCCAAATGATGAGGCATTACCAGTTAGTCATAGGTGACCTGACTGAAGACAGGATTGACTTGGCCACACTGATTTGTTTTTTTTAAAATGTTAATAAGACACTGGAAAAGAACTTTGCATGATTCCCCACATGACTACATTTTTCTTGAAAGATATCAGCAGATGGCTATGGCCTGATGTTGCAAAATGTGTGATTCAACATAGTGGCAACTAGGGCAAAATTTGCTGGTTGCATTGTTTGTTATTGCCGGTCATATTGGATCACTCATGTTGATACATTCTAGCAGGAATGTGATGACATCTATTAATAAGCAGTGTTCTGTATACAAGAGGGCTTTAACATTTTTGAGAGCGTGTTATATCTCTCATTTCTGAGAGCATGTTATAGGCTTGGTGTCACCTGATGTATGGGCATCTAAGGGTGTCAGCTCAACTTACCTATTGCCCATTCCTGCAGTGGCATGGGAAGGCTGGAACATGTCCTTGCACTGGTCTGAATCCCACCGTGGGAGCTGTTATGCGACTTCTTATCGGTGTCACTCCTTACAGCACTTATTTGATACCACTCCCAGGCCAGAGCAAGGGACTTCTGCCATCCAAACTGGAGTTTAGGATTGTGCTGTGAATTATTTATGACTGCATAAGTGCTTTTGTTCAGTGGTTCTATTTTGAACATCCAAATTTTGAACAACCAGGATGTTCCATATAGAATGGAGGACAGAGTGCCTGTACCTTCTTTAACTATTGCATTGAAGAGAGAATTTATGCAGGTTTCCCTCAGTATAGTAGGGTTTAAAAAGCAGCACATGCCTAAATTCCCTATTCTAGGCAATGGTTAAAGGTAGAGGCACACAATTCCCCATTCTATATGATCAGACCACTAGATAGAACCAGGAAATATGCTGGGAACTTTGTGTATTCAAAAGCATTCTCATATCTCTTTATACACTGTTTACTGCCGTTTTTACAACCAGTTACTGATTCATAAGATAGGTGGGATATAAATTTTTAAAATAAATAAATAAATAAACATGGGGCCCCTGCAACTCTCAGGGTCTGATGCAGCCAAATTGGTCAAATTACCCCAAGGTCACATCTGGAGCTTGAATTAGAGTGAAATCCAAATCAGTTTAAGCCAGCACAGCTCACCTGTCTCCCCATTCTTGTGGTAGTGTGGGGAGGCCAGGATACGTATGGCCAGGAGTGGTACAGAAATGCCCTATGGCACTTTTGTGACACCACCAGTCCAGCATGGGACTTGTGCCATAAGGCCAGCCTAACTGAAGGTTAGGATTGCAGCCTTAATGATTAGTAAAGTCAGAAAATGTAGATCTAGCACTTGTCAATTAATTATCAGCCTAACTCGGGTGTTAGGATTGCAGCCTGGCAGAGCTGCAAAATGTGATGCTCTACAGTTTGATGCAGAAGCTTTCTTGGCACCTCTGATGCTAGTATGTCAAGGCAGATTATGAGATGGGAAGGGAAGGATCAGGCATTCTATTGGAGGAATGGGTGGAAGAGAAAGAGGTAAGACGAGGAGGATCAAATCACATTGCCACACTGTATCTGTTCACCTCAAACATGCACCACTAAAGATGTAAGTAAAACTGTAAGTAAAAATAAGTATGTAAGTAAATATAAGTACAAATAATTTTTATTAAGACATAAGTAAATTGAATCACCCTCTCCCCACCCTTTGATGCAGTGCTTAGCTTTGTGGTTTGGCTGCACTGGTACCAGTGTTGAGGGATCAGATTGGGGCCTCAATTAATTATTATTCTTAATAGAACAAGAATCCCAAATTAGAATTGTGTCAGTGCCTGGTGGATGCATAAGCTCAGGCAAGTGGATCCTTCGATAGGCATGGACCTTTGGCTGACACCTTGCCCAATATTGTTATCAAACAAGTGTCTTTAAAGCTCCAGGGCCTGATCTAGCCTAAAGTAAAAATATTAAGGCTTTAATTCTATAACAGTCATGAGGGAGTCAAACTCAGTGGTGCTATTTATTTATTTATTTATTTATTTATTTATTTATTTATTTATTTATTTATTTATTTAAGGGATATATACCACGCTGTTCCCATACTAAAGCAAATGCTCAAGGAGAGTTACATAGCTTTTATCCCTTTCTCCTAATAACAACCATTTGAGGCAAGTAATTGTTCTTTGGGCAGCTCAAAGAACTCTTCTGTTCCAGAGGGAATCCTCCATGATGTGATCATCACATCTGGCATCAGAAATATGTCAGTTTGTGCAGTAAGTCCTTTTGATATTAATGGAAGGACATTAAAAACAAGCCTCTCCCTTAATAAAATTGAATAAACTTTTAGATACTTAATTTTACCTGGATCAGTATCAGCTAGGTAATGTTTAGGATTCTTCCAGCCAGCTTCAGGAGTGTGCCTTAGGGTGCAATCCAGAGTAACTATGGGGAGTTCTTGCTCCGGTGTAAGAACAACTTGCTCTGGATTGCAATATGAATTTCCCATTGGTTTTCACTAGGTGGTGCAGTAACTGCGGGTACACGTAATGTCTCATGTGTGCTCCTATAGTTACTCTGGATTGTAGGGTTAGTTAATAACTCCTGTTGGGTGTCTTTATCAAATTTTAAATTAATGTGTTGTATTCAGTTTCTCTCCCTCCTTTTGGTAGGTTAGTATTATGCACATTGTTTACAGAGCAGAGTTTTCCCTAAATTTGGAAAATAACAAGTATAAAAAAAGGAAAGGGATGCAAAGTGTCACAACAGATGCACTATTTCATTGGAGATTTACAAGCAGCATATTTTAATTATTTCTTGTTTTTAGAATAATTAATTGCTTTGAAACCCCATCAGGATCTGTCTAATCACTTTCCGTCTTTTGTCCTCATTAATTCTCCAGCGCTTCTAAATATACAAAACTCTGCCTCGACACCCATGGTAGGAAGAGACAGCTGGTGTTATTATTCAGAAGTCTATTAAAAAGGTCTTGGAAAAGAAACTGAATGCTCATCTACAAATATCCTTTTGTGTGAGTTGGGAGAAATTATTGCTCATTAACTCCTTTATGAGAAATTCAGCAGTCACTAATAAAACTTGGAGATGGTCATGATTTCAGACCTGACTGCTCTGATGAAGGTATATTTTTTCCTTCTTTCTTTACCTTTGCAAGATCCAAACAGGCTTGTTAAAGAGTGTGGGTGTATGGATTCAGATTTCCCCTCACTTTTTATTTAATCTCATCAACTCTTCATCCTTCCTCAAATTGACAGTGAGCACAATCCTAACCATCTCTACTCAAAAGTAAGCCCCATTGTGTTCAATGGATCTTACTCCCAGGAAAGCGTCCTTAGGATTGCAGCCAATGTCTGATATCTTCTCTTATATTAGTATTGCAAAAGGGCCTGTTCAGATGATACTTTTCTGACCAGTCCCATCAAGTGTACAATAAACAGTAAGAACATTCATAAACATAACTCAATCTGCTTTCTTGCACATTTTTCTCAATATTTTAATTGGGGTGTTTTTGGGGGGCAGGGGAACCATTAAGATATCCAGCTCTCAAACCATATAAGTCCATATAAACATTACTTATTATTAATTATCATTAGAGGGGGAAGGTCTGAATGTCTCTCTGCCTTGCACAATTAGAGGACATGGGAAACAAAACCTAAGTGTGTCTAACTTTAGGATGGGACTCTCCTGAAAATTGGCATCAAACTCCACTTGAAAGCAATCCTTTGAATAAGCAATCCGTTGAATTCTTTGAATCCCTGGTTGAATTACATTCTGTCATGTTGAAAAAAGAAAACACTACAAAGAGCTTCTGTCCAAGGTGGCAACTCAACTCTAATTGTGTGAGAGGGCTGGGGAAAATCTATCCCTTCACCATACAAAAGCTACTGAAACTCCATAATAAATCCCATTATTTGTTTCACAATTTTGCTACCTAGTTTGTGATAAAGAACTTTTGTAAATTTATTTGATTCCAGTAGTTTTTTCCAGACTTTGTTTATAAATTGGGCTTATATGCACATGCAGAGGTCTACCACTCCACAAGGGGTGTAACCACATGGTGTTTTCTGAAGCTATTCCTTGAAATTTTGTTTTCCAACATGACATTTGTGTCCTTGAGTAATTGAAGCCCTGCTGAAATCCTCCAGATGGCTTTTAAGTACTTGCTAGGAGATTAACACTGATTCCTTGAGACTCCAGGTCATTCCTGAAGCGAGTTGGCAATCCAGCACGTCATTGAAGTTCTCTTGAAGTCTTCTGACGGTCTCCATGCAGTTCAATCCTGTGGAGGCCTCAGATTAGCTGTTCATTGCTACTTGGAGTCAACTGTGGAAGAATATTCAAAAACCCTTTTTAACAAATGTGAAAAAAGCATTCCTTTTAATATCAACAGGAGGTTGAGGGCCACAAACAGATTTGAGGTGTTCCTGGAGGGGAGTGCAAAACAGGAATTGCCTTCGCCTGATACCTGTGTTAGTACCTCCCCTCCACTCTTGAGCCAGTTCTGACTAGGAAACCAAAGCTGAGGTGTTCTATCTGCTTTGTTCTTGCCTTCATGAATGACTCAGAAGCAGAGGGGAAGGAACCACTTTACATAGACATCTGGGCTCCTGAAGTTAGTATTTTGTCCCCCTCCAGGATTGCTTCTGCTTCAGACCGCTGGCCAGCTATTGGCATAATGTAAGCATTCAGATCTTACTTACTGAGGAAGCCATGAACTGGTTTACCCAAACATGGTGCATTCCCTGACTCCTAATAACCAACTTTAGTGAAGATCGAGAAGGGCTTCTTGCACATTTGTATTAATTAAAAGGAATGTTCACAGAAGGACTGCAGTTTATGCCTGAACAGTAATCATTGTAAAATAGTGGGAAGCAACCATCTGCAGTTACTGAATACTAGATGAAGGCATTTGTAATCCTCCCCTTTGGAATTTATTAGCTTTGCACAGGCACAGTAACCGCTCTAGTTTAGAGGAAGGTAATAGCAAACCTTCCCCATGACACTCATTAAATTCCCACAACTCCAATCTCAGCACTTTAAGAAAAACATCGCTTTCCGTTCCCAGAAGCCAAAGCAGGGCATAGACAAACCTTTGCTATTCTGGCAAATTTGAAGCTTTTTCCAAAGTGCTGCATTTAGATCTAGCAGCCTCTGATTATTATAGGTCAGATCACCTGTCCATTTGTCCTGCCTTCTTTACGAAGGCCAAGAGGGGCGTGAAACACTATGTTTTTCAGGTGCCTGAACGTTCATGTCCTCCTTTGCCATCAGAGCAAAGAAAGTGCAGTGGAGGAGATGCCTCCATTTTACTTGCTGTTTTTTGAAGATCAAGGTCAGTACAAATATAGCATTTTCTCTGCAATTACCTGCTTACCACTATAGTGTCACTACTCACAATGCAACTTCAAACATAGGAGGAGATTATTGCAATGAAAATATTTTGAGGAGAGAGTTGTGGAAGAAGAGGCATTTGGTTTGTTGAGGGGAAAAAGCTCACATGCTACTTTGAAAAAAGATTTAATATCCCAGGTGTTAGTTGAAGTGCTGTGGAGAAAAGCAGTTCAGTGAACAATAAAATATGATTTGTAAATGAGGGGTATTCCTGTATGTGTGCATAAAAGCACGGGTATATTTTTAAAAAGAGACACATACCTCGTGTGCATGCACATGATTGTATTCATCCTTCAACCTACTGTTTAGAATGTAAGCCAACATTCAAGACCTCATTAATTTTATTATTAGTCACTGATTTTTATGTTAAATCACCATCATTTTCTTCTTAAAAAGCAATAAAACTCTTTCAGGTTGACAGGCTGCAAGACTGTTACTTGGCTCCAGTGATGCTATAAGCAATAACTAATGGGGCAACATGTAGGCTTGGGGACAAAAGAAATTAAGTGGTGTGCAAATTAGACTTGCAAAATTATGTGTGATGTAGAAAGAGTGGAACTTGTTTATTTTTTATTTAAAAGATTTATTGACCACTTTCCAAAATGCTCAAAGCAGTGTACAATTAAACAACACAAATATTTTAAATATAAATACAATAAAACAAGAATGGAGGAAAGTTGTTCTGGAGCGGATAAAAACCATATTAAAACAGCCAAAAAATAAAATGAACACAGTGTAACAAATAAAATGAACACAGTGTAGATGCCAGTGGCATCTACTTTTTGTTCCATAGACTTTTGTGTATTCATTTTCTGGTTAATTGGCCATAACCTTTGATAGCATATACATATTTTAATGCATTTTGTTTTCTTGAGTTCTGCATTAAAATACCTTTCCAACAATATATAACATGACAGTATTATCACTCATACAGATCCTATTTTTCACAATTTTAGCCACTAGTGTCAAGCTCAGCTTGTAGCCCCCCTAAAGCTTGTAGCCCAGTGTAATTGCAACCCCCTTAGCTACGCCACTGGCAAAACCTATACACACTGATTTAAAGGGAGGATCAGGTTTAGTCTCCCTTCTGGGAAAAATACTTTAACTTTACAAGGCCCAACTTGAGTTTGCTGAAATATAAAACTTAGGGTGACCAGATACTGCAGTACAACAACAACAATTACGCATGTACTATAAGCAGGAAAGGTTATATAAGGCCACAATCCTAACCACACTTGCTTGGGAGTAAGGTCCATTGACTATGATGTGGCTTGCTTCTGAGTAGGCAAGCATAGGACTGGGCTCTCAGTCTATTACAGTGCTCGGAAAATTTGTCTTCAGCTTAAATCTTGTTTGTGGCATAGTCCAGAGAAGTGATCCAGAACATTAGCAATTGTTATGAAAAATGCTGTTCTTCATAAGTGGCGCTTATGCAGATTAATGCTGTGGCATGCAAGAGCACTGACTGACTGAATAAATGAGGGCCCACTTAATTGGCTCCTAACAGAGACAACACCAGAAACAAGCTGTGGTTATTGTTTATCATTCACCAACACTTTCTATCATGCTTCACAGTCCCTATTTCATTATCTATCGAGCTGCATCCTCACATCATCACATCATCCACTGTCATTGTTGTGATGTTCAAGGAGTCACTCCTTGCATTGCATCCAATCAGACCCAACACTGGTAGCCAGAGGAACATTGCCATTGAGCATTGTGGCATTGGTGAACTGAGGAGGGGGCAGGGCAACATACAGACAAATAAATGGTTGATACTGGGGAGCTATCCCTGTGCCAATCTCTAAGAATGAATAAGAGCATAATCCTAACCATGTCTACTCAAAAGTAAGTCCCATTGTGTTCAATGGGTCTTACTCCCAGGAAAGTGTCTTTAGGATTGCAGCCTAACACTATCTCAAGGAAGGACACACACACACACAATGGCAGGGAGATGCCACAGCACATCCACCTCTTTTAGCAGTCACTGGTGTATCTTCATGTAAGAAAAGCACCTGGAGCAGCACCTGACCTGTAGATTAGAACCTAGGTTGGAGGGAACGCTTTGAAAGAGAGCCCTTACGCTACTATTGACTATTGATTCTAATCCTGTCTGCCATGTTAAGAGATTACTGTTGGTCGATTCTGATAAGCCCTTTCTCTACTATTACAGAATTGTTGTAATCACAAAAGATGTGCCAACCTTCCCTTTCATTTTCCACTTTGCTGACAAGCGACAATGCATGTTTGCAATCCTTCTGCATAATAAAAGAAGATATGAAAAGCTTGCACCAGCAGAATTTTCTAACAGGTTTGTTTGCTGATTATTTTGCATCATACTGGTACTGTATGTAGTTCTCAATTCAATGTGCTGATGGTTGATGCCATGGTGGTGTTTATTCTCTGATGGTAATTCACCAGCCTTCTATAGAAACATGCCACAAATAAAACAAATGTCCCTAAACTTCAGTCCTTAAAGTTGTTTAATTCCATTCCTAGATTAACATTCTTTTTGGGCTGCTTCTGAAATTCAGTGGCATTACTATACCAGTGGTTCTCAAACTGGGAGTCAACCCCTTTGGGGGTTGTGATTTTGTTTCAGGGGGGTTGCAAAACCTGGGTGCTGCCATCTTGGAATGGCAAGTTCTGAGAGTCTTCAAATTTCATTACATCTCATTAAACACAATGGGATTTATTTCTGAATTTATATGAAAGAACTCTGGCATCACAGTTATGTCACTATTTGATGTCATTTATGGCCATAACATCACTTCCGGGAAAGTTTTGTCACTGGAAGTGATAGAAATAGCATCCATTCCCTACCAGGGTTTTTTGGGGCGAGTAGAAAAAGGTAATTCCATGGGCCTATAAGAATGGACTGTGGAAGCCTTCCCATCCTAGATTCAAGCTTTGTTTTGGAGGAAAGGAAATAGGAAGTGTTTAAACACTGCTTTCATACACTTATGCAAAAACCCAACAATACACAAAACAGTCCTTATAAAAGAGCATGTATTACAGGCCTATTTCATCATCATCATTGGGATCTTTCAGTCTCAAAAGACTGGTAACATGCTCTGAATGGAGGTCCTAAGACAGCATCTAGTATGGGTAAAAAGGCCAGTTGGAGAGTGGCAATTCCCTTCCGCACTGAGGACAGATACAATCTGTCCCTGCCCAGCCCCCAGATTTCACTGGTTCTGGGACTACAGCATTGTCAGCAAAGAGGAAATTCTGCAAGCATTTCAGCTGGATTTTGGACTTTGCTCTCAATCTGTAGGGATTAAAGAGTTTTCCGTCTGATCTGGTCCGGAGATAAATTTCCTCTGTTGCATTTCCAAAAGCATGTTTCAGCATGACAGCAAAAAAGTTCCCAAATATAGTTGGTGCAAGGACGCAGCCCTGCTTCCTCCACTTCAAATGTCAAAGGAATCTGATGTTAAGCCATCAAAAACTACAGTGCCCTTCATTTCCTCGTGAAAGGAAGGAGCCTTTTGCTGAGGAGCTGAGGCCTGATATATGCAAGTCTATTTACAGAGTAAATGGGCCTGATTAGATCACAGTTCTATTTGTAGGCATTCAGAAAGAGGTGTTTACTTTTATATGTACCTTGATCAAAAATTTGCAACACCAATGTAAGGTCTAAGATTTGCAACACCCATTGTTTTAATGCCTACTTCTAATTTTTGGTCTGGGCTGAATGCTTCCAAATTTAAGGTGGAGGCATATATGATTAAATGATCCTTTGCCTCCTAAAGAACTGAAAAATGCATATAGATTGACCAAATGACTGGAACATGCATATAAGCGACTGGGCAACTAAAGGACTGGAAAAGGCAGATAGATTATTTTGCTCTTCCATGCTAAAAGTTTAAGTGTAAAACTATTCCCCCCTCCCAGGAGTGGTATAATATCAGTACCACTAAAACTTTGTACTCTGAAGTGCAAAAACGTTTTCTTAACTGGCTTGTGGATCAGACTCTGAAGCTGCAATTCTTACCAAAAAGTAAGTCCGATGGACATACTTTTGATTAGATGCATAGAATTGGGTTGTGAATAATTTTTATGTGCAACTTTTCTTCCATTATTTGATTACAGCCTTTGCATCAGAGCATGAGAAGAACTGCAGTGGATTTTTTTAAAATCCTAACTGTTAAGTGGGATATTTTCAGTTGGCTAGGAAAAAAGTTATTGGCTGAGGCAAAAACAATATACAGTAGGAGGCTTATTTTTTAAAGCAGCTAAGAAAACAAGCACTAGATATTTTTACCTGTTGACTTTGCTGCTAAATCAAAAGTTAACAGCAACAAATCCCTTGAGTATAGTGTGTTATATAAGGCTATATTTCTTTCTTTCAAGCACCAGGCCTAGGCTTTCATAATGAGAGAATTGTCTTCTCTAACCTGGCCAGTCAAGCACTAAAGAAAAATGTCTCAGTGCAGTACATACTTTATACAAATACTCTCTCTCTCTCTCTCTCTCTCTCTCTCTCACACACACACACACACACACACACACACACACACAGAGAGAGAGAGAGAGAGAGAGAGAGACTTTTCTCCAATTATATTTTAATGTACAGTATCTTGCAACAAATTGTCAAGCAGTTTTGCTGGCAGCTATTACATTTAAGTCCATTATATTTTTGATCCCACAGCAAGAAAAGTAGCTTACCTTAGAAGTATATGTGTGTATGGGAAGGGGGGAGTTCATCCCTGAAATGACAGCACTATATGGGAAGAAGCAGATGCAAGAGAAGGTGAAATTGCAATTCTATCTCCCTGGATGTCCAGAAAGATTGTGAGCCTGTTTGGATTTAACAGGAATTGGGAACAAGCATAAAAATAAGAGATTTTTGATATGCAGAAAATAAACTCTTGGCTTTCAACCAATGATTTCTCTGAATTGGGAATAAGAGCTGGCCAACAACAAACACAAAACAAATGCACTAACAAAGCAGCTATCATATAAGCAGAACACTAAGCAGGGAGGATATGAGAACATAAGGAAATCCGGGTTGGATCCTGATCCAAAGGCACACATTGGACAGCATCCTGCTTCCCACAGGGACCAGTAGAGCTGTTATTGGGAAATCCACAAACAGGTGTGTTAGACATACCGTATGTCTTTCCTACCCCTGCTCCATTGCAAGTTGTTTTCAGAAGCATGCTGCCACACTGCATTTGGGGGCATTGCATTCACATCATGACTTGCAATCATTGCATTCTTCCATGAATTTACCCAATTCCTTTTTAATGCCATCAAAGTCAGTGACAATCTTGTGGCCCTGAATTTCAGGGACAACTGGAGGACACGATAAAATTCAGTGTGTACATTGTGCCCTGTGAGGTTGCTACTTGTGGAGGCCCAGTGAGAGGATTGGTTGCACCTCACTTTAAGAAAGATGCAGCCATACTGGAGCAAGTCCAAAGGAGAGCGACAAGAATGATCAGTGGGATGGAAGGGAAGCCCTACGAGGAAAGGTTGGGGGAACTTGGGATGTTCTGCCTGGAGAAGAGGAGGCTGAGGGGAGACACGATTGCCCTCTTCAGTTATCTGAAGGGCTGTCATATGGTGGAAGGGGCTCATTTATTCATGGCTGCTTCTGCCTAGAACCAATGGGTACAAACTGCAAGAAAGGAGATTCCGGTTGGACAATCCAAAAAAAATTCCTGACGGTGAGGGTGGTTTGGCAGTGGAACAGATTGCCAAGGGAGGTTGTGGACTCTCCCTCACTAGGGATCTTCAAGCAGAGGCTCAACGAGCACCTGTCGGAGATGCTCTACAAGAATTTCCTGCTACAGTAGGGGGTTGGACTAGATGACCTACTGGGCCCCTTCCAACTCCATGATTCTAATATAGTTTTTACATCAATATATATTTTCTTATAGCATCAAATGCTATACTCCTGCCTAGTTTGGAAGTAGTCTATATTTTAAGTGTTTTTCTCAGTATATTTTGCTATATATCCTGGCAGCAAGCTTTGCTTAAACTAAACTTAGGGCACAATCCAGAGTAACTATGGGGAGTCCTTGCTCCAATGAAAGATTTGCTCTGGATTGCAATATGAATTTCCCATAGGTTTTCACTAGGTGGTGCAGTAACTTCGGGTGCACATAATCTCTCTTGTGTCCTCCCGTAGTTACTCTAGATTGTAGAGTTAAACCAAGGTCTGTGGAATCAATGGGAACTGTGCAAGAACAATTCTTGGAGCTCAGTATCAAAAGCTCCTTGCCATGGCAGCCACAACATTAAATCAGGGCATTTTGGGAGAGGAAGGCGCAGACAAGGAGGATGTTTGCCAAGAACAGGATTTATAAGATCTGCTAGCAACCGAGGATGGATGGTTCATATTCACTAGAAGTCTCAACTGGCCTGCTAAAGACAGGAGCTTGCTACAGATCCCAGGGAAGCAGCCCAAGCCAGGCTGAAGAATGAACCAGGCAACTGATTAACTCCCTCCTTGCTGAAGTTTGTGATGCCAAGTAGGTTGGCAATTGCCCTCTTTACCACATCTCTTGCCCCAATTCTCTCTTCCTATCTGCAGCTTTCGTGCACATTCACCAGGAGGGAGGATAATGAGGAGGAGCACCCAGCAAGTGTAAACTACAACTTCAGGAACTTGATGCCAACATTGTTGGCAGCACAAGTGGTAGAAACAGGAAAGACATGGAATGGGTGAAACCCACATTATCCCAAGTTATTAGAGAAAGGACTGTGCTATGTCTAAGGATTACAGTTGTTTCTGTGGACATCCTAAGTCAGTGGTTCTTAGTCCTCCGATGGTTACAGTGCCCGTCTTTTGCAGTGGCCTCTTCTTCCTGTCTTTCATGTTTGCTGCCATTTTGGTTTGTGTGAGTTCTTGTGCAATCAAAAATGGCAGCATCTAGGAGAACCAGAAAGAATAGCATACCAGGGACATCCCACAATACCCCTACAAGTTTGCCATGACATCCTTAGAGGTTGTGGTGCACAGGTTTTGAACCACTGTCCTAGACTGAATGACAGTTGGATCCCATAATTGACCCACAATTCTTGAAAGCTGAATGTCTTTTTATAAAGCATTTTTTTCAGTAAATCAACCTAGAAATAATATACATATATGGCAGTGGAATTCAGTATTCAGAGGAATAATACCAAGGGCAACCAGTTTTACCCATTTGATTCAATATCAGTTCATGCTTCTTTATGCATTTAAGGGCCAATCTGGTGCTCACTCGGTTGAAAATCTTATTTTCATGGGATTTTATCAGGCAAGAACCTGTTCAAAATGTTGAAAAACTAAGATAATTGAAACTCTTTCTATGCTATGTCTAAAGAATTGTCCAAAATAAGATGAAGACATACACGCATGCCAGTCAGATTGGACACTTGTTCACATGTTACAATTACAGTTATCCTGTAGTAATTATGCCCTATGGTGTTACTTGAGGTGTGACTGACAAGCTATGAGGCAATCTTCCCTTTCTGTGCCTTGTCAGAATCATGGGCCATCTGGTTTTTTTTTTCTTTATGTAACTTCCTGAACTGATGCTGAAAGCAGCTTCAAAGCAATGACAACCAGTGGTTTCCAGTGGCTTCAACCTCATTTATGGGACTGCACTGAATGGTTTTTTGCTTGAACTATTTTCTTCCTCTTCACTGGGGTTATGATGTATTCAACTGATTCATAAACAAAGAAAGATTCATTCATTATATAATATTATATAATATAAAATGTTTGGCTGACTAATATATTATATAATATATAATATTTGCTATAATATTAGATGCTCCTTTAATATATATATCCACTCTGAAGATATATACTTTGCCTTAATTACAGCTAAACAGAATCCCCAAAGGGAAAGGGACATCTTACCCATGCCCAGAGATGAAGAAAGCCCTTGCCACGGATGCCAATCCATTTCCATAGGAAAAAACTGCAGGCTCAACTGCAGAACATACTGAAAGTTGTTTTGTATATTTATTCCTTGTATTTCAATGGATAGAGATATTGAAATCTGCTTCTATGTACCTAGTGCCTTTGGGAGGGCCAAACCAAAAATGTGTAAAAAAAACTTTTCCCAAAGATAATCTGTGAACCTTGCTAATAAAAACATGAGGCCACTGCATTGGGATAACTGCCACTTTATTTAACTTCTTTTGACCAATTTGAGTCAGGGCAAACATCTGTATTTGTGCCACTGTGAATCTCTGGGAACTGCCTCCAGGATGAGAGGATAGAAAGCTCTATGGAACAGAGTTGTGAAATGCTATTTTTGTGCAATGATATTTTTGTGTTTTTTTAAACTTTCACACAACAAATGTTATGTTTTCATACAACATAACTCTACATAGGCAACTAGACTACTAAGAAAAAAAATGTGGACTAGTAACTTTTGTGCTAGGCTGCACTGCATACAAGAGTTCTTAGAAGAGACTACTGCTGAATTAAGAAAAGGATTTATTTTATTTATTATTATTTAATTTATTAGGTTATTTAATTTATTAGGCATATTTAATTTATTAGGTTTATATTTTACAATAAGAGAATAGCAAAAAGAAATAAAGTGGGAACATATCAGATCCCCTGCAGTATATTCTGTCTGTGTGCTACATAGGTTTTCATAGTTCTCCTCGAGGGAAGAGTAATATAATATCACTAAATTTTAACTGGCCATTTGCAGCATCAGTTGAGTACAAGTCACTTGGAAGTCAGCTTAACTTGTAAGAAAAGGTTAAAAGTGCCGTCCCTAACGTATGGGCACATTTCCTTACCCCATGAGATCAGAGCAGCCCAGAAGATACTCTGTATGTGAAGCCCACAGGGGTGACTTAGGAAAGGGCAAGGAAATTTATTAAGACTGAGGGAATGTATGCTGCATCTTTGGAGAAAAGTGAAATCTTGCATGACAAATTCAGGCAGCTTTATCCAGTGTAATTGAACAAACCTGTTCAAGTGGAACTCAAGTGAGCTAAAGGGCACATCACAAAGGCTGGATGGAGGAGGATAGGGAGCAGGCTGACTGCCTGGTGTATTTGGTGGGTGATTGCAGCAAACACACAATAACACATTTTCAAGGGGATGATGTTTGGAGAGCTCTTGGAGACCAGATTCACATCAACAAAAACAGCAAGAAAACAGAAAGATTAAGGCAGTGATATCAGGAACTGAAGAACATTTGGTTCCCCTGTGTTGCTTACCTAAGCTGCACTCTGTATACACTTAACTAAACAAACTGGGGCTTTTGTCTGAAAAAAGTATAGGATCACACTGTTAGGCTGTTGAAACTCCATTGGAGTCCAGGGTATATTCTGGTGACGATTGCTGGTAACCCTCTTAGCCAAGCTATGGGGAATATGATGAGAAAGGCAGAGATACTGGCAAGACAGCAATTAACTGTAGAAAGGTTACATATATATATAATTTTCTGCTTCCACTGTATATACTGTATTTGTCTTTGGGCCACATCTCTCTCCCCAGTGGTAAAACCAATGTCATCTGAGCAGAAGAAGGCTGATCATGGTGTGTTGTATGTCAAGCATCTTCAAAGTGAAGAGTGCTTCCCTAGCATGGATACCATTTAATATTTTGCAGGGTAGCCTTTACAGAGTACTTCTGTGCACTCCTAGTTTTCAAGCTTGCCTGCCGGAATGGCCCAGAAATCTGGGTTCAAAGCCTGCATCACAAGCCAGAAGCGTCTAGTCAGTATGAAGGCTGCAGCAGATGGAGGTACTTTGCAGAGACTTGCCGTTGTGTTGTTCATACATGAGAGGGCTCAGGGAGGGCTCCAGAATTGGCATGCAGGATGTAGTCTGCAAAGCCCTGTCCAATGTTATGAGAAAGACCAACATGTTGACAGAGTAGACATATCTTCTCATGTGGTAGACCTACAACCATTTCAGGTTGGGTTAATGGAAAATTCATTAGTTTATTTCTGTAGAGTCCTTCCCCATTCACTGAAGCCTATAACTTTTTTGTTTTCCAGTGGCATGAATATTTTAAGTATTGTGTCAATGCCTTGTAGCATGAAATCTGAAAAGTTTCAGAGATTTTGGATACAAAGAACCTATGTTATAGGCAAGATGCATGGAAAATAAGATTAGTGTTTTTTTAATGGGATATCCAGCTACTTTTTGTAATTTCCTTTTCCCCTGTCTTAATAGCATGAAATATTCAAGTATTCTACAAGTTCATAAGACAAAATATTTGAAAACTTTCAGATACATGCAGCACGTTTCTCATGTTAGAGACAATCACATACATACAATCACACAGAAACACACTCCCTTGGAACATGTTTTGCACTTATTATAGTGAGAAAGTCCCAGCAATTTTGTGATGTTCTTAATTTCTCCATGCTAATTTATGATTAATCCTAAAGAATCTGCTTTTCCCATTAGTCCTTCATCAAGTGTGGATATGTACGTCAACTGCAACAATGTTTGACAGCACAACCCGACTAAGAGCACAATCCTAACCATGTCTACCCCAAATTAAGCTCCATTGTATTCAATGGGTCTTACTCCCAGGAAAGTGTCTTTAGGACTGCAGCCTTAGAAGTCAGTAATTCTATGTTCAGTGGGACTTATACCCAAGGAAGTGTGCATAGAGACATCAAGTTGGAAGGGATCTGCAAGCTGACTGAAATTAATCCACTGACAACACAGGCTGTCTACATCCCCAATAGTTGGCTATCCAGGCTCTGTTAAAAAAATTATCATGGAGATCTGTGACCTTCTGTGACAGCAAAAAGCCACCATTCTATGCAGAGGCTGTACACTTGTCAGTGAGACAGTCATTCCACTAACTAAAATCAGTAAACATCCATAGGTATGGACTATAAATGCCATCACTTGTAAGTTGTCAAATACCATTGCGATTTTGAATGCCATTGCATGGCAGCTATCAAATTTGTCAGTATCTTATGATATCAAACACAGGCATCAAATAACTGGCAAACATCCAAGGAATATTTGAGCATTCAGAGAAGACATGAAGGAGTGTATCCAATATAAAAAATCAGACAGGGGATTATTTTTGTAATGCATTTAAGCCATCCTGAGCTCTTTGGAGTGTGATAAGATAAGATTAACCATAAAAAAAATCTTCAGTGCAATGGAGAACCAAAACTCAGCAAGCTGGAAACAAAGAAAAATGTTTTGTTTGTTTTTTTGTATTGGCTTGATTGCTGAATAGCTAGTAAAATCAAGATGCCTTTGGATGTGCAATATAGATAAAAGGAAGGGTGAGAGCCGTAAGCACAAAAAATAAAATAAAATAAAAACGCTCTGAACAGCTTCTCCTTTGCAGACACACTGTTTTCTGAGATAGAGCAGACTTTCTGTTGGCAACTGACAAAACAATAAGAAATCCACATACATACATTTGGGTCACATCAAACATTTTATTTTTAACTAGTTCTAAAAATGTTAGGGTGAAATCAAGCAAGAAACAGACAACAAAATAGGACCAAGCCTTTCACATATATTCAGCAGACTTATGTCATGACCCAGAAATGGCAACAGAAAATGGGAACAGCCTTAAACTGAGTCATAGGAATTTTGCTTCTGCTCCAAAACTGTCTTCCTTGACTGGTAATAGCTGTCCGATGTTGTTGCTATATCACATGACTTTACCTGCTGTGGTAGCTAGATTTAAAATGAACCAAATTGGTGCAATCACATTTATTTAGGCTCAGGCATCTACGAACAAGTCCCATTTAAGTCAGTGGACTTACTTCTGAGTAGAAAGCCTCAAGTTATGAGCCAAAGAAGTGAACAACTGAACAAATCAAAATTTTAGGTCAACAAAGTCTCCTCACTTTTAAATTTTCTCTCTGTGTGTGATTTTGGGTTTTGAAATGTTTGTTTATTATAGTTTTGCCTTTAGACTTTTGGTGGAGGGGAATAGAAGGTGGCGTTTGAAATGTTCAAAGAAACTTTGAGGTTTATTAAAAATAACACATGCTGTACAATCAGCAGGATTTTCTCCTAACTGCACTGAGTGGAGAATTCTCCATTAACCTATTTGGTTCTCAGTGTTGCAAGTAAAGAAGTTTTCATCATCCATCTCCCACTGATGTTTTTAACAAGAAAATCTCCACTTTGTTTCAGCTCCAAAAAAGCCCATGCTTTTTGCTCCTTCATTATCTTCTTTCCTCAATGTAATAACGTACTGCTTCCAACTGTAGCCAGATGAAATCCCTTATGGGTCGAGTAGGTAGGCATGCTGAATAAGCAGCAGTGGACCATCAAACAGATGAGGATTTGGGCTGGGTAACATTTCCATGTGCATGAGGTACTCACATACTTCCATGATGGCTGTGTTTTGCCAAATATGGGATGCTAGTGATATGGTTTATTTACTGAAATCTTATTCTGTCCACCCTCCACGGAGCTGAAAATAGTGCCCATTGTTCTTCCCCCTTTTCTCTCAACGCTATGAATTTGTGCGCCACAGGTTATATTCAAGCACAGTCACTCTGGCCCTAAGTCTGGCTGTAACTCTCTGGATTTTGCCCATAAAGACTGAAATGGAACCCAAAGAACTGAAAGCTGGAATAGATCAAAGAAGATTCATGATAGCTACATTAAATCTGGACCTATGCTCAGGTCAACACATTCAGAATTTCAGAATGCAGTCCACAGAGAGATTTGGAAGCTGGGGAACTACTAGATTTCCAATTTCCATCTCAGATTTTGAAACAGAAAATGAAACATATCCCTTAGCCTTGCTTTCATCTAAGGGAATGATGCAAACAAGTTATTTTATGAAGACAGAGGTTCATCATAATTTTTTCAGAGAGTGCAAGATTTGAGTGGTGTCAAAATCTTGCATTCTCTAAATGCAACCATTTTTCATTTGTGTTGATATTTTAAAGCCTTGTCTTCTATTATTCCACCATCCAGTATGCATAACAACATGACAGAGGTGAGCCCTATTCATTTATCTACTGAAGCAGCTATTAAGTGAACATATTTTAGGGCCATGAGCACTAGGGACAGGGAGTCAAGAAACCTGGGCTGCCCTACCTGCTCCAGAGCATGCTCATTAAGCATCAAGTAGGCATCCCCTCTACCTTTAACCGTCGCATATAAGAGGGAATGAGGGCAAGTTTAGATAATCATAGTAGGGTTTAAAAAGTAGCCTAAATTCCCTATTCTATGCAATGGAGGTAGAGGCACACTGTCTTCCATTCTATATGGTCACCCTGAGTGGGAGTAATGGGGCATTTGGGGGGGAGGATCTTGGGGCATGTCAGGAAAACAGGAGTGGAACTAGCAGCAGTTATGCATACCATATTTCACTTTTTTTGCCCTGCCCAGTCTCTCCTCAGGTTTATGCCAGCTGAGTACCTTTTATGACTAGCTGTTCTAGGTCTGAAGAGGACCCTAAGCCATCAGGGCAATAAAGAAGTAAGAGAAAATATATTTTTTTTTCTTAGCTGTTGCAGGCCTCCTAATCATCTTCCCTTCCGTGGCATTGCAGAATATGCCTTCATAGCTTGGCAGTGTGATTCAGCATGGCAGGGGATAGGACTAAACATTTAGCCTCTAAGACCACACTGTGGCTAATCAGCCCTATTCCTAAAGTCATAAAATCCCAGAAGTCCTGGAAGTCCCTGAGCATGAATGTGGTATTAAGAAAGGGATCTGTAAAATAACGACACATCAGAACTGGAGATTTTTGTGGTGGATATAGGCTTCTAGGGCTATAAGTCTTAAATGCTGATGTTACATTTCCTCTGCTCCCTAGATTCATGGTTTGTGCTATCACAAATAGCCAATTTGGGGCATTGTCAATATTTCCACTGTTACGGATTGTGACGCCTGCAGCAAACAATCAATACTGCCCCTTGCTGAAAGCAGTGTGGTTCATATAGGTAGATTGTTTTGCAGATTTATCCTGGGTAGATCACAACACAAATTCATAAGAAACCTTTTAAAAAAATCCTGTTTGGAGAAAATGCTGCAAAACAGATCTTACTGTATGTATCAATGCATATATAAAGTGCAATGGCCATGTATATGTGTTGCTATAGCAATGGAAGATACTGGCATATATAACTTTTTCTTCAAGATGTCATATTATATAAGCTGAGTTGGGGGTACTTCATTGAAACCATGAATGTTATGATTCATTTGTATCCAGTGTAATATGGATACCAAATGTATCAAATACTGTAATATGTATACAGTACAATATGTATCCAATACTGTAATATGGATTTTCATAAACATATATAAGCATGTGTGTGAACAGTATGGCAACTTGAACTCTGTATTTCAGAGTTTAATTTACAATATATAAAACTTCCACGATGACACTGGATTCTAAAGGTTAAGGGACAGACAAGTCTAGGATTTCCTGCATACTGTTGTATGCTATATAATAACTGTGAATATAGAATAAAATATGTAATCAATCTTCTCACAGGTTGAATTATATAGTATTGTTTTTACATGGCTTCTCTTACAGCATCAGTAATAAGCCATTTCACAAAGTAGGTATGTTTTTGCATCATTTGGTCTGACCAGATGGTAGGCAGAGAAGCATAATGACCACTGAAATCACTCTTGTGGGTTACGGGTGTGATAAACCATAGATCAGAGCTGGATCTTTTGTCTACCTTCATGCCCTTAAATACACAGAACGTTGGTATGATATCAGCTCTGAATGCATACCTTCAAATTACATTATCATTTGCACCCTAAATTTTGCCACAAAGCTTTTACTCAGCAGAGATTAATTGCAAATTTACAACAGAAATAATAAGGGTAAAGATATAAATTTGGAGTTCACAGGAGGAAAATTGTAGCCAAATGTGGCAACCTATAGCTATTTAGCACAGGTGTCCTAGAAAACTGCATAGCTGTGACTGCACTGTCTTTCACACAAATCATCACAGGGCTGGTTTTAGAGCTACTGTCTATTGGTTGGGCAAGAGGTCAGAAGAGCTGACGCAGCCTAGATCCTATAAATTAGTGGTACTCAAACTTTTAGAGAGATTTACAGTGCAATCCTAAACCCTGGTTAGACTGGCATAAGTTCCGGCACAAGACCAGTGCTAGACTTGGGGTGCCACAAAAGTGCTGCAAGGCTCTTTTGTACCACTCATGGGAAGGTCAGGCCAATGCATAGACATGGCACTCCACACCAAAATGGGAATGGAGAGTGGATGAGTTGTGCTGGTCCGAACTGATTAGGAAAGCTCTGGGTCTGACAGCAAGCAGAAATGTGTATCTATACTGCAGCTTTGAAGAAAACAAGTTCAGGGCTCAATCCTAATCAATTTTCCAGCTCCAGGATAGGATAATGCAACTCCCCAAGGTAAGGGACCTTGAAATGGCCTCTATTACTGCTCCCCCCCAGTTGCAGGATGTAGCACATGTTCCTCTGGGTCAGCCATACTAGTGTTGGAGAGCAGGTTAGGAATTCACCTGCAACCTTGTTTGTACAGTATGTTGTGCTGGTGATGGGCAACAGCTATCTGTGCCTGGCATTTACAGAAGTATGTAACTTGCAGAAATGTAATAAAAATCATAAGTCATTATGCTGTGAAAACATTACTGCCACTTGTGCTGACCTTTAAGCCCCACTGCTTCTCCATTTTAGGATTAATTATTTCATTGCCTGAATTCATGGACTAAATTATACAACAATAACCATATGCTTAGTTCACTTTTGGAGACCATATTAAATTCACTTAGAAACAGGTTGTTAAAACAAATTAGGGCTTTTTAAGAACCCATTCATATATCAGCTATGAATTTTGTTGTTGTTGTTTAGTCATTCAGTCATGTCTGACTCTTTGTGACCCCATGGACTGCAATATGCCAGGACCTCCTATCATCCACAAGCTTCCAAAGTCCATTCAAATTCATGCTCATTGCCTCAATGACACTATCTAACCATCTCATCCTCTGCCGTCCCCTTCTCCTTTTGCCTTCAGTTTTTTCCCAGCATCATGCTCTTTTCTAAATAGTCATCCTTTCTCATGATCTGGCCAAAATATTTGAGTTTCAGGTTCAGTATTTATCCTTCCAGTGAAACGTCAGGGTTGATTCCTGGAGGATGGACTGATTTGATTTCCTTGCAGTCCACGGAACTCTCAAGTGTCTTCTCCCGCATCATAATTCAAAGGCATCTATCATTCAGCGGTCAGCCTTCTTTATGGACCAACACTCACAGCCATACAGTACAACAGGGAAAAAGTAGGCTGATTTTTGTCAGCAAGGTGATGTCTTGACTTTTGATTAACTTGTTTAGCTCTGTCATGGTTTTCCTCCCCCAAAACAGGCGCCTTTTGATTTCTTGGCTGCAGTCACCATCTGCTTTAATCTTAGAGCCAAGAAAAACAAACTCTGTCACAACTTCCATTTCTTCCCCTTCTTTTTGCCACAAATTACAAATTACGTAATTTGATCAGAAGCCATGATCTTGGTTTTTTAAATGTTTAGTTTAAACCCTCATCTAGAGATTACTTAGTTCCTCCTCACTTTCTGCCATTTGAGTAGTACCATCTGCATATCTGAGGTTATGGATATTTCTCCATGTAGTTTTAATTCTGGCTTGTGATTCATCCAGCCCAGCCTTTCTCATAATGTTCTCTCCATATAAATTAAACAAATAAGGTGACAATATATAGCCTTGTCGCACTCCTTTCCCAATTTTAAACCACTCTGTTGTCCCATACTGTTGCTTCTTGGCCCACATACAAGTTTCTGGCACTTCCATCTCTTTAAGAACTTGCCACAATTTGTTGTGATCAACACAGTCAAAGGCTTTGCCACAGTAAATAAGAAGAAGTCAGTGTTTTTCTGTAACTCTCTTCCTTTCTCCAAAGTCCAGTGTTTTAACTTCCCCAAAAGTGACCACAGGTACTTTTTAATAGGGGGCACCCTACAGAGATTAAATGCTGTTCCTTCAGATAAGTTATCAGATAACTTGGATAATAAGTTTCTTTTTGTGCAAATTGTTATGTCACAGTGAATTATAGGTGTAACCTGATTACCAGCATTTTCCACTGGTTAGTATCAGCTTTTTATTTATCAGCAATTTTGGGCACAATCCTAAGGTTATCTAATCTGAAGTAACTCCCTTTGTCTTCAGTGGAGCTTACTCTAAGGGAAAAACTGCATAGGACTGCAGTATTTGTCTCAATGCAAATGAGATTGGCTCTTTAAATTAAAAGAAAAAAATCCCTTAAGTAGCAGTTAATGACTTAAAAGCAGCCTGCTTACCATGACAACATGGCAGGCAATTAAGCTTTCCTTTAAAAGGTTCAGAAACGGTTCAGCTTTGTTTTGAGGTTTCAGCTGGAAAGCATACCCCAATCTTCCCAATGTGACTATCACACAAAGAAAGTGCCTCTGAGCAGAAATAAACCTTTTTTAAGCCACTTGAAAGGGAATTGATTCAACCTGTTTTCAGATTTGGCAAAAACACTATTGAGGGTCACCAGGAAGGAAAATCTATAATTCATTCATTTTTCACAGTTACACTGAACATTGGCATGGCTCTTGGGAAACCATATATGTACTTTAAAGATATATGGTGTCCTATTCTTTTTCTAGGCAAGTGCATATCTTCCTGGCATGCAGAAGACCTATCCTTGCTGCAACACTGGCGACTGTTCAGGTGTTTCCCTCATACAGCTTTGTGTTGTCTTTTCAAACCTGGATTCAAGTGCAGTGTCAGGGAGCAAATCTATTCCTGGTTTCAGGTGCCTATGGCTGCAATCCTATAGACATTTTCCTGGAAGAAAGACCCATTTAACACAATGGGGCTTACTTTAGTGTGGTTAGGCTTGTGTTCTGATTCTCAAAGCCTCTGCCAAGCAAGAGGTGAAAATCTAGATTTGGGGTGATTCTAGATTTTTGTTTTTACAATGGAGAACAACCTGTGTATGGAAGGGCGTGACAAAGAAAGAACTGCCCATGAAAGGTAGATAGGACATAGTAGCTCTTGAATTGTTTTCCGTAGATATGGTAAGTCCCTTGAGGATAGTTTTGATCAAAGGTTGGGAATATATAACTCTATGAATAAATAAAATTTATGTTATAAATCCCCAAACAGTTTGTTACTTAGGGACAGGCTATATATTTTTGTAATACACTTCTTCAATTTAAAAGTTTTTTAAATAGTCATATAAAAATCAATGCCTGAAGCACATTTCTATAGCTGGATTAAGTCCCTTCCAAACAAGGGCTGATGGATGTCACAGCTGAAAGCCCCTGAACAAAACCGTTGCTTGCTCAAATTTCATGTTGTTACTTACCACAAAACATCCGTGCAGCATGTGCCTTGGCGTACGGGATCAAAGTCTGTCAAGGAAAGTCACATTTGCAAATCCCCTAAAACAAATGGATTTGACAGTCATCCAGCCACAGAAACGGGGAGCGCAAATGAAAAGAATCTCTTTCACCATGCAGAAGCCTGGGAATTCAAGTCAGGGTACACACCACTGCACCTACATGCATAAAATTTGTTAACAGTGGCATTTCTTGAGCTTCTCAGAAATGATGTTATTTAGAAATAAACAATGGGAGACCCAGGCTACAATCCTAACCCATTAGGCTAGCACAAGTCCCAGAAAAAGTCCCGTGCTAGCCTGGGGGTGTCACAAAAGTGCCTCTGAGTCACTCCTGGAGGTTTAGGCTAGTGCACAGACATGCGCCGGCCTCCCCACACCACCACAGGAATGGGAAAATTGATGAGTTTTAGCTGCCTTGAGTTTCCTCTTGGGAAAAAAGGTGGGATACAAATCAAATAAATAAATCAAATAAATGAGTTGTGCTGGCCTAAATCATGTACATATTCCTGAGAAAGTTTTTTTAAAGTGAAATAAATAACTTTTATCCCAGGGTTGTCCTCAAATCCATGGATTGTAGGCAGAGATGGGCTGGCCCCATCCCAAAATCCAGTATGCCGGAAGTGGGAGGGGCCAGCCGGGGTCAGGGGGTGTGGGCGGGGCAAGGGGCGGGACTGGGGAGGGGCGAGGGGCAGGGCGACGTTGGCCTGGCAGGCCGGCTTCTAAGCAGGCTCTGCGCAAGCGCCGACACCGGCGCTCACGCACAGCCTGCCTGGAGGCTGGCCTGGCAGGCGGGCTTCCAGGCAGGCTCTGCGCAAGCGCCGACACCGGCGCTCACGCACAGCCTGCCTGGAAGCTGGCCTGGCAGGCGGGCTTCCAGGCATGCTCTGCGCAAGCGCCGACACCGGTGCTCACGCAGAGCCTGCCTGGAGGCTGGCCTGGCAGGCGGGCTTCCAGGCAGGCTCTGCGCAAGCACCGACACCGGTGCTCACGCAGAGCCTGCCTGGAGGCTGGCCTGGCAGGCCGCTTCTAGGCAGGCTCTGCGCGAGCACCAGTGTCGGCGCTCGCACAGAGCCTGCCTAGAAGCAGGAAGCCGCCTCTAGGCAGGGTCTGTGCGAGCGCTGATGTCGGCGCTTGTGCAGAGCCTGCCTAGAAGCGGCCTGCCCGCTTCTAGGCAGGCGGTGGTGGGCGCAAAACATGGCGGACCGTACCAGTCCGCCATGTTTTGCATTTCCCTGTCGCTGGCGGTACGCTAGTGGCAGGGAAATGGGAAGAACCGGTACGGGCGCATAGGCCCGTACCGGTAAGTGCCCACCACTGATTGTAGGTGAAAAACACATCTGTTGGCAAAGTACAGAAGACAGTTAGAATTTAATACTGGAGATCCAAATTCAAATTTCTCTTCAGCTTTGGCACTGACTGGATAACCTTAGGAAAGATATTGCTTCTCCTTCTAACCTACATCACATATCAGTAAATGAGACAACTGTGCACCTGAGCTTATAGTGGATTTGCAAATGTTAAGGTCCTATTTCATGGTACTCTGAATCATGGAGGTAGATCAATATACATAAATGTATGAACAGGTATTAGTCTGCAGAACGAACAAGGGATAACATGCAATATTCATACCTGTTCATCCTTTGAGCAAGAGATTAGGAGTCAGGCAGAAATGCAACCCCAACACTATCAGTGGGTGTCGATTAACATGTAAAGTGTAGTTTCAAGCCTCAAGCAGAACTGAATACTGGTTTACCTGGAGGCACGATACAAAACAACATCTGTGCTCATTTATGTTTGGTTATTTTGGAACAAACGGATAACATCTGAACTACATCCTATCAAACCATTTGCTGTTCTTGCTGGTTTTGTATGAGGGTAACTGGAGGAATTGTTTTTATCTTTGTGTTTCAACGAAAATCCAACCTCACTTTCTGTTGTTTTTTGATATAATTTGACAACAAATGTGCTTTGAGATTTCCAATGCCAGTTTCATAATGTGCTTTAACCAAGGGGACAATCAAGAAGTGCACTTGGGTTACCCCATCTATCACTGGGCTGGCTGAATTGCAAGATGGACCACCCTAGTTATTCTGGAAACGGCTTGGGGCAGCCTAAGGCAACATAGGCTGCCCCAAAAAAGGTGGACCGGGGCCAGCCTAGGCAGCTCAGGAGAGGCATGTTGAGGGCATGTTTAGCATTGCCTAGGGGAGGCAGTTACACTATATCCAGAGCAGAAATTCTCTCTTCCAGCTCCTAAGTATTATACCACCTCAGGAGCAGGTAAAACAATGAGTTAGACCCATAGGGGTCCATAAGGCCCAAGTAAGAAGGGCAGTGGTGACCAAAAATCTGAGTTCTTGGCCAGCCTATCTACAACCCCTGCCTCTCAACTTCAGGATATGGCACAAGTACAGCAGCCCAATAATCTGTGGATAAAGCAGGCCTCTCTAAGCAATCCCCTTGCATCCACCGTCCCAGAGGTACTGCTGTAATACATTCTCATGCTGCAGATGTTACTTGTTTTCAGGATCTTCTGGGCTTCCTTCTGGGCTGGCACCCCAGCAGTTCCTCATTCAGTGTGATCTGTGGGGGTCTCCTCAGGAGCAAGCGTTCCCGAGGTGTTACTTACTGAGCATGCTCTGGAACAGCTAGGGCAGCCCAAGCATCCTGACTCTCTGGATCCTGCATAACTTTCTGCTCTGGATTCAGAATAGTTGGGGCAGCCCAGCTAGAGCACTCCTCACAGCCCTTTCTCTGGATTGTGCCCCAAATGTGTTGAAAAAGCAAGTATTTCAATCAAAAAAAATTATGGCGATATTTTCATATTAAAAGCACTTGACATAAATAATCTCAAAGGCTGTGTAATAAATTCAAATCATATTGTTAGGCTAGTTATAGATGTCCACCATGCCATCTGGACATTTTGGGGCACTTGTGGATTTTAGTAGATTTTTTGGTAAATAGTCAATTCTTCAGTTTATAGTCATATTTTTACCAGTGTGAAGGGTGCCATTTCAATGTTCTGTCACAGGCAACCAAGTATCATAGGGCAAAATCTAGTGTTACTACAGAGAGTCCTTGCTCCAGTGTAAGAACTTACTGTGGATTCCAATATGAATTTCCCATAGGTTTTTAACTAGGTGGTGCAGTAACTACATTGACGTAAATGTCTCTTACGTACTCTGGATTGTAGGGATAGACCATCTATGTCAAAACTCCACACAAAGATGGACTAGATAGCAAAGAATGAATAAATACAGCTGTTTAATTCCACACAAAATGGATTGTGTACTTTGAAAGCAAGTCTCAGATGAATCACATGTTGTGGGTGAAGAAGGAAGTACTACAGCACAAACCCATTCACGTGCCTTTAAAAAAACTTCCTTAGTCACTGATTAGAAGAATTGCATGCAAAAGATACCTAATGTTTTACATTTTTAAGATTCAGGAATACTCCCATAAGCCATTTGCTGTTCTTCAAAGAAGTGTAAATGTCGGCCTAGATGAATATATTCATTGGCTCTAATCCAGATCTGTGAACTGCAATACTCTGTGAGCTTCGGGGCTGTTTACAAAACTGGCTGGGAACAGACCACCTATGTTATTAGGCAAAAAAGATTTTAACATGGCCTTGACACAGTATAAATTCATGAGAGATGCCAGTGTCATTTAGGCAGTGTTCTTCCAGCTCACAGGTGTGGGTTTAGGAAGATCATTTTCTTTTTTTGGAGGGGGGTCAGAATTGTGGCAACCTCTTAAAGCCTGTGCAAGAGAAGGCTTGGATCAATTCAATAATGGTATTGCCTTATCAAAACTGAATTCTTGATATAATATATTAAGGGCTTACCCTTCAGCTCCTAAGAGTTGCAGGGAGGACTCTGGTGGGTTGACAGGGAGCAGAAGGTAGGGCTTGATCCCCACCTTTGGAATCAGCTTTTTGCCAGATCCTAATCCCATTTGTTTTGTGCCACTATTTGGGCCATGGATTTGTGCCACTATTTCATTAGAACTGTAGTAAGTCTCCCTGAGGTAACAGAAAGAGTTTTTCTTTGCCTTGGGATCAGCGACTGGCTGCACAAAACTTGTGCGGGATATAGTATAGACATGCTAACTTGCCTGCCCAAGTGCATTTTAGGATTGCACTCTAAAGAATGTGTTTTTCTCCAAGTATTCAAGATGCATAGAAACCATGGACTCTTCCTAGCGTTGTTTCTGTATTATGGCAGGGTCCTCCATTCTGGATCAGTTGTCCAAAACATGTTTTGAATGCCATGTTGTGGAAACTGGCTGGCCTGCCACGGGGGTCTGTCACCAGATTGTAACATATTTACCTACTTGCATTTGCAGGCTTTCAAACTGCTAGTTTGACAGGAGCTGGGATGAGTGATGGGAGTGCACTATTTCATGCAGAATTCAGATCTTGAACTGCTGACCTTCAGGTAGACATTTTAAATCATTGATCTTTTAGACATTGACCTTTATAGACATCTCCTCTAAAAATCAAGTCCATTGGGAAGCAGAAGGGATCAGGAACCACGCACTTCATAGCAAATGTTGACAGAAGGCCCTTGTCAAAACTCATTATGCTGCTTCTCTCCTCATATTTAAGCAGGTACCCATAATTCATTTGTTTTACCATTGCTTTTGGAAGGTGGTAGTGACTGGGTGTAGATACTATTGGAATTTTGTTTTTCCCCCTCTTTGACAAGTATTATTAATTTTTGTTTAAATGAACAATTATTTTTTAAATTTGTATTTTGAGTCACCTTGAAACCCCCAGTGAAAGGTGAAATAAGTTCAGCTATAAAGATGGTTACATAAATACGGGTGTAATCCCGCATAACTACGGGAAGTCCTTGCTCCAGAGTAAGAACAAGTTACTCTGAATCACAATATGAATTTCCCATAGGTTTTCACTAGGTGGTGCAGTAACTACGGGTGCACATAATGTCTCTTATGTGCTCCCATAGTTACTCTGGATTGTGCCCTACATATGGTTCCAATCGTAGCAGCAGAATTATTTGCTTGTTTGTATTTTTCCAGAGGCATATTGAGCAGGGTGCTCCTTCCTCCTGGTGCTTGAAAACATTTCTGTGACTGTCATTCATTCATACAATAATGTGTTTTGGCAATTCCACAAACCTGCAGAGGGCAATTATAGGAAGAGTATATGGCTGCTATGGCACCCCAAACATAGGTCAACACTCAAACACGTTATTCCCTTCCTGTGGAAGAGGAATGAGAGTCTGCTATTTCTTGAGTTGGCTAATGAAGGTCAGATGCTGGGGTGAACGGAAGGCTTCCCTTAGCATAATTAGCTCCAAATAATGTACCACATTGCCTTCTGCCTGCCCTTGTGCCTTGTTGAATTTTACAGAAACATCATTTAACATAACCTTACTTTTTCAGTGATTATAAAAAATAGACAAGATGGCATGTTTTGGAGTTTTTCTAACCAATTGGTTCACATTGTGCATGGCTTCCAAAGTTCAGTTAAATGGGGTCACTCAAAGCTTATCTACTTAAAATTGGCATCAGCAGTTGGCAGGCTTTCAATATCAATTATATCAAGAAAAGATGATATGTCAATGACTAGAGGAGCAATAATTTCTGGCAGAGGAATCTCTAAAGCCCAGGTTGCCACCAAATTTCAATCGATGGGATATTTTGTGGTGAATTTTAAGGAAAACATTTTGGAGAATAGCCAAAAAGAGGGATAATGAGAATAATGTGCCTTGCATTTCTATGTGTGTGTACGGTGAGGCTATGGGTAAATCAGTCCGTAATGAGAACCATTTGCTGTTGAGGAAAACAATATTCTATGAGTAGGTCCTCATTGTGTTGCCATATTATTGTAACTAGCGAAAGGCGTACCCACGTTGCGGGAGTGAAATTCCCCCGTATGCCATCCCCCCATATGCATCAACCCCCCATGGATAACTTTCCCCCAGGCGTAACAACCCCCCATGCGCAACTTCCCCCATACACATCAACCCCCCCAAGCGCAACTTCACCCATGCGCATCAACCCAGCATGCACAACTTACCCCGTGCGCAACTTCCCCCCATGCACATCAACCCCCCATGCACAACTTCCCCCATGCGCATCAACCCCCCATGCGCAACTTCCCCCATATGCATCAAACCCCATGCGCAACTTTCCCCATGCGCAACTTTCCCCATGCGCAACTTCCCCCCAGGCGCAACTTCCCCCCGTGCGCAACTTTCCCCCATGCGCAACTTTCCTCCCATACGCAACTTCCCCCATGCGCAACTTCCCCCATGCGCAACTTCCTCCGTGCGCAATTTTCCCCCATGCCCAACTTTCCTCCGTGTGCATCATCCCCCCATGCGCAACTTCCCCCATGCGCAACTTTCCCCTCATGTGCAATTTTCCCCATGCGCAACTTCCCCCCATGCGCAATTTCCTCTGGGCGCAACTTTCCTCCATGTGCATCATCCCCCCATGTGCAACTTCCCCCATGCGCAACTTCCCCCATGTGCAACTCAACTTTCCTCCATGTGCATCATCCCCTCATGTGCTACTTCCCCTTGCGCAACTTCCCCCATGCGCAACTTCCCCCATGCGCAACTTCCCATATGCGCAACTTTCCTCCCGTGCACAACTTTCCCCCGTGCGCAACTTCCCCCGAGCGCAACTTCCCCCGTGCGCAACTTCCTCCCATGTGCAATTTTCCTCCCATGTGCAACTTCCCCCCTGCGCAACTTTCCTACATGCGCAACTTCCCCATGCACAACTCAACTTTCCTCCATGTGCATCATCCCCTCATGTGCAACTTCCCCATGCGCAACTTCCCCCATGCGCAACTTTCCCCATGCGCAACTTTCCATATGCGCAACTTCCCATATGCGCAACTTTCCTCCCGTGCACAACTTCCCCCGTGCGCAACTTCCTCCCATGCGCAACTTTCCTACATGCGCAACTTCCCCTCATGTGCAATTTCCCCTCATGCGCAGCATCCTCGCCAGCGCAACCTCTTCCTCCGAACAACATCCCCCAGTGCACCAGGATCTGAGCACCAAATTGGCTGGATGTTGTTCAGTCTCCCATGTTAAGTATAGGACAGAAACACGTTGCCCCCTTTTCAGCCCCTGAAGGGTTAAATTTCTCCAGATGGTTCTTGGTGGGAGTTCAGGTGACAGAAGGAACTCCCAGAATTCCATGCTTCAGGCCCAGCAGTTGGGGCCGAATGTTGATGAGTCAGCAATTTTCAATGCAAAGTATAGGGAGGAAAACACGTTGCGCCCCTTTTCACCCCCTTCCAGTTGGAATTTCGGAAAACCGGTTCTTAGTGCACCCCTCAGTCACAGAAGGAACACCCACTCCAATTTTCACGCTTCTAGGCCCAGCGGTTTTGGCAGGGCGGTGATGAGTGAGTGAGTGAGTGAGTCAGTCAGTCAGTCAGTCAGTGACTTTTCTCTTTTGTATATATAGATAATAAGACAGCATGTGTATATTTCAGAGAAACTGACCTCAAAATTTGTCTGTTTATGCCATCCTGAAATCCTTACTACCGGGAACTTTCATGCAATTTTAGAAAAAAAAGTATCAGAAGATGCAGAGTTCTGGATATTGCATAATAAAAACCAACTGCAGTGAAGAAAGTATTCTCTACACTTCAGCAGTAATAAATTTCCTCAGGTAATCTATTAAACCTGTTGTGATTTCCCCCTCTTTTACTGCAAAAATGGCAGCTACTGAGAAGGCTCTTGACACTGTTGCCCAGGGTATGAGGAAAGAAATATAGTCGTTTAATAAAATGAATGATCTTTGAGAGAACGCAGTTTTAAAGTTCAAATTTATATTTTAAGAAATGGATATAATGCTGAAGGCTAATTCATTTCCCAGAAAGTCTCATTCCCATAGCAGACTTTTTAAAAAAGGAGGAAAGAAAAAAGAATCATAGAGATCAACTCCTGGTAGATCATTCACATAGTATCAGGGAGTGTAAACTAAAAAGTCCAGGAGAATTATAGTTGATAAACTGTGACTCAGGGCAAAATGTTCTTTGCATGCCCAATCTAATGAAAAAAATAAATAAATCCCATTATAACAAATGGGTTTTGCTGCCAGGTATGTGTGGATAGGATCCCAGCTTGTATGTTGGATGAATAAATTGCATCAGATTTGCCCCTTAGGTATATGATCAGGTAAGAATACTTGAGTACATGTTTGGATTTAAACATGGGTTGGGAATGGTTTCAGACGAATCCATGGGTCTCGAAGCTTCCCTCCTTGCGTGCACGCCAACCTTAAGAAAGACACCCAACCACTTCTGTGATCTCAGTGATGAGTAGTGAGGAATTCTGATAATGACGATCCCTCAGCAGCTGCTCAGTAATAGCCACTCTTATGTTGGTCTGGTTGAGGCCAAGGGTTGCCATAATTCTCTTTTGCAAAATCAGAACAGGACCCTCCGTCCCATTTGCCAATTTGTGAACACAATCTCCCAAAATCAGGATTGTCCATGTTTTTTAAAACATATGGCAACCATATAGGAATCTGGCTTTCGGTGAAGCTGTAAGATGGGAGAGCAACTGGCAAGAGAGAAGTTATGGGCAAGAAGGGGAATGCGAGAGCGGGTGAGTAGGATGCCAGGAAATAGAGCATCAGGTTGAGAAAAAGCTTAAACGGACTTCCTTCCTGCCCATTGCCTCTCCTTTCAGGTTTCCTGATTCCTGCTTCTCTGCACCAAATGCTCCCTTGACACATGTGTTGACAATCCTAGTTCATGGTAAATTTTGTAAAAAAAATAAATGTACACAAAATGATATTAGTGGGGTACAGAAGCTTGGTCATTGAATGCCTTAAATTAAATGGGCATTAATTTTTTGTGACTGCCTTAGTAATGCTGAACAGCTGCTAAGAAATAAGAAATTGCAGTGTGCCTCCAGGAATAAAGGCTGCTGGATAGCAGGGTGACCAGATGCCCCAACCCAAAAAAGGGGACAAAGCTCCCCAAAATTCCTGACATCCAAGCAAAATTCCTGACATATTAGAAAATGTAGGACCCAAAAAATGTAGGACATGTAAAAATAAAAGCTAAAAACACTCATATTGCTTTCCTGTACTTAATGTCAATACTATATTACTTATTATTAGTACCCTCTTTGCAAGGCCTGTTTCCCAAACCAAAAGGCACATGTTTAGGTGATCCAACCAAGGTTTTCTCAGGCAGCCATGCACAAGCTTGGTCTTTAGCATTCTTTCTTATTTCCCTTACACAATACAAGCTCCACTTACTATAATGCTTTTGCGTGGACACAACTGGGTTTGAAGGCTTTAAATTCAAGAAGCCAGGAATTATCCCTACCATCCCTACCATGATCAGGTTGCCAAGTTTACACCGAGCCCTGCTCCTCTGCTTTGACAACAGCGGGATGAAAGGCCCCAAACCTGAACAACTCAAGCTCTTGTTGTGAAATACATGCCCTTTCTTGCAAAGTATATATTAGTGGATCCATCTACAAAGTCACAGGAGCAGGAGAGGCTGGGGTTTCTCTGGTCAGTTGGCAACCCTGCTTTAAAAAAAATAATTCACCCCCCTTTCTCTCCAAAGCCTCTCTACTTGCAACATTCCTCCTTCCCCTGCTCTGCTTTCCTCTCCAGCAGCCTCAGCTCAGCTCCCTCCTTTTCTTTGCAGCAAACAGCAAGCAGAGTCTCTTTCTCTGGCAAGTGCAGGGACTGGAGCTCCTGCTGGCCACAGCCATTTTCCAGGCATTCAGTCACTGGGGTAGTTTAGGTCTCTGGAAAGCAGGCTGCAAACCCTGGCACGATGCATGCTGAGAGATGTAGTTCTCCCTTGAGGGCTTGGAAAGCATCTTCCATTGATGGCTTGTAAAGATGCTTCAGCATGGGCAGGAGGGGGAAAGACTTCAATTCCCTTCCCTTCCCTTCCCTTCCTCCCTCCTCCTGCTCCTCCTCCTCCTCTAACCAGCAGCCTCAGTGGCTCAGTTGGCCTGCAGCGGGCCTCAAAGGACGTCCGGTTCCAGGGCCTCATTTCTGGTTCAGTCCGGGAATTTCCCTGCTGGGTCGTGGCTTCCCCCTTCCCAAGAAGAACCCCATTTGATATTGAATGGCAGGTTCATATAGCCTGTTTGATTTATTCTTAGGATAGCGACTGCACAGCACCTCTACAAAATAGTACCAAATCTGCTACGCAGCCCACCCACCCAGAGAGTCAAGTAATGAAAAGTCTTTTGATTTTGACACATTGTTAATGAAACATTGATTTGTTGGAGGATGAACTAAGCCATTGGTGTATATTTGCCTAATTAGAATAATTACTTTTCCACCTGCTTCATATAAAAATAATTTATAGAAGACAAATCTTAAATAAATCTAAATTATGTAGCAAGCTGCTGTTCACTTACAATTAACAAATTAGAAATAGTCTAATAGCTTTAGGCAAATGTTGTTAGTAACCTGGTGTTTGTATAAAAAATGTTCTGTGTCTTTTAAGCAGTTGTAGCTAATAATATTGAAGTGCTATTGCTTTACTCCTTGTTACCCCATGAGAGACTCGGAATAAGAAGATCTGCATCTTTTAAAAGCTTGGATGGAGACAGCAGATATATATGTGCACATTGATCTCATTAAAGCTGAAGTATAAATGATTTTGGGCCAAATCCTACTTGGGTACCATATTGGTAGCAAACTGAGACCAGTCCAACTTAAGTTAAACCTTAAGCCTGTCCCAGCAATGATACAATGATGCTAGCACAAGTGCCATATGCCTAGCCTGTCCTGTACTTATAATTTTTGGTTTTAATTCCATTATTTTGTCATCACTTCCAATTCTTTTTTCTTAAGGGATCAGATAGAAAGACATAACCAAGGGTTTCAATTAGTTTACTTAAAATAAATTCTTCTCTCAAAATAGGGTTGCCATAATTCTCTTCTACAAAATTGGGACAGGACTCTGTCTCATTCAATAGAATGTGAACACAATCCCAAAAGATCAGAATTGTTCCTCTTTTTAAGAATATATAGCAACCCTATCTCAGTGCCATATCGCCACCTGTAGCTCATAGAAACTTTAACAGAGATTTTCTTCCAACAATAAAACATGCAGTTCCTTATAACTTTTTGGTCTGGATAAAAAAACTGCATACATATGCCAAATACTGCACATGGTATCACTTGCTGGATTAGGAAGAAATCAAGAAATCATGTTATTATTTATAATCAGGTTTTATCTACCCACCTTTTCTCCAAGGAGCTCCAGGCAGTGTGACTGGAAGGCTCTTTCCCATACTCAAAACTACTGGAAGCTCAATCAACTCAGCAGAATGATGACCACAGAACATCCCCTTCTGTGGTTCAGAAGCATTTTCCTCCACTCAGGCTGTTTGCTTAGGTGCATGCAAAAAATCAAGACTGAGACCAGAACCAAATTTTAGAACAGGATAACCTACAGATCATGAAGGCAACTATAGCATCTGATGAAGACCAGAGTTCCTACGACTTAACCAGACCAGGGGCTCTAGAGCTGCTCCTGCTCGCATATGGGTTTGGGGCCTTGTGGACACAGGTGGGCAGGAGCCTACTCTTCCCTACTCTGGCGTGGGGGATCTTCCAAAAAGCCTGCCGTTAGCGTTAGCAGCAGGAGGTCCCCAGAACAATGAGGACCGGTACGCTCTCCTCTCCCGGCGAGGGGGGGGGGCTGAGAAGGCAGAGAGCAGCCCCATCGCGCTCTCCCAGCCTCTCCTGCTGGCAGGGGGGCTGAGGAGGAGAGCACAGCCCCATTGCGCTCTCCCAGCTTCTCCCAGCCGGGGGGGAGGGCGGGGGCACTGAGAGCCACATCCTATGCAGGTCTACTCTGAAGTAAGTCCCAATATAGCCAATGGGACTTACTCCCAGGCCAGTGTGGAGAGAGCCTCAGAGCAGCTTCAGAGCCCCATCCTATGCAGGTCTACTCTGAAGTTAGTCCCAGTATAGTCAATGGGACTTACTCCCAGGCCAGAGTGGAGAGGACTGCAGCCTCAGTCAGAGCCCCATCCTATGCAGGTCTACTCTGAAGTAAGTCCCAATATAGCCAATGGGACTTACTCCCAGGCCAGTGTGGAGAGAGCCTCAGAGCAGCTTCAGAGCCCCATCCTATGCAGGTCTACTCTGAAGTTAGTCCCAGTATAGTCAATGGGACTTACTCCCAGGCCAGAGTGGAGAGGACTGCAGCCTCAGTCAGAGCCCCATCCTATGCAGGTCTACTCTGAAGTTAGTCCCAGTATAGTCAATGGGACTTACTCCCAGGCCAGTGTGGAGAGGACTGCAGCCTCAGAGCCCCATCCTATGCAGATCTACTCTGAAGTAAGTAATTTTATTTATTTATTATTTTTTAATTTTAAAATTAAAAACCTCCCTGGCCACACCCCCTGACCCTGGCCCCACCCCTGACCCCACCCACTTCCGGAGAACCGGTTCTTGGCCCAGGCTGGGCCCATCACTCCTTGTGGACAACAATGTGCTCACATCTTGAGAGAGGAAAAGAGAGAGAGAGAGAGAGGAAGAGGAAAAAGGGTCCAAGCCACACCTCCTGCAGTGGGCACTGAGAGGGGACAGGTAAAGATAGGTGGTTCACTGGGACAGGTGGTTCACTGCCCCCTTCTGACACTTGCAAATCGGTGTTGTCTCTTTTCCTCCAACAAAAACAGATAGTTTAGTTTGAGACAAAAGCTGCAATCCTAATCACACTTTACTGGGAGTAAGTACAATTGAACTTAAAGGGAATTTCTTCTGAGTAGACATGATTGGGATTGCACTGATAGATGGAAGTTAGTGACTGATAGTGACTAGCACAGGGTCAATCAATGAGTTTCCTAGCTGGATCCAAAATTTGTCCCCACATGCCAACCTTAACTCTCTAACCACTACACCAGGCTTGTCCAACATGAGGCTTGAGGGCCGCATGTGGCTTAGAAAGCCCATAGATGTGACCCTTGGGGCCCCTTGTTGGACAAGCCTGCACTACACCATACTGCCTCAATGCACCTCTAAATGCACAGATGAACATGGCTGCTGTCTATTGACATTGCATTACTTCCAATTACATGCAGGTACACTTTCAGATATCTACTCCTTCCATATTCTTGGGTGCTTAGATGTTAATGGGAATATCTAAATAACCCCAATATGATGATACATACATACATAAACGTCTTTAATATTCCATCACAATCTCTGACCATAACCCCTTTTATGAACCAATAATCCGTCAATCAAATTACTGGTCCCGATAGCTGCCCCATTGTGACGCAGGTCCCTTCCCTTGGAAATGTGCAAATTTCCCAGGTGATGTGAACTATTTTATTTAATCTGGCATTTGGAGTTTGGGGTTAAGTCAGTTGAGATTTGGGGTTGTAATATTGTTATTCTTTTAACTGTATTAATTAGATTTAAATTGATCTTAATAGAATTTTAATTAGCTAGATGAACTGATTAGTAAATGTTTGCATTCTGCTTCCTACAGGCTGCAAGAATTTCTTTCCCATTCAATATGAGGAGGGTGACCATATGACTGGATTTTTCTGGATTTGTCCTCTTTTTTAGCCTCCTGTCCAGGTGTCCTCCAAAAGGGCTTCATTGTCCTCCATTTCGGCTTCATTTTAGAACTTTGCAATGGTGTGCATTACCCCATATGTCGTTGGATTCATATGTCATAGTTCATATATCATTGGATTCGTATTGAAGAGCAGAATCCAATGCAAAAATCGGTTTTGAAATTTCTCCTTCCTATCAAACATTATGGCCAAAAAACTAAAAATAAAAAAATGCATTTACTCTGCTGGCTCTACTCATGAGTGCCATTGTCTGCCGGAAAACCCAGGTGCAGAGCAATCCAAGCCCTTGTCCTCCTTTTGAGGTTTGGGCATCTGGTCACCCTGATTATGAGGAAGAACTTATCTTCCATGTATCTTCACAGGAGGGATGTGATCCTAGTTGCTACTACAAATCCTTCCTCTCCTTTTTCAGTCTGGGAATTTTTGATGCAATGAAGAATTTTCCTCATTGCATTGGTGGTGCAGGAGCCTCAGCTTCTATGTTCTGAGTAAGTAGCAAGATGTGTGAAAGTAAAAGAAGATTATTGTCACAATGTGTTTGTTTTTAAAAAAGCTAAATTTGTATAATTTTTAAAATCACATCAAGTTCATTAGTGGTTCATTTTCAGAATTCATATTTATTCTGGATTCCTCCTGATCTCTGCATGGGATCCCCTCCCCCACATCCCATCCACATGCCATGCCATGCCACATCCCCGTAGCAGCATTAATCCTGGTTGTAGTGTATTTGAGTATCCTTCCTTTAAGAAGAAAGGTGGGATATAAATCCAATATATAAAATACAGTGGTAACTTTGTTTACAAGCATAATTTGTTCCGGAAGTTAATTTTCCCATAACAAATATTGGAAACTCAGACAATTCATTCCACAACACAAAAATATTCATATAAAATGATTACAATACTGTAATATAGTACAAAAATGATAAAGTAAATACAAAAAAATAAAGAAAAATAAAACAAATTAACCTGCACCTATTCTCTCAAGTCTTTCAGGCTGCAATTGGGCCTCCTTACAAAGGAGTGAGCTCCACTGATGATAATAATAGGACTAACTTTTGTGTAGACAAGTAAGAATAGCAGCACAATCCAGAGTAACTATGGGAACTCTTACATTGATGTAGAGACATTTACGTCAATGTAGTTACAGTGCCATCTATGGGAAACTTATGGGAAATGCACAGAGCAATCCAGAGTAAATTTTCTTATGTTGATATAAGAGGTCCCGTAGTTACCCTGGACTGTGCTGTAGGTCACTCAGGCTCCTTTCTATTTCCCCTCTTCCATAGGAGTGAGCCCCATTGACTGTAATAGGTTCAGTTCATAATAGGCATGCATAAGCTGGTCTCTTAGGAGAGACTGAGCAGGTGCTGGCGGAGTGCCGAAACCGGCTGTATCTTAACTGGGACTATTTTTCACTTGTATTGCAAGACATTGCTTGTATTGCAAGACAAACAGTGCCAACCTATTTATGTCTACTCAGAATTACGTTCCATTGGATTCAGTGATGGTTACACCCAGGAAAGTGCTCTTAGGATTGTAGCCAAAATGTATTAGAAATGTTTGCTATCTTGAAAAACACTCTCAATCAAAGTTACTCTCAATCCAAGGTTTAAAAAATTTTTGTGTCCATGGACTCTATTACAATCTTATAGTGTGTGTGTGTGTGTGGGGGGGGGGGGTGTTTTGGAAGTTATTTCTCGGGATCCTTTAAATCCCTGACCAATGTTAATAAATTGATTATGAACACTAAATGTATTCTGAATGGGTCAGATCTCTGGTCATTCATTCCAGAACTGAAAAATAGAGGGGTCTTGTTTTTATCAGATTTTGTTTCTTATCTTTCTGAAATAAAGGCAGACCCCTAGTTTCCTTGGACATGTATGAACAATGTTTTAATTTTGTTGTTGTGAAAATTTAATAATTTTGCAGCCTCAATAAATACCTGAGCAAGTCATTCAGTCAGTCACCAGATCACTAGCATTTTTCTGTATGTTTGGGATGTGTTGCTATTGTGCCAACTCTTTCAAAGAGACTAAGATCAAGCACTGTTTATCCTAGAGATCACTTAGCAAACACATGGTGTGAAGTCCCAGGCTTAACCTCAGTGATGTTTCCGGATGCACTCAGGTCAGTATAAATAGCAGCTGAGAGCCTTGGGTAAAGTCACCCTGCCAACAACACTGAGCTAATCGCTTTATTGCAGCGGAGCATTGCTCGTCATTCCTAATGGGAAATTAGATTTGCCCTTTTGAAGTTTATTAATATCTTTAATCAAAGTCGCTTGGAATTGTTGTAAAGAGACAAATGTTTTCATTATTGCCAAGGCTAAATTAAACCAAAGTGTTGTGAGGCCTTGGAGAGAACTGTTTCCTGTCTCATGCCAGGCAAAATATTATATAAAGTCAATGTGGGATTTTAGACAGCTTTGTTTTACAGCACATATTGAATGATCTGAGCAAATGAGTAAAAAGCATGTTTGTTCACTTCCACAAAATACTATATTTATAGTGGAAGACCATCTAAGGTGGCCAGATACAAAGGAAGTCAAGGAAGCTAAGAGCTAGTTTTGTAGAATATTTTTCACTGCTAACATGTCAAAATTCCTTGATCTAAGACTGCAATCCTAAAGACACTTTCCTGGGAGTAAGACCCATTGAACTCAGTGAAGCTTACTTTTGAGTAGACATGGTTAGGATTGCACTCCATTTTGGGAAAGATATAGGTATCTGATCATTGGGGCCAGATCATCCAGGAGAATAACTGAAGTGGTAAGGCAGCAAATTGGAAGGGAGCTCATCTCTATCTCTTTGGGTGCAATCCAGAGTAACTACAGGGAGTCTTTGCTCCAGTGTAAGAATAATTTACTCTAGATTGCAATATGAATTTCCCATAGCTTTTCACTAGGTGGTGCATAACTACGGGTGCACGTAATGTCTCTTACATGCTCCCATAGTTACTCTGGATTGTAGGGTTGTCTCGCTTGTTGGCCCTTCCATGCCCCAGACTGGAAAAAGAAGCGGGAGGGGGAAAATCCATATCGTCCCACTTCTTCCCTGAACTGCCTGACTCCTCCCCTTTCCCACCCAGGTTAACCCCTTTATATCCAATGGCTGCATTTACCTGCTTCCCAGGAGAAACTCATGACAGCATAGTGGTGCTGCTGTCTATTGCACTAGCATGAGCAAAATGGCACCAATGGAACATGTTGTTATTGCCATTTTGCAGTAATAGAAGTACCTTCTGCTGACATAACACTTTCTAGTCAGCAGACCAATTCTGCATAGGGTAATTTTAGAGCTATTCCCTTAGCATGCATGAGGTCAAGGCATAGTGACTCCATATGGCTGGCATGAATGGATGGATGGAAATCCTGCATGATGTAAGGCCAAGAATGGAGGGGAAGGTAAGAAAGAAACAAAGTAGGGAAATTGGTTCCCTATTTCTTAAAACGAATGGTTAAACTCTTGATAGATGTAGAAGGTGCATGTACCATAGAATATTGAAAAGACAGTGGTACTGTGAAAATTCACTACTCAGTGATCCACAAAATTTCATTTCTGACTTAAGATGAGCTGATGCTTCTTCTAGCAAAGATTCAATAGTGTGCTAGACATTCAGTGTAGTTACTGTTTGCTGGTTCAAGAACCACTGTCCATTTTTTTAGCCTGCTCTCAAAGTAGATCTGGAGAGTTTTCCTTCATCTTTTCAGTTTAGCAGAAGAATGAAACATGGAGTTTTGGATATAAACATAATCTTGCACTACATGTTCTGAAGGCCACCATTAGAATAGGTCTCTCTAACAGTTACAGATATAAAATCCCTCTTTTCACTCAAGGCACAGTATCAGATTTTTTAAAATGGCAATGCACACAGCACTGCTGCTGAGAGGCTCACATGCCCCTATGATACTACTAATATATGACTTCCCCAAGTTCCTCTGGCATTCCTTCAGATCATTCATGGCTAGGATTGCCATAATTCTCTTCCACAAAATTGGGACAGGACCCTCTGTTCCATTTGCCAGTATGCAAACACAGTCCCCAAAAGTCAGATTGTCCCTGTTTATCAGGGCATATTGCAACCCTATTCATGACACACCAATGTGCTGCAACCAAGGCTGCAATCCTAAAGACACTTTCCCTGGAGTAAGACCCATTGAACACAATAGGGCTTACTTTTGAGTTGGCATGGTTAGGATTGTGCTCATACTGGTTGAAAATTGCTGGACTAAATGTTCTACTGCATCAGGAGCTCTGTACTGGTCAATGTTAAAACCTGGACTTGCAACCATATTTTATGATGTTAATCTGCCTGTACAATGCAAAGAAGACTGGAACAGAGACAATACAGGCAAAAACACGTTAACTGAATCAAAGTATGGATAGGCTTCTGCCCCTTTAATGGTATGTACAAATTTTATGAGATAAAAAAACCACTTGCTTTACACATGATTTTTTTTATTCAGTTCCTGATGGAAATGCTTTGGAATTAAGAGTTACACAAATCAATAAACTAGTTTCCTAAACCTGCTGTATCCTTGAGTTTTCTTTCCCTGCTTCCTAGTTCTGCCTCTTTTATGTGTTCTTCACACTTAAAGTTGAATAAAACTTAATCTCAAGGAAGGATGCATAGCATTACAATGCATGTAAATGCACAACTAACTCCCATAGAATCCAGTGAAACTTACCCTCTAGTGTGTGACCCTTATTTTTCATTTGATTACTTTTAATTAATTAAAACCATTTCCTTGCATAGTTCTAGTCACTTCAGCCAAAAGGCATGCCTGCCGACCCAGAGTTAAAGCAATAATGTTCTGAAATGTTGCTTTTGTGCGCTCAGAACACCAAGTCCCTTATTGAAATCAATGAGGCTCAACAAATATAGTAGAGCTAAGCAGGCACTCAAGTCTCCACGAGATCAAGGGCTGCTGCATCCAATTTACTGAAGCTTAATTGGGGTGGAACAACAGAAAGCTTCGATTCACCCGCAGGGACTCCCAGGATGGCTTTGCACAAAATAGTTTAAAGAAGAGAGAGGAAGGGTGCGTCAGGAGTGTGGTTACCAACTGGCTGGGAAAAGGCTGGCTTGTTCCTTCAAAAGAAGCAACAGTGAACCTTTCAAGGTGTAGGAGGTATGTAGTCATTTGAAAATTGCTGCTGTTCAAAATGTTGTTTAAAAGGCCAGCTATAAGCATCTATTCAAAAATGGTCATATTAAAGAGGGATGTGTGAGATGTCTTTCATAGCGTGTTGTGTCTTTATGGCTCAATCCGAAGGGCAAACTATGCTGCCAGATCTTGTGGACACAAAACACACTGCCAGGAGAAGCAAGTGGACACAGTCATGAACTTTGGCTTGCAGGAATGTCCTAGCATGATTAAGTTGGTGCAGGATACTGTCTGGGTCATGAACCTGGAAGAGGTTGACCAACAACCTCTTTCCTATCATTCATCACTTAAATTCCACGTGATACACCATTTAATTTCTCTCCAGTCTCCTTATTCTTTTATTGGCTTTCCACATAATCCACAACTGCTAAATTTTGTTACAAAATGTAATCAAAACACAGTGACCAATCTGGTACTGGGGTGCAGCAAATCACACTAGGGAAGGAAACAACCAGATCAGGCAATGCCATTCTTAAGAACTGGTCAAAACATCCTTTTTTGCCTCCAATAAGCCAACCTCTCTTACATTAAAGCAGTGGTGTCACGAGGAGGGTGAAGCATCTGTCTTGGAAATGTTGTAGCAAGTGGCTACTTTGCAAAGCCAGCCTTGTTCTCATGAGAGATCAGAGACACAGTGAGTCCAAAAGGGACAGGGCCATAAAACCTAGTGATGCCACTGCATTAGGTGGCATGTGTTGTTGAGCATCCCACTGAAACTTTTCCATATTCCAGACTCATTCATAGATTTTCTTCCAGCCTCCCATTTTCTTTGTTGAGACTTCTTCCTGCCCATCCACAAGCTTTGCCTTTCTACTAACTACTCAAACCCCTTGCAACAGACCCCCATCTTGCAGACCATGGCGAAACAGACAGATATAGGCCATGTACCAACCACAAGGGCTGGTTGTTGATGTGCACTCAAATCCTGCTGGCTGTTCTTCTTTGCAAAGAGATGCCTGTGTGGGGTTCATATGCAAAGGAAAATGAGGGTAAATGTTATGCTCATATTTTAAATCACTACATGCACTGAGAGTAAAGTAATCCCCCTTCCATTCATCAACATCGATTTATTGCAGTATATTCTGAAGAGGAATAAAAGCATTACTTAAAACATAGCTTGATCCAGCTGTACTTTGAAATCACTGTGAAGCATTTTGATTTATTGAATACCAAATTCTTCCAAACTAGAGGTGCCCATCAGCTCAGGTTTGGCACAGACTTATGGGTCACAGTTTCTTTACTCTTTCCTTTTCACTCTTTGCTTGTGAGGAAAACACACACAGTATTTGAATAAAGGTCTGCTTTCACAAGCCATGGAGAAGCTCTTTGTTATGTATCTACAGCATTTATTGCTCTCCACAGGCTTTTCAGAAGCTTGATTTTTAATGCTGTTTATTGATGTAGCTGTGTAATCTCCTTGGAAATTTATGCAATATCTCATCAAAAATTCACAGCAAAGTACGCCGTCAACCTGACATCTTCTCTACAGTCCATGTATCTTGCATTGCCATGAATAATTTGCAATGCTATATGCACCAAATGCTTCATAGGAGGATGGGGTTATGTCACCAATTTTGATGAAAAGAAATCTCCATTTTATGTGCTGTGCTTGCGGCTGCAGGTTTTGTCCTAAGAATTACACTCATTCATTCATTTTTAAAAGCTACCTATTCATTATCTCTTAGAGGCACTTATGATGTGAATATAATCAAGCACAGGTTTATATGAACAAAGAAATCTGTGATGGTTGGATGTTGCATTCAAATGAACATGCACAGATATCTGTGGCCATCTGAATGACTAAATATGCTTTCAGGACCAAACAATAGGATGATCAAATGCAAAAAAGCTTTGGGCTTCAATCTTGAGTACCTACGGGACCATTTACACCAATGTAGTTACAGTGCCACCTATGGGAAACCTACGGGAAATGCATAGAGCAATCCAGAGTAAGTGCCTCTTACATCTTCCTGTAGTTATTCTGGATTGTAGGGTTGGTCTTCTACTAAAGCATGGTTAGCATATATGGTAACAAAAATCCTAATCCTAATTGCCATGTGCCAATGCAGCAGCACCAATGTGGATTCGGGTGCATATTTTGACCAATACTCTATTAGGATTGCTGGCAGGAGGCCACAAAACATCTGGCTGGTGTCACATTTCTGATCCCAAACTGGATCCATGTAGTAATCTTCCCCACACTCACAGAACCATAGAGTTGAAATGGATTTAACAGGTCATCTAGTCTCAACCACCTACCTATAGCAGGAAAACCTCCTACAATATTTCCAACAGGTGCTTCTCAAGCTTCTGTTTGAAGATGCCAAGTGAGAGAGATTGTACCAGCTTCTTTGGCAATCTTAGAATCATAGAATCATAGAGTTGGAAGGGACCGAGTAGGTCATCTAGTCCAACCCCCTGCCTGCAGCAGGAAATCCCCCTAGAGCATCCCCGACAGGTGCTCGTCGAGCCTCTGCTTAAAGATCCCTAGTGAGGAAAAGTCCACCACCTCCCTTGGCAATCTTTTCCACTGCCGAACCACCCAACTGTCAGGAATTTTTTCTGGATATCCAGCCAGAATCTCCTCTCTCGCAGTTTGTACCCATTGGTTCTAGTTCTGCTTTCAGAAGCAGCTATGAACAAATGAGCCCCTTCCTCCCTATGACAGCCCTTCAGGTATCTGAAGAGGGCAATCATGTCTCCTCTCAGCCTCCTCTTCTCCAGGCTGAACATCCCAAGTTCCCCCAACCTTTCCTCGTAGGGTTTCCCTTCCATCCCACTGATCATTCTTGTTGCTCTCCTCTGGACTTAGAATCATAGAATCATAGAGTTGGAAGGGACCTAGTAGGTCATCTCGTCCAACCCCCTGCCTGCAGCAGGAATTCCCCCTAGACTTGCTCCAGTTTGGCTGCATCCTTCTTAAAGTGAGGTGCCCAGAACTGAACACAGTACTCAAGGTGAGGTCTGACCAATGCTGAATAAAGATGAACTTGAACTTCTCGCAACTTGGAAGCTACAGTCCTCTTAATGCAACCTAAAATGGCATTTGCCTTCTTTGCAGACACATCACACTGCTGACTCATGTTCAGCTTGTGATCCACGGCGACTCCAAGATCCCGCTCACATGTTGTGCTGCCAAGCCAAGTATCCCCCATTTTATAACTGTGCTTTTTGGTTTTTATTGCCTAAGTGCAGAACCTTGCACTTCTCCCTGTTGAAATTCTTTCTGTTTGTTACAGCCCAGGATTCCAGTTTATCCAGATCCTCCTGGAGGTTTCTCCTGTCTTCTGATGTGTTTGCTACTCCTCCCAGCTTGGTGTCATCCGCAAATTTGATCAGGCTCCCCTGTATCCCTTCCTCTAAGTCATTGATGAAATTGTTAATGAGAACCGGTCCCAAGACAGAGCCTTGGGGTACCCCACTTGAAACCGACCTCCAGGTTGACACAGAACCATTTACTAAAACCCTTTGGGTGCGGTCGTCAAGCCAGTTGCGGATCCACCTAACGATTGCCCCATCTAGCCCATATTTTTCCAACTTCCCAATTAAAATGTCATGTGGGACCTTGTCAAATGCTTTGCTGAAGTCAAGATAAATGACATCCACAGCATTGCCACTGTCCAGTAAGCTCGTAACCCGATCAAAAAAGGAGATCAGATTTGTCTGGCAAGATTTATTCTTGGTAAATCCATGCTGGATTGTTTTGATCACCGAGTACTTGTCTAGATGTGCACAAATTGTGTGTTTTATGATTTGCTCTAATATCTTGCCCGGGATTGAAGTGAAACTGACTGGTCTATAATTTCCCGGGTCTTCTTTTTTCCCCTTCTTAAAAATTGGGACTACATTTGCCCTCTTCCAGTCCAGTGGCACTTCTCCACTCCTCAAGGATTTCTCAAAGATGATTGACAAAGGCTCTGCAAGGACATCAGCAAGTTCCTTAAGTGCCAAATTCCAGTGCCAAACTGCCCTTACTAACAGAACACAAGAGGAAACATATTTAATAGTAGAGGATCTACTGTTATGTAACTTAACACATCTAAGATCCCATAAGATTCTACGAGTTGAAGTCCTCAGTTCTACACATGCAATACTGACAGTTTGTCACTGAATACAACAAAACATACTTGACATGAGTAGACATGAGTAGTCAAGCACTCTGCAGGGTTCCCCCCCCCCAAACCTAGGCAGCGTCCCTGTTGGTGTTGCAGATACTGCTCATTTTGGAAGGAGCACAAACAGTTTAGGCATCAACTGAAGTCAATGATTGGTGACCCCAATTGGTCATTCAGTTGGAGAGGATTGGTGGACTCACAGCCACAAGTCAGTCAGTCATTTGTTTATTTGTTTGTTTATTCATCAACATCAACATCATCATCATTATCATCATCAAACCTTTAATGGCATCAGATAAAACAAGCATACATACATAATGAATATAAAACAACATATTAAAATGAACGATCATTAAAAGTTAACTACTATTTATTTATTCCTTTTCAAAGCCAAAGCAAATGCCCAGGTGGCTTGCAAAGCCTTTTGGTGTCCCCCCCCCCTCCCTTTTTCTGTCATCACCACAATCCTGTTTGGTAGATGAGGCCAAAAGTGACTGGCACAAGGTCACCTAGGATTTGAACCTAAATCTTCCAGGTCTCAATCTAACTGAGTAAATCCTCCTGAATCTCATAGATACAGTAGAGCTCATTTATTTTCATTAACATAATTATGACTTCTTGGATGCTCTGTGGGGATTTGATCTATTCCCTTAATGAATGGTTTTTCTTCAGTCTTTTTGAGACTCTTTCAAACTGACTCTCACCACGATTTCTTCTTTTCTTATTATCCCCCACCAAACAGTGTGAAAATTTAAGTTGGGGTTGAAAACTTTTTTTTTTCTTTCAGTCACAGCAATTTGATACAGCAACTTGCCACTTGGTATTTGATTGCCTAGGAGGGAAGAGGAGCATGAAGGGAAAAGGGCTTTGCAAACCCACACAATATAGTTCAAAAAATGCTCAGTATTTTCTCATTAAACCATCGGTGAGTCTTCTCAAGTTCAGAGTCTGTGACAGTGCTGAAAGCTCAAGTACAAAAGGAGAAGTAAACCATTTTATTGATTTCAATTTCATTAGAAATACAGTTTGTGGAGAACAGAATCCAAGTGGAAAATAGACAAATCAATTCTTTTTGAAGTTTATTTTCATGCTAGAATGTTCTCAGCAAAGCAAGAAAGGAGTCATACAATATTTCCAATGATGCTGCATATTGATATTGTAATGTAGAGAAATTACTTCACATGATGTAAAGCTATTTTATTAACCTTCACAATCAATATTATTCAACAGATGCTCTATATTTCTTTTAAACTGGTATGACTAAACCCAGTTACTGGCAATACTCATGCCAAACATTGAAATTAGAAATTACATTGAAATTAGAAATGTATCTTTTTCAGTTTGTAGATCGAGGCTACAATCCTAACTCCCCATTAGCCTGGCATAAGTCCTGGCACAAGTCCTGTCCTGGAAAGCTGTAAGTCCCATAAGGCATTTCTACACCACTAATGAGGGGGTTATGCCGACACCACCACAGGAACAGGGAGATAGATGACCTATGCTGGCCTAAATTGGTTAGGATTGTGCCCTAATGAATCAAGATAATATTTATAAAGGTTGAGGGTATTTCAGCTGACTGTTCCTGCCAGATGTTGGCTGCGACTCATGCAAGATGCTACAGTTACTGACACAGAATAACTGCTATGTGTCAGTTACTGTCAAATACTGATAGCTGTTTCATGTCAGTTGTGAAATATTAGCAAATAGTGTCTGCAGCTTGCCCAGTACTGACTATGATCTGGAATCAGCTATCAAATATTGTCAGATGCTAGGTACTGCATATTACAATCTATTCAATGCTGATTTGGTCTGCTTGCAATCCAGCTGTCAAATGAGAAATGAAATATTTCATTTCATTCTGTCAGGGGCAGCCCCCCTCCTTACACCTTCCGATGGGGTCCCAGGGTGGAGGCCAGTCGCAGCTGGGGGAGGGAACCCAGGGGTACCCCCAGGAGGCAGGCAGGGAGCACTGGGAGGCGCTCCACTCAGTGATGCACCCCTGAGAGGCGCAGGGCTCTCTGGCCCCCGCCGAGTGCTGGTAGAGCTGGACAGGTGGCAACCATCAGCCGCCTCGGCTTGCAGGAGACCGCCAGAGGGCATGCCCACTGCCAGAGCTGGGGATGGTCCTGTTGGAGGTGTCCACTTGGTCCCAGCACCTGTCAGACACTCGGTGTTGGAAAGAGAGGGGGTCATCACAGATGGGGAAGCCAGGGGCAAGGCAGGAGGGAGAAGAGGAGGGAGGCAGGAGGAGAAACAGGACAGACTGGGGGCTGTAAGGGACTTGGGACAAGGGAAGGGGGTAGGTCTAGGTGGGGAAAGGGAGGCATGGGCAAACCATCTGGGGAAGGAAGGATTAAGGGAGGTGAAGCCAGATGGGAAGTCCACTCCAGACCAGAAAAAGCAATAAAGAGGGAGCAGGATGCCAAGGATGAGGGTGGAACACGGAAGATCTGATTGCCAGCACAGCATGTGATAAACTTACTCCGGGAGCGGAGAGTTAGGGTGCTGTAACACCCTCCCTCTCATAGCTACTGAGGTGTCCTGGATCTCTAGGTGCTGCTTCTTCTGGGGTGGACCCCGTGACAGGCCTTCAAGCAGGGGTGACAGAGCTCAGCCAGCCCAGGGACCCCACAAATTCATTGGCTGTCATTAATTTCAGCTGTAGACTGTGACTTACCCCTCTGCTTTAAAAAATGGACTGGATAATAAATTATGGCCTGACATTTCCTCAAAGTGATTGTGGACCTTTCCTGCTTTGACCAGACATTAGTGGGAGCTCAGGAACAGCTGGAGAGTTTTAGTAAAATTAGCAAAATTTATCATTGGGGGTGGCTTGGCTTAATGTCTGCCCACTCAGAACAGTTTGGTGTATTGACATGATTTTAGCTATATCAGGAAAAGATGGCAATTAAATATCAAAAAGAATGCTGCCTCTTTCTTTTTATTCCTTAATTTAAATTTGCATTAGCCATGCATTCGATTTCCCCCACCCTCACTGTTTCTAATTTTTAATTAGCTTAATTTAACTGGAATCTCTAGATGGGTCACAGCTTTCAAGTTTAATAAAAATTGAGCGAAACAGGCTTAATAGAAATTCATAAATTACCAATGTTCTTTGGAGTAATACATACATAATTTATTTCTGAGTGATGCTCTACACGCTACTGTATTTGAGTAACTAATTGTATTGGATATAGTGTCCCTGCGTGTACATCTTTCAAGTTTCCAAGCAGCTTCTCACTTGGCCCTTGGGATCCTTCTCAACTGCAAAAGAAAAAAACGAACATGCATATAACCTGGATATGGCTTACTGAACACCCTTTATCAACAGTTTTAATGACAAGATAACATTGTCCAGGACAAACTTGAAAATTCATAATTGGTTTTAAAAGGTTCTGAATGGCAGCGTTCTGCAGGAAAAAAAAGTTATGCTAGAAACTATTTCCTTAATGCAATTTTAAAGTAAATTGAAATAACTATCATCTATCCATTATTCATAACAATGATCTGGACTGTCTCTGCTTGCTGCAACATAGCTGGAAGATTAGTATGCTCAAGAGCTCAGAAAACCACACCATTGCTGGTTAACTGTACTAGCAATGGACTTGCTTTGTGCTCATTTTCCTACAAAATGACATGTCAGCAAGAAACAGAGTCAGAATTAATGAACTCTCCTTTCTGATGATAGAGCATTTAACTGGAAAACGATATGCCGTATATGCATGTGGTTTGGCAGCTACAAGATCTGAAGTTCAGCAAGCATAATGGAACTAGGAAAGGAATTGGGACAATATTGCAGGTATTGTCTTTCCAGGTTGCTACTTAGGGATGCATAAATGTCTCCTGAGAAATAGCACTAATCTTCTTGGGATTCTCATCTCCTCTCAACACTACTGTAGCTGTTTTGCCAGAGCAAGTCCTTCAGATTCCATCAGTAGCAACTATGCTTCATGTAGAGCAAATGAAATATATCCAGGGCAGAAGCCATGACATGTGGAGAATAAGAGGGTAACAGGGTAACAGGACCCTGTCCCAACAAAGCCATGAATCTCCATTTACAAAGGGCAGAATTTTGACCTACTGATGGGCCAGTGTAAGTCCTTCTGCCACTCCAAGAAATGTCATTAAAATGCCATTATGTACATATGTGATGATCCCAGAGACATGGAGTCTGGAATGTCTGAGAACATGCACTGAATACTCAAACCTCAAGCATGCAGGTCACTAATTTGGGGAAAAACTGTATTAACCGTCTACCTCACCTGTGTGCTCTGGATGTTCAGTGGGTGTACCATATGTCTCAAAGTTACCATAATTCCTGGAGCATATCATAGCCAATCTCAAAGAGCTGACATAGCTGGACAGCACGGACACACATAGTCCAAGCCTTGCAGAAGCCTCTGCAACATCAAGGCAGAGGGCTTGCCAACCAAGCTGGTCAAGCAATGTCTGAGTAACCTGGCTTCCCTCTTGACCATTATTTCACTTCAAAATGGATACCAAACAGCTCATGCCTACCTACCCAACCTGAAAGACCAAATTATAAAATAATAAAAGATGAACTAAACACAGTTATAATAAATAAATATATCATCTATCCATTATTCATAACAATGATCTGGACTGTCTCTGCTTGCTGCAACATAGCTGGAAGATTAGTATGCTCAAAAGCTCAGAAAACCACACCATTGCTGGTTAACTGTACTAGCTCGTTAACTGTACATTCCTGTACATTGCTGTACATTGCTCGTTAACTGTGCATTGCTGGTTAACTGTACTAGGCTCGACAAGCACCTGTCGGGGATGCTCTAGGGGGATTTCCTGCTGCAGGCAGGGGGTTGGACTAGATGACCTACTAGGTCCCTTCCAACTCTATGATTCTATTCTATGATTATATATAAAAAATTATTATTAAAAAATGATTATATATAAAAAAATATAAAATATATACACAGTTATATAAAATAATAAAAGATGAACTAAACACAGACCACGGTGTGATTTTTCCACACCTCAGAACACGTCCCAAATGCAACTGGGTGTTGCTGTTGAGAATTGGAAGTGACTTTCATTCACATCCAGGAGACCCTTTTAGGCATGGCCTCAATACCCATATTTGCTCAAATCAGAAGAGGCCATCCCCACAGATAAGGTGAGACCACATGTGGTCACCACATGTGTTGCGGTGAACTTTCTTTTTTGACTTGGAGGGACCTCATGTACCAATCTAGAGAAATGGCATGGTGATTATAGCCTGAGCTTTCATGTCAAAACTAATTCAGGAATTTTACACAAAAATGCCATACCAGAGGAAGATTTTAGAAAGCAGTGTTATGAGTTTGTCACAAAGTAATCAAAAGTCAAAGCTATATTTAGAAACTGGTATATAAAGATTAATGACAAAAACAAAAGATGATGAGTTATTGATGCTCTCATTGACAGAGGCAGTTTCATAACAAAAAGAAAAAGAAAAGTAAGGCAACTTATTTGAGGGAGCAAAATCCATCGTCCTTACAGTAGTCTGCAAGTAAATTGGTTTTAATGGGAGTTGACCTACAACATGCAACACTGTATATTAGCAGGACCATTCAGAGCTGTTATTGAGCAAGAGCAAGTGCAACATGCCTGATTGGGTCCCCATGCTAAATTTGTTTGCTTTGTCATGACCTGAGTCCCCTGCATTCAGAGGATTTTGTCCTCCTGCTGCCATCTCCTCAGCTATCTCTCCAGAGCTGCCCTCAGACACTAAATGCGTTTGTGAAACAAAAGGATTTTGAAAACTGGCAGGGGCAGTAGATGTCATAGGGTGATTTCTGAAGTGTCTCTTAGGCACAAATCCAATCCAACTTTCCAGCCCTGGCATACCTGTGCCAGTGAGGCATCTTCTGCATCCTGGGATTGGAGGAAGTCATGGAGGCCTCCTCAAGGTAGGGGACTATTGCCTTACCTCAGAGTTATATTGCCTTTTTTTGGTGCTAGACGGGAATGTGCTGCAGGAATTTGGGGAATCATTCATTAATAGGAAAACTCATTAATCCATTAATTAATAGGAAAATTGGGGGATGTGAACAGTCTGGTGTGCTTTGTCAAAGGTAAAATCAGCTGATGGTGTGCCTTGACAATTTCAGTGCTTTGTTAGTGTGCCATGAGATGGAAAAGGTTGAAAATCACGGTGCTAGACAGTTGGGTGACATTGCCCCATTAATTTCAAGAGGTCTCTGATCTTAGGTGCCTTAACCATGGGGAGAATATTTCCCTAGGAACAGTGATGGTCTTTTCATATGAGGGCGCAATCCTAACCAATTTAGGCTGGCAAAATTCACTGTTCCTCATGCCAATGATGGTGTGGGGAGGTTGGCACATGTCTATGCATGGACCTAACCTTCCCAACAGTGTCACAGAAGTGACATGACACTTGAGAGACCACCAAGCTGGGATTTGCATGACCTAACAGAGGGTAAGGACTCAAGCAAAAGCTGTAGTGAGATGAAGGTAGTAGAAGTCAGGCACAGGCATACTGTCTTGAGGTGGGATGCCAGGGAGGTCAAAATTTCCAATACTCAGGCTTCTAGGGGCTCAGGCCATGCAAAAAAAGATATTACAAAATAAAACAAAATTACAAAATTTGAACACAATGGCACACATCTGAGTAGACATGGACGACCTCTGGCATCACAGTGATGTCACTTCCTGTTTGATGACATCACTTTCACATTGTCATTCTCAGTGGGGGACCTGGGCTGAAATGTCCAAGAACCACTGTACTAGCACATACTCGTGGATGCTATGTCAGGGTCAATGGTTCACAATTTGAACACCAATATACACCAATTTTTTATAATGGGGCCAGCCCGTTAATGGGCTGGCCCTTTTGCCTCCCCCAGCCGGGATGGTCTGGCTGGAGGAGATGCTCGTAGCCTATTGGCTGCTATGGCCAGGGGGCGGCGCTGGGGGGACGCTGTATGTGTGCTGCCGGCAGCGTCCCTCCAGTCTTCGCCAGAGAGTCGTCCCCACCCTCCCTCCCTTGTGCAGTTTAAGCTTTGCTGGTCGCATTTTGGGCCGGGTAGGAATTTTTGGGGTTCCTGCTGATTGGCTCTTGCCGGGACTCTTTTTTGCCTACCCTAAACTGTAATAGTGGTGAGGGAGGTTTAAATAGGTCACTTTATGGCAGGTGTCGTGCTGGAGTAGGCAGGATAGGCCTTCGGTGACTGCCTGAGATAGCAGGGTCAGTGCTACGCATCCCTTGCCTATTGGTACCAGACCGGACGTAGGTCGGGATGGCTAGCCCTGTACCTGGGAAGTTAGGCTTGGTTCGGCCGGGCATTAATTCAGGTGTACCGAGTGTTCAGCTGCTTTGATTGACCAAGCGCCCAGCTGTCTCGACCTTCGGGTTGGTGTTGATGGGTACCCTTGCGAGGGTGACACCTGAGCCAGGCTTTCGCCATCCCTTATTTTTTAGCTACCAGCACGACAAGTTAGCAGCCCCTTTTGTTGGGTTTTAAATATGTTATATTTTAATAAAGTGGCCATCAAATCCAGCATCTGTCTCCGGCTCTTTATTCTCGGCGTGGGGGGTAATATCAGGTAAACTTTATGTTCAGGATATGATGACTTTTTTATTTCCCACCTCAAATGGTGGGTCTGCCCATGATGGGAGGTGAGGAGAAATTGAACATTATGATGTCACAACATGAAATAAGTTCTAGAGGAGTCAAGAATGGGAAGTAGCTTAGTCAGTATGCAGCTCTCATAGATGCAGCAATTGTTTACTACAAGGTCCTATTTGGACCTTATGGTATTTGGTCCTACACCTCACTCTCAGAGGGCTGACCCATGTGTTCAGAGTTGCTACTTTGCCACAAATGTTATCAAAAAGCAATTTTTATCCATTCCTGATACTTGCATTCATTTGCAAATGCTGTGGAAAATAGTGAAAACAAATCACATTCAGAGGCTCTCATTCCTCCAAGCCCCTACGTTTCAAATTAGTTTTAATCCCAGTGGCAGAATGATTTGGGGAACTATAAAGGTGACATAAAATAATGCTGATAATATCTCTTTGCAGCTCTTTAAATATGTTAGTGGAGAGGGAGGGAAGGGCTGTGTCATTTGTCCATTAAATTAATAGAGCTGATAAATGGAATTGTTGCAGTGACACAAAGTGACAGGCTGGTTGTTTTTATCTCAGCCATTTTGAACATGACTTTTCTAGTGTATAACTGCATTTTATGATGTGTATACTTGATTTTAAAGTATAATAAAATCAACTTTTGAAAAAGATGTAAGTAGAAATGCCATTTCCTGATAGCTTAGAGGTATGGTGGCAGTCCAAAGATCCTCTAAAAAGAGATGCTTAATGCTTTGCACTTTGGAACATATAGTTGCCCCATAAGTATACACGCCTACATTTCCATCGATCTAGGCAATCTGGCAGAGTCCTTGAGCCAAGTGTTAGCAGAGTCTAGGCCCTGATTGCATTTAGCAAGATGGTCACTCCAGAATGAAATATCAATGCTCACATGCCCCACTGTACTGATAACATAACATGTGACAGCACAATGCTAACCCCAAAGTGAGCACAATTCCCAGCACAAAGTCCTATGCCACTCCTAGAGGATACATGTGGCTGAATAACTGGTCCTCCTTTATCAGCAAGAGGGATTGTACATTATTTTCTTTTTGCTTGTGGCCAAACCTGGGCTCTTTTTGTTCTTTGACATCAACAGGTAAGAACATGAGCGGATAGGGAATTTATTTATTTATTTTATTATATTTACTTACTTACTTAATTTTAATAAATTTGTACTCCGCCTTTCTCCCCAAAGGGAATCCGGTATGTTCATCAATGAATTGATTCACTGACCATCTAATGAGCGCACTGAAAGAATGGGACTAGTCTAGAATGGGACAACTCATCTAGAAGCAGAAGGCTCTCTCTCTCTCTCTCTCTCTCTCTCTCTCTCTCTCTCTCTCTCTCTCTCTCTCTCTGGCCATGCAGAATGCACCTTTCTCTCCAAGAAATGTTAGTGCTCATCATTGTCTGATAGGCAGGGTGCTCACATCATTCATTGCAGCCCAATCCTGGATAGAATTTGTTGGTCCATCTTCCTATCTGCAATATGGGGGTGATAATAGTATTTGAAAGAACTGCTGTATTGACAACATCATGATAAGAAATGTGATTTTTTTGCATACTTAGCAGTATTTAAATGCTCAGTATTGTTAAATGAACTAGAGCGCCACAGTCTCTGACTTCCACTGTTACTGTTGCCCACGCACTATTGCTAATGTTCAAAGTAGCCCTCAGAAACTGAACTCCTTATGAAAAGAAACAGTTTGGCTGCTTCCCAGGTTGTCATCTCTGAGGTATACAATAGCACGACACAAAAATAATCATTAAAACATTGATCAGAAAGAGTGATACTTGAGCAGAGTTATTTCCTCATAAATAAATGAAGTGGAAAAAGCACCAAGTTGTAATTTTCAAGCCACCTTCATAACTTCAGATAGCAGAAAAATAATATTGATAGGAATAAAAAAAAGTGTTGTTTTTTTAAAACAAAAACATACTACTGGATTGTCACACACAAGTGCCTATAACAAAATCAGATGGTTGAATTTTTAAAAGAAAATTTTTTGAGAGGGACAATTTTTATGAAATATAAACAAGAAAAGAAGTACTCCTTGAGAGCACCCCCAGAAAAGACTGCCATTCACAACATGTGTTTATCCTTGCTAATATATATAGCATATGAAATCCTGCAATGGGAAAAGCATCCAGAGATGATTTAGAAACTGGATTGGAATGGCCTTAGAAACTGATGTAAGACCCCTGAATTTTTTTTTACTTCATGTATGTATTTAACATAAGGATGAAAAAATCATGCAATTTGTAAGCTCAGATGCCCTCAAGCACAGATGTCCTCATCTGTCACAGAAGCAGTAAAGACATTCCACAGTTTCACATATTATGTTTCTTAAACCATTAAAGGTTTTGATTTTGTTGCTCTTGGAGTCCACAGAGGGACCACCAGTGATTGCATTCTTATCCAGGCCAATAGCACAAAATGAAGCACACCTATTGTAGCACAATCCTAAATTGCCCTTAGGGTCTTGCAAAAGCACACAAGGCTCTCTTATTCTGCCCCTCAGAGAGTTGAGTTCACCACCTAGACAAAATCTGTCTTTCAATCCCAGCCGAGATCTGTCAACCTCCTGTCTTCTCTGGCTTCCCTATAAATTTTGTTTCTATTTGCCATTTGTATAAATAGTAAGTTGGCTCCATGGTTGCGTACCATTTTTGCCTTTACTGTTGGGATTGTCTGTCTGTCTGAAATGTGTCAAGTCTGTTCCTAGACCTAGGTCATGCCAGTGGGCTATACAGACAAGTCAGAGGCATCAGAAGTGCAGAAGGTCCTTCCACTGGAATGGAATAAGTGAAAATAATTGAATGAAAAAGTGCAAATTATGTAATGAAATGAATGTGGTCTTAAAAATGAATGGCCAAAGACACACTCCTACAGGATACATTCCTCTCTTGGAATTGATGTGAATTGCAGTATTAGGACATTAACTGGCACACTTCCAAGAGTAACTGTGTAAAGTTCAACACACAAGGAAGTGCAATCAAATGGGACAACTGTCAAGGTCTGTTTAATTTACAAGATTTTCAGCCTTGAGAGTGTCCCTTTCAGTTTCCAACAGTATTATCTTTCATTTTCTTAATTGGGAGTGCAGAAAAGGCTAAATGCAAAGTCAGGAAATTAATTTAGATATGATACCCTGGATCTCTATTTCTTTAATTCAGCCTGACATATTCAATTATAGGTCACTCTGTCAATGGTATTGGGCTCAAAGCATGTCACCAAAGAAGCTAATCAGTGCTTACAAAGGATGAGCAAAGGGGGAAAAACCCATAACAAGTGCTGGAAAAGAAATGGTAGTGATTCATTCCTCTAGCTAGAGCACCAGCTTTTCCTTGTAGCAAAAGAAAAGTGGATTATTAGATATTCATCCATTGCTTTTTAGCAAGTTATTGATTCTACCTTTAATTCAGAGGTAGCAGACACTCTAAGATGTTTCTGGCTCAGCATTATCAACACAGCCTAGAGACAGCTTTTCAGATTTTCAGACAGGGTCCAGATATGACAGAAAGTAAATCTGGGATTTTGTGGATGCCATGTTCTTGCACTGCCCCCCCCCCCCAAACAACAGCCTTTTCCCTTTTTACAGTGTGTAAAGGTGTAATCTTGTAAGTATCTGCACTATCCATATATGATGAGGACCAGATTTGGTCATAATTTCTATGATACATAGAACTATGTGAGCTTACACAAAACGCGAATGTAGTATTCACACAATGTAGCATTCACTCACATTTTCTGAGTTTCCCAGGAATTTGTTCTCTTCTTTGACTCCCAGTTCCTCCTTTTGGACTCCAGGCCAGGGTTCCCAGATGACCGGACTTTCCCGGAGAAACTAGAAAAAAAGGGGGGGGGGGGTCACCAGAAAGGAGGAAAACTCCAGGATTTCCCCCGGCCATCCAAATTTATGGCAAACACAACTGCACCTCCATGTGGCTCTGGGGGGTTCCCAGAGTGAGAGAAAGAGGAAGGGTGAGACCACAAGGAAGGAGGACTTGTGCGCAGTAGCAGCTGCAGCTTCTCAGGGAGCTCTGCGGCCCTGCTGAGCCATCTGCACCTCCCTCCCACAGCCTTGCAGGCCAACCCTGGCCAGCTCCAACTCTCCCATGGTGTGGCAACACCACGCCACCTAGGCTGCTTCTCTGGCCCACCTGGGTCTCCTACGGCTGCGCCTGGGTCTCTGGAGCATCTCTGGTCAGCCAGGGTCTCCTGCCTGCTCCAGAAATGTGAGACCTGTGCAGCCTATGTATGTGTGAGAGAGCGTGTGTGAGAGACAGTGTGTGCATGAGTGTGTGTGTGTGTGTGTGTGTGTGTGTGCGCGCACATGCATTTAGTGACAGTGTGAGTGACTGTGTGTGTGAGTGTGTCTGTGCATGCATGGACTGCTGTGTGACAGTGAGTGTGTGCATGCATGGTGTGAGAGTGTGTGTGTGTATGTGAGTGAGTGCGCACATGCACGCATGGGGGTGTGAGGGAGTAGGTATGGGAGCAGGTATTCTGGGAGAAGATCATGTCTGCTTTGAGCCGCTTCACATGTGCAACATTGGTAAAAACAGCTCTTAGAAATAGGTTTTCAATTTTAAAAGTGTTTAAATTAAGCACAGGGAAGCAATACAAGCATTTTTGCTTTACTTTAACATGCCCTATATTTGTCCTACATTTTGGGGAGTGTCCTACAATTTTTTTTAACTGGGTAGGAATTTTGGCTTGGGGATAGGAATTCTGGGGTAGTTGGGGGGAATTTTGGCTTCAGCATATGTTCACCCTGCTCCAGACCCCATGTACAATATCCCCCTTACACCTCCCTCTCACGGGCCCTGGTGAGATTGGACAATTTAAGATCCCAGGCACAGAGGGTGGACTACCATGGATGCCACTCTCAGAGGAGGGGGGTCACACTACTAATGACCAAAATTGTGAAACTCATGCTAGTTAGAATAATTCCCTCAATTTATATACCATACTAGTAAATGTATAATTTATAGTCAAATGCAATTGAACAAACCAGAGTGAAAACTCTCTATTCTATCAAATGGACAAAAAACACCGAGAAAATAAATATACAACTGTCTTAAATAAAAAAAAAGTTTTTCTTAACTTAGAATGAGCCAATGGAACTGATTGTTCAAAGAAACAATGAGATGTTATTATGATATAGCATCTATCTATAGTATTTATATAGCGCTTTTCAACTAAAAAGTTCACAAAGCGGTTTACATAGAAAATGGAAAAATAATAATAGCTAATTAAAAGCTAATGGGTCCCTGTCCCAAAAGGGCTCACAATCCAAAATGCAAAAAAGAACACCAGCAGAAGCCACTTGAAGAGACATTGCTGGGGTGTGTAGGGCCAGTTACTCTTCCCCTGCTAAATAAAAGAGGAGCACCCACTTGAAAGAGTGCCTCTTGCTCAGTTAGCAGGGGACCAATAAGGGGTTAGTAAGGTGATACCCTCTATAATCTGTAACCACTCATTAACAAAATTGTGGAAATCACAATTTTTATCACTATGTTGTATACCATTCAATATGTAGTTAGATTGGTTAATAGAACCTTTACTGTTATATTCTACTGTTACTAAGATTCTTTTGACAGGTCAGGCAGGAGAAGGATTCTGAGGATTTTCCTTGGTATTCTTCCCTTCTTAATATGCCCAAGCACAACCCCCAGACTACTACTACAATTAGCATGTGCTGTACTCAGATGGTTGCACTAGAAATAATATTTAGACTTTTAGTATTTTGGGAGAAAATGCAAAGATGACTATCTTGAAGATTTGTGAATATTTGGTGTCGAACAGGAATGGGCAAAGATTTTGGCAGGAGGTCTGATTCGTCTCTTTGACACTACATCAGGACAGGAAATTAATTTACATTTCAAACTTGAAAAAAAATTACATAAATGCGTACATTAGAGTTGGAACCTATATGAATGAATGAATTTTACTGAGCTTATTTATAATACATATAAAAACTATAATACAGGCATGTAGAACCACATGAGACCTATGAACCATTTGTTACACACCTCTTGCATAATGATAACATATAGATGAAGCCAGAAACCCATGGAGGCATAAGGTGTTCCAAGACAATTGGGGTTAAAGTAATGCCCACAGGCCGATGTAGTCTCCAACAAGTTCTGGTAGGCCAGATGTTCACTGGAAACTGACAATTCCCTGCAGGCTGAATTGGGAGTCGCTAAGGGCTGCAAATGGCCCTTGAGCCAGGGTTTCCCACACCAGTTGTAGATCAAGGAGAAATATAGGGCAAGGAGAAATATAGGGCAGGTAACCTGTTACAGGTGGAAGGAGAATGTTGTGTATCCATGCAAGTGAAAGGATAGGCAAGAACGTCCAATATTCTGTGCAGGAACAGCAGACTGGTTCATATTAAATAGGGAAGCAATAGCTTAGTGCCTGATCAATAGCAAATGTCACACGTGTCTCTGGAGGTGTGAGAAGCCCTTTATCTCCTGCCCATTAAGAAGAAACTCAGAATCCTTACTTTGAATCCTGAAAATCTATTATCTGATATTTGCTGATTGAAGAGTATGTCATTGTGTTAAGTAAGGCCACATTCAGCTCCAAAACATTCAGAGTAGACAAAGGTGTACAATTCTAATTATTTCTTTTTCCACAAACAGACTTTGCTTTCTGAAATGCTTATGTTTGCATCTTCTTATTTATCTACAAATATTTTGATAAACTTCCTTTTACCAACAGAAAGGTTTTGTAGACAGTGAATGCTTTTGCAAATAAATATTCAAAACTAATATTTGTATTGCCAGCTTGTAAAAAATGCCCACTTTTCAACTTGTTATTTATTGAACAAGTTTGGAAGGAAAAAAAAAATGTGTTTTTTTTCAGATCGCACCCAACATAAAATGCTGTGGAAAGGCACACAATCAGAAGCATTTTGTACATTCAGGACATGTGGGTAGAAACAGTCACTTTCATTATTCATGGTGGGTAATTTAAGTAATTCTACCTCTTCCAGGCAGAAAATTGACTAAGATTGTTCTAAAAAGCTGTAAATTGTCAGGGCCAAAGTCCTTGAAGGAATGGGCTCTACCCATACATTTTTTGTGCTTTATGGAGGCCATAAACCCACCTCCTGTGAATAGCTGGCATCACAGCTTTGTCAATATTGACTTCTTCTCTGTGGAACTCCTTGCCAATGGACAATTATACAGTCAGTCCATCATAGATGGAGTGAAATCTGCTCTGATTTACAGCCCTTTTCCAGGGAGTGAAACAGCTGACAAAGTAACTACTGTTTCAGGATTTGTTCTATTCAACAATGTGGGTGTTTGAAGACTATCATTTTCAAAGCTTCTTGTGGACCAATCACCCCACAACACCTGGTGCATCTGGATTGAAAATGAGTGTGCTGTATGTAGTCGGGGGGAGATCAGAAAGCTTCAGAAGGGAAAGGGAATTTAAATACCCTTATCTCTCTATAGGTCTCCTATTTGGGAGGGAGAGAGGGAGAATATCAGAAGCAGGGCGAGGATCCAACACTTATATCGGATCCGAATTCTGCTTCCCAGGTTACTGGGTGCAGCTTATGGCCTCTCCACTCTGCTTAGACTACTCACCTCTCTCCAGAGGTGGCTTAAGCCTGTGTAAACTCATAGAGGCTGCTGCAGCCCTACTATGGGGAAGGGGATGAGCCTTCTCTTCCCAGTGGAAGTGTAATAGGAGTCCCTATATTTGTGCTGGATATAGCGCTTTCATGCAAGTCTGCCTGCTTCATGATGTTAGCTTTGCTCCTTGTGTTGTCATATGTAGAGCAATACAAATTCATATTTCTAGGGAAAAGACAGTTCTGAAATGGTCACACACGGAGATCCTACCATAAATGGCCTCTCTATGGAGAGCAAACCCCATCCCACTGTCAGCTTTCTAGGTAGTTACCGTTTGACTTGCCAAGTGATTTGTGGCTAGTCTGTAATTACAGAAAAGTGTGTCTGTAAATTACAGAAATGTCTACACCAGTCTCCAGTTCACATATAAACTTATTTACATATCATCATATGCTTAATCGTAAAGAAAAAAGTCAACAGTCCTTTCAAAAGTCCTCTGTCTTGGCATCCACTTAAGGAATCCCCCTGAGAACTTTTCTCCTGCAGCCTCTTTACAAACACAGAGTCCTTGAAGTCATTATAAATGGATTTGTCACGTAAAATGGATGTTGAACAAGGACTCCTGGAGTGAATGAGTTGGTTGCTTATTAATAAAAATGTTATATATTGCCTTTGGTCCAATATGGAGTCTTGTGGTTAGAGAAGAATAAAAGCAACAAATAATATAAGAATCAAATAAAAATAGCAACAGAATGAGCAAGAGGGGATCACCGTCTCCTCACTCCTATTCCTCCCTCTGCACAGCTTCGTTCTTTCCTATTCCCCACCTATCTAGTGATGGGATTCAAAGAAATTAACAACCGGTTCTATGCCCATCTGGCAGCCACTTTTAAATGGCTATTTTTTAACTTTATATGTCCTATCTCTGGTTAACAACTGGTTCTATAGAGTAGGTGCGAGCCTGCTGGAGCCCACTACCGCACCTATCCTCTCTTTGGCAATTAGTTCAACTATAAAAGCTTGTTTTATTCCATAATAGTTTGTTTAACATAAAAGCTTGATTAATAAAATTAAAGCATGTTTAATAAAAGCTTGTTTAATTCCACAATAAAAGCTTTCAAAGAGTACAGGGTCTGGTGGAATAAATAATTTTTGTCTGATTCTGAAAAGACCTATGTCAGACGTGCCTTTCTGGGGAGAGAGTTCCAGAAGCAGCCTACACCACTGGAAAGGTCTGTCCTTAGTTGTCTCTCACTACCTTCAGAAAGTGGGGGATTACTGAAGAGCGATCTCCCACAATGATTTTGTAAATGGGCAGGTCAGTGTCATACCTAGGTCATTTGACACCCAAGGCCCTTACATTTTTGTTAACTCTGTACAAAAAAATGAAACAAAAGTAATGAAATAACTTTCCATAAGTGAAAGTTAAATGAAAGTACACTTCTTCCTTCCCCGTTAGTGACAAACATATATCTCAGAGATTGCATCACTGCCCTTGCCTCTTCCTCTGCCCCTTAAAGGAACTGGAAATTTTTACATGAACTGGGAGGTCATGACTCCCCAGTTGAGGACCACTGTACAGGATCATGCTCTTTTACCTTTCTGACTCTGTCTTGTTTACCCTTTCAAGAAACATCAAGGCAAACGCACGTTCAAGAGGAAGATGTGCTCTAGAGGTCAAGCCTTGCCTGAAAAGGCTAAGTAGGATCAGCTTATGAGTCAGAGGAAATAAGAATGGGGACCTCCCTTTCAGGAGTTTGCTTTGCCAGACTGGCTTTGTTGGGTCAGCTGGAGGAAGGCACACATACTGAAGCCATGTGTGTATATGAGAGAGAGAGAGAGAGAGAGAGAGAGAGAGAGAGAGAGAGAGAGAGAGATTGGGAGTAGTAGGATCACAAGGAATTTCTGTGAGGTGCCGTTTGCAATGAAGGGAAGGCAGAGTGGGAGAACCAGTGTGATTCCTATAGTGTAGGGTAAGCAAAGCTACACACATGCACACTTCTGCCTGCCTACAAACAACACGTTGACTCAGATCCATGTATATAAAAATGCTGATAATAAGGTCGCACCTGTATTATTCATACAATGTTTATAAAATGGGGTTTATGCTCAGCTACTCTACATAAACCACCTAGAATTTATGAGAAATTTGGTATATACTATAAGTACTATAATAAATACAAAGGCTATGCAGTGCATGTCAACCAGCAGGCTGGGGTTCAAGACCCTGGTACTACAAGATAGAGTGAGCTCCCTTCCTTACTCAGCTCCTTTCAAACTAGCAGTTTGAAAGCATGGAAGTGCAAGTAGATAAACAGATAAATAAATACCACCTCAGTGGGAAGATAACGGCATTCCTTGCACCTCAGCATATAGTAAGCCACATGACCATGCAGATATCTTCAGACAGTGCTGGTTCTTTGGTTTAGAAATGGGGATGAGATCCATAACCTACTGTTGGTCCTGACTAGCAGTACAACCTGCAGAGGACACCTTTATCCTTTTTTTATAATAAATGCAATAAATAAGTTGGGCTAATGGGCTAAAGCTGGAATATTCAAATAATTGTTCCAAAAGCACCTAGAGCAGTGGTTCCAAAATGGTAAGTCCAGGACCCACCAATGGGCTGTGACCCAATTTTTGTTGGGTAACAAAACTGACAGGGCAGATTAGGCTATGTGCATCAAGGATGTAGTGACTGCAGTGACTCAGTGAGTAAAGACAGAGGTGGGTATCCCTGTAATTCTACTGCTGAAACAACAACCTGTTTGAAGCACTGGGATAGCTATGCCAGTGGGGCATGTGCTGCATCCTACAGTAGGCGGCAGTCATGGAGGCCCCTTCAAGGTGAGAGATACATGGTTCCCTTGTCTTAGAGTGGCAGGCCTTATCATGGAGCTGGAAAATAGACTAGGATTGTGCCATCAGTTCACATGAGGGATGGGCAGGTCTTGCAAATTGTGCATATCATCTCACAAATTTGCTTTTGTCTCATATTGTGTCCTTTTCCAATATCTATTCTATCCTTATGAAATGTTGAAGCCATGTGATGAGGTAAAACGTCTTTCTGACCTGCAGAGAAACCAGTGGTGGGCAATCGTGATATAATCCAAATGCTGTAAAACTAAAGCAGACCAGACTTGGCAAGCCCAGTTTTTACATGCTTTCTACCAAAGCTATATCTAGAGTCAGATGGTTTGCACACTGCACCTAGCAATATCATGCAGCCTTGTAGCCAAATTTTGGACAATAACAGTAATTTAACATTTAACTCCTTGTAAGGAAAGCAAGAGAAATCAAGCGCTGCTTCTCCCACCAGAGATGGGGATGCCTTTGTGCAGATTCTATTAAAACTGTATAAACAATATTGTTATGCAAGGCACAAGAAAGCACTTTATGCCAAATGTCATACTAAACTCATTAGCAGGAGAATGACAAGACGTGCAAATGTGATTGCTCTTTCTTCACAATAAAGGTGAAAATTGCCAGTGCCTCACAGCTTTTAAAATGAGATTTGATTGAAGTTAGATGACTGGGTGCTCATGAATATTCATCTGCCCTGGTGTCGACTGTGTAAAGGCATTTTTCTACATCTGTGAGTTTTTCTCAGTGATGCCGGTTGGTGTGTGTGTATGTGAGGAGGGAGGGGTACATCAGAACCCCCTCCAGAAATGAGACATGTATGCAGCTATCATGGTCATTACATGCACTTCAAGACTTCACAGCTCTTCTATAGCACATCATTCACCTAGATGGCCTGGGGATGCATCAGAATAATTTACATCAGTGGTCTGCCATGACCTAAATAAATAAATAAATAAACAAACAAACAAACAAACAAGCAAGCAAGCAAGCAAGCAAGCAAGCCAACAATGGCTTTTATACTTCCCACAACTATTTTTTGCTTATCAAGATACATCCTTTTGGCTTTTATATCAGTGCTGGCGAGGCTACTGCAGAGTAATGTTAAATGGTATTCAGCAGTCAGCAAAAAGAGTGGAACAAGATTCAGCTACATTTCCATCTATCTAAGCAGTGTGTAAATACTTTCACATGTGAAATGTTGGCCTTTATACAACCCTCTGCCACCCGCCCCCATATTGCACCATGCCACTTCAGCAGTATGGCTTAGCAGGGCTGGCATTTATTTTGGTTCCCTTAATTTGCTGCAATGCCACAAATGTGGCTTCCGACCCCACTGGAATGTGGGGTCTGCCACATCCACTGTGGCATCCACATCCACTGCCACATCCACTGTGGCATCCACTGGAATGCCACAAATGTGGCTTCAGGCCCCCCTTTACACTGAAAGCCACAAGTTAGGATACAAAGAACCACATAACTAGATCCAATCAGCCCATGTGGTTTTTCTAAACAAGAATAACAGCTGGGGTAATTTGGGTTGGAAAAGAGACTAGTTAGAACCACAAAGCTGAGGAGGAGCAGACTCTGGGACTTCTATCATCAGGAGGAGGAGTAAAGTGCAGATTGATGTTGATCTTGAAATGTTTTCCAAAGGACAAAAGACAAAAAGAAAAGTCAGACTCAGGAGGAGGTAAATTTGCCTACGGTCATAACTTAATGTCTAGCTATCTGGAGGGTATCTGAGTAACTATATGAAACTCATTAAGGCTGCAATCTTAAGCATGTTTACCTACTTTACCTACTTCACCATGTTAACTTAATGAATATCATGAGATTTTCCTCTGAGTAAACAAGTATAGACTCCAATATACCTTTTTAATTTATTGGAGAATTTTTAAATTCAGTGTTAGACATTTTGTTTTAAAATGATATCCATGTTGCAAGCATTTAGAATGAAATGAATTCAATTGTTAAATGAAGCAGAAGAAGTTTCAAAGTAAAAAAAATAAGCAGCAGGAAAAGAATACGCTAATTTAAGATTTATTTAATTTTTTGTTATAGTCATGATAGGGCAAGGCCAAAAGGTCTCAATATAGTCCTTCATTTAAACCAGGGGTCTCTAAAAAATTTTGGCAGGAGGGCAACATCATCTTTCTGACAGTGTCAGGGGACAGAAAACTAATTTACATTTCAAATTAGAATAAATTTACATAAATTTACAAATAAGAATGTATTGGAGTGGATTACAAGGCTTGCCCAAGGGCTGGAGAAATGGGCCTTGCTGGAGGCTAGAGGCCACATTGAGGCTCGTTAAAGGCCTTATTTGCCCCGGGCCAGGGTTTAGAGAACCTTGATTTAAAACTACTAGCTTTCTATTACCCCTAATTTCTATTACTACTGGTAATAGAAAGGAATAGATATCCTCTCCTCAGTTGACAGTGGCCCACTGAAAACAGAAAGCTTGCCCACATCAGAACATTTCCGATTCTTGCCTGTGCTGGCAATATGAAGTGGGCCACATTGTCCCAGATGTGTCAGGAATCATCTGCATGCAGTTTCAATCTCTGCTATTTCAACATTTCCTGCATCAATTCCAACACTGCTTCCTTTGTGTGCTGAACATAGAATCATAGAATCATAGAGTTGGAAGGGACCTAGTAGGTCATCTAGTCCAACCCCCTGCCTGCAGCAGGAATCCCCCCTAGAGCATCTCCAACAGGTGCTCATCGAGCCTCTGCTTGAAGATCCCCAGTGAGGGAGAGTCCACCACCTCCCTTGGCAATCTGTTCCACTGCCGAACCGCCCTCACCGTCAGGAATTTTTTCCGGATTTCCAGCCGGAATCTCCTCTCTTGCAGTTTGTACCCATTGGTTCTAGTTCTGCTTTCAGAAGCAGCTATGAACAAATTGGCCCCTTCCTCCCTATGACAGCCCTTCAGGTATCTGAAGAGGGCAATCATGTCTCCCCTCAGCCTCCTCTTCTCCAGGCTGAACATCCCAAGTTCCCCCAACCTTTCCTCGTAGGGCTTCCCTTCCATCCCACTGATCATTCTTGTCGCTCTCTTCTGGACTTGCTCCAGTTTGGCTGCATCCTTCTTAAAGTGAGGTGCCCAGAACTGAACACAGTACTCAAGGTGAGGTCTCACCAATGCAGAATAAAGAGGAACTATAACGTCTCGTGACTTGGAAGCTACAGTCCTCTTAATGTAACCTAAAATGGCATTTGCCTTCTTTGCAGACACATCACACTGCTGACTCATGTTCAGCTTGTGATCCACGGCGACTCCAAGATCCCGCTCACATGTTGTGCTGCCAAGCCAAGTATCCCCCATTTTATACCTATGTTTTTGGTTTTTATTGCCTAAGTGCAGAACCTTGCACTTCTCCCTGTTGAAATTCATTCTGTTTGTTACAGCCCAGGATTCCAGTTTATCCAGATCCTCCTGGAGGTTTCTCCTATCTTCTGATGTGTTTGCTACTCCTCCCAGTTTGGTGTCATCTGCAAATTTGATCAGGCTCCCCCGTATCCCTTCCTCCAAGTCATTGATGAAAATGTTAAAGAGAACCGGTCCCAAGACAGAGCCTTGGGGTACCCCACTAGAAACGGACCTCCAGGTTGACACAGAACCATTTACTAAAACCCTTTGAGTGCGGCCATCGAGCCAGTTGCAGATCCACCTAACAATTGCCCTGTCTAGCCCATATTTTTCCAACTTCCTAATTAAAATGTCATGTGGGACTTTGTCAAATGCTTTGCTGAAGTCAAAATAAATGACATCCACAGCATTGCCACTGTCCAGTAAGCTCGTAACCCGATCAAAAAAGGAGATCAGATTTGTCTGGCAAGATTTATTCTTGGTAAATCCATGCTGGGTTGTTTTGATCACGGAGTACTTGTCTAGATGGATCAGTGTGTTCTGCAAACACCTGTAGCCTAGCAAATGTACATACTTGTGAACCTCACTGGGAGAAACAAGAACTGTGGTGTGGTCATTCTGATAGACCCAGATTAGTGCAATTATGGTGGTGGCAAGCTCCATAGGCAGGATGCTCCTGGAGAATAGAAAAGGGATAAGGAGGCTAGGAATTGCCTGAGACCTGCATTTACGCCAGGGAGTTCTGGGCTCAGAACAGTACCTGGCAATTTTTGCACTTATTAGGACTGTAGATATCCTCCTAGGAAGTACATGGCTCCCAGTGCCCTCTTTGGGCACAAACGGGAAGTTCACACCAGTCCCATGACCAGATTTGTTAGCTATAGATGCTCAAACTTCGCCTTTTGCCTTTTTATGTCATCAAACAGAAATTCCTGCCTGTCACATCCCAAGCTTTTTCACAAGTCCCAGTTCCAACTCCATGCTTCAGGAATGTTGGGTTGAAGGACACAGTCTGCAGGCCTGGTGACTGCTTTGGTGTGTATCACTGATACATGCAATGAATTACTTTGACAATGCAATTTTGTGTGGCTCTTAATTGAGTAGTAACTGTCTAGCTCTGGCGAACTGAATTTTCAATCTGAATACTGATTTCAGCAGTACCTGTATACTTTTTTCTTGACAGGTGAGGCAATCATCTTCTGCACAGTGGTGGGCACACTGGGGAGCATCATGGATGAGAAGACAGGACACTTAAACAAGTAGCTTTAAAAGAGGCCATGACTCATCATATACACCAGGGGATGTCCAAACCCCAGCTCTGGGGACAGATGCAACCCGCAACAAGCCTCAGTGGGGCCTGCAGCATGACCCCTCCATCTGGCCCACAGACAAGCCTTGTAATGCATCTAATGAACTCTTATATTTAAATTTATGTAAATTTATTCAAATTTGAAATGTAAATCATTTTTCCAGCACCAGACACAGAGAGATTATGTGGCTCTCCTGCCAAAAGGTTTGGACACCCCTGACGTACATTTATGTATCTTATGTACACCAATACACACTGATGAACTTTGGACAAGGATGGACAACAGGTGTCTGGAAACCAGCAGAAGGCGGAGCTGCTCAACTCCTACTTTGCATCCGTCTATTCACAGAAGGAGGGCTGTGGAAATGGGGGTGCGGGATCATTGACTGATTCGGGGATGTGTTTACATCCCCAAAGAGGTAATGAAAACATGTATGGTGCAGAACAGCAGATTAAGATTGACAGAGAACTGGTTCGAAACCACTTAACTGGCCTAAATGAATTCAAGTCATTTGGACCGGATGAGCTGCATCCTAGAGTTCTTAAGGAACTCGCAGATGTCCTTGCAGAGCCTCTGTCGATCATCTTTGAGAAATCCTTGAGGAGTGGAGAAGTGCCACTGGACTGGAAGAGGGCAAATGTAGTCCCAATTTTTAAGAAGGGGAAAAAAGAAGACCCGGGAAATTATAGACCAGTCAGTTTGACTTCAATCCCGGGCAAGATATTAGAGCAAATCATAAAACACACAATTTGTGCACATCTAGACAAGTACTCCGTGATCAAAACAACCCAGCATGGATTTACCAAGAATAAATCTTGCCAGAAAAATCTGATCTCCTTTTTTGATCGGGTTACGAGCTTACTGGACAGTGGCAATGCTGTGGATGTCATTTATCTTGACTTCAGCAAAGCATTTGACAAAGTCCCACATGACATTTTAATTAGGAAGTTGGAAAAATATGGGCTAGACAGGGCAATTGTTAGGTGGATCTGCAACTGGCTCGATGGCCGCACTCAAAGGGTTTTAGTAAATGGTTCTGTGTCAACCTGGAGGTCCGTTTCTAGTGGGGTACCCCAAGGCTCTGTCTTGGGACCGGTTCTCTTTAACATTTTCATCAATGACTTGGAGGAAGGGATACGGGGGAGCCTGATCAAATTTGCAGATGACACCAAACTGGGAGGAGTAGCAAACACATCAGAAGATAGGAGAAACCTCCAGGAGGATCTGGATAAACTGGAATCCTGGGCTGTAACAAACAGAATGAATTTCAACAGGGAGAAGTGCAAGGTTCTGCACTTAGGCAATAAAAACCAAAAACATAGGTATAAAATGGGGGATACTTGGCTTGGCAGCACAACATGTGAGCGGGATCTTGGAGTCGCCGTGGATCACAAGCTGAACATGAGTCAGCAGTGTGATGTGTCTGCAAAGAAGGCAAATGCCATTTTAGGTTACATTAAGAGGACTGTAGCTTCCAAGTCACGAGACGTTATAGTTCCTCTTTATTCTGCATTGGTGAGACCTCACCTTGAGTACTGTGTTCAGTTCTGGGCACCTCACTTTAAGAAGGATGCAGCCAAACTGGAGCAAGTCCAGAAGAGAGCGACAAGAATGATCAGTGGGATGGAAGGGAAGCCCTACGAGGAAAGGTTGGGGGAACTTGGGATGTTCAGCCTGGAGAAGAGGAGGCTGAGGGGAGACATGATTGCCCTCTTCAGATACCTGAAGGGCTGTCATAGGGAGGAAGGGGCCAATTTGTTCATAGCTGCTTCTGAAAGCAGAACTAGAACCAATGGGTACAAACTGCAAGAGAGGAGATTCCAGCTGGAAATCCGGAAAAAATTCCTGACTGTGAGGGCGGTTCGGCAGTGGAACAGATTGCCAAGGGAGGTGGTGGACTCTCCCTCACTGGGGATCTTCAAGCAGAGGCTCGATGAGCACCTGTTGGAGATGCTCTAGGGGGAATTCCTGCTGCAGGCAGGGGGTTGGACTAGATGACCTACTAGGTCCCTTCCAACTCTATGATTCTATGATTCTATGATTCTATGATTCTAAGTCAAGGCAATGTGGCATGGCCATGCTGATGATCTGGAGGGTTTGTTTGGTTTTTTGATACCTGCATGTGAAAGTGAGTTTCTGAATTACTAAGAACAAGCAGTAGCGCTAATAAACAATTTTCCAAAAATGGGCAGAAAGTGTTTCCACACAGGACTGTATTGTGGGTCCCATGTCTGACATCGAAAAGAGAGACTACCAACAATATAATGTAAGTGAGAGAGACAAAATTGAGAATTAAACCCTGTTCAACTTTCCAGCCCTGGTTTAGCCATGCTGATGGGGTGTGTGATGTACCTTGTTGTACAAGAGTTGTTACAGAGGCTTCCTCAAAGTAAAGGAACATGTGTTCCCTTAGCTACAGGCTGCTTTTCAGTTGCACTGGTGCTGGTAAATTGGACAGGATTGAGTCCTGAATGTTGCACTTAAGACACCTTCTCACTGTGCTGGTTAACCTGTGTCTGGGCTGAACTGCTTCAGTTTGCAGGGAGGAACCCAAACAGTGTTCGAATCTCATATTATATTTATTTTCTAGGTACAGCAAATGCTGATTTGCATGAAGGAGAATTTGATCAGGGGTATCCCTCCTGCAGCCCACATTCTGGTAGACTGAAGTATAGCCCACACACCAGCCTACCACACACAAGTCTACTAGTCTACTACTAACAAGAACTTGGAACCAAGAAGAAAATAATTGTGATATTTGCAAACACTAATCCAAACAGGCCTTATTTTCTGCTCTGTTTCCCATTAGAACATAAGAGCTCAGTTGGATCAGGCCAAACAAATATCTACTCCAGCTTCCCATATATCACACTGGGCCACTATAGGTCTTATTGAGCACAAAAGACAAGAGAAGTGCTTCCTGGTGTCCTCGCCTGCACTTGCACATCTCACTTGCCACTTCCCATGAATGGGAAGTGCTAACAGAAACTCGTTGTAAAATTCATTGTAAATGACTTTGAACAGTAAAATGTAAATATAAAATGTAACTTGTACAATGACTACAGGTATTTTAAAATGGATTTGCAAATTCCTTGTAAAATTGCTACAGGGTACAAGGGTGGCAGATGAATAAAGTAAGAAGGAGGTGCTGGTAAATGGTGCTGCCTGCCTCCTTCAGTCTCCTGGACCTGGACATTTCACTGGGAGGATTTCATCTCCATACCCACTTCACTGGGCTTGTGAAGTGAATTTGTTGGTTTTGTGAGGCGGGGGATGAAGCAGAATAAGGATCCTCTGCCATGTGGCATGCCCAACAGATATCACTGGTCTTGCTGTGATATCACCCCCTTCAGCTCAGTGGTACTTAAACTACCCCTCCTTCAGACCTCATCATGGGCTGATGCAGGAATCAGGCCCAGCCATTCGGCTTGCAGGGTCTCCCTTTGTGGGATCACCTCTTTCCAAGTTGTCCAGCAATTACATCATCATCAGATGCAAAGTGGAGAAGTACTGGCCATGCCAGGACCTGTGAAGCTGTGGCACATAAAAATATAAAGGTAAGATAAAATTCCCTGGCAGGTTGTCCTGCCAGCCATGACTTGCTGCAGGTTGCCATGCTGCCTTCACAGGGACCAGTCGCAGTTGTTGGGTGCAGTGCCAGCACTGTCTGACACTCCATTGCAATCCATGGTCAAATGGCTAGCATGACTGCATGGAACGCTGTTTACCAAGGTGGTATCTATTTATATAATGTATGGCAGAGAGTCAAACCTGGATGTTGCACTGAGAGTTGCTCTCAAAGTTCCTCTGATGTTTTAGATGAGAGAAAATGTTAAAAATTACCCCAAATTGCATTTCAGAGAAAAGTTGGTGGCAACTCTAACCAAATGCTATACAAGCAGAGACCCAGAGGAATTCACAATTATTTTTATGTGTGTGTTTTTTCCATTTCCTCTTTCAAAAATTCCCTCCTTCACATAATATGCATGAACACATTACTCACAATTACACTAAATGGCTACTGTGAACAACTCAAGCTGTTATATGGACATTTAAAAACATCTACTAGCAATCAGATTATAAATTATTGAAAACACCACATCAGCAGTCACAGCAGCAAAACATCCCTTTTAGGGATGAAATCCTAAAAGTGGTCTATAAATATATGTATTAAAATACTGCTATATCAGAACTGATAGCTAGAGAAATTCTAGTTCAGTAGCAGCACTTAGCTCAAATGACTTTATAAATCTATCTACAGTATTTATATACTGCTTTTTAACTAAAAAGTTCACAAAGTGGTTTACAATGAAAATGAAAAATTAATTAATTAGCTAATTATTAGTTAATAAAATTAATAAACATTAATTAGCTAATTAATAGCTAATGGGTCCCTGTCCCAAAAGGGCTCACAATCTAAAAGGCAAAAAAAAAAAATCAGCAAAAGCCACTTGAACAGACATTGCTGGGGTGTCTAGGGCTAGTAACTCTCCCGCTGTGTAATAAAGGAGGAACACTCACCTGAAAGAGTGCCTCTTGCCCAGTTAGGAGGGGTAAATCAATTGTTCATGTTTCAATTCAATAAAACAAAAGGAGAAGGAAACACATTAGAAAATATTTGTTTAAATTTCATATAAAACTTTTGTCAAAGCTCCTGGCAAAGACCTTTTAGAATAGTTAAGCAGTCCAGAGGTAAAAAAAAAATCCTGTCATAGATATAGAAGGTGGCAATGGATAAAAAACAAAAGGAAGAAATAAACGGTCAATTTCCAATGTGGCAAAAGGTTAATGGAGAAGTTCAGAGAGTTTTGATGAGAGAGAAGACTTCAGGGACAAAAATTATGGAACATGTAATTTACCAACAAGTAGGAATGAAGGGGAGATCCTAATATAGATGGTATTCGGAGAGTAGACTTTACCATATAGACTTTGACATTCAGGTCAAGACCTCAATTTCCCTTCTCTCAACTCAGAGGTCTGTAGGCAACAGAGATGTATTCACTAAACTCCCTATAGATTTAGCATGATTTCAGAGTGACCAGAACATAAGGATTAACTTCAGTAGTTAATTCATCTCTGTGATCTGTTATCAATGGTAGGTGTCAATCTAGATCCCATTAAAAGTGGGACATAAATGCATTTGCATGCTGATTCCCAGCCATTTTCACAAACACTTTTGCACATAAAGAACTATTGCTGATGTTCAGATTAACAAGCATTACAACTTTATCAAGAGTTACAACTTTATTGACTTAACAGCTCTACAACATGTTGGGTCATTATTCAGCTACTAGTATGCATATTGGGTGAAGATTGCCCTCCTTCTCAAATGCAAGTTCAAACACCTTTATTGGCATAAAACTCAAAAGACATAAAAAATATCATGCATCCAGGACTGAATATTAGACATCTTCAAGCTTTACGTTATGGATATACATTGCCTGTTTCAAGAAGTTTATTACCTTATTAACAAATACTGGCGAGTTGGAGAGAAGTAGGTGAGAGATATTAACAGTGTCAGATAAGCCCCTTTTCTTTCCTAGCAGGGGATCCAAGTATCCGGTACCAATAGACAATGGGCAGTATAAGAATATACAGTGGCGCCTCACGTAACAAGTTTGGCATGTTACCGGAGGCATGCTTGTTATGTGAAACGCTCTTTACGTGAACTGGATTTTCCCATAAAAAATAATGGAAACTCAGACCCATAACCCAAAAAATATTCATATAAAAATATTAACTGTTTATAAAAATGATTACAAAACACTGTAATATAACACAGTACAAAACACTGTAATATACAGTAACACACAACACTGCAATAAAGAAAATACTGTACAGTACTGAACTGTACTGTACCTTTGAAAATTTTGATCATTAGCAATAAACTCCCCTATGTAAACCTCATTGGTATAATACAAAAATATAATACGAAACGGAAGGTAAAATAAGAACATAATCAATTACATTAAGACCCTTTTGGAAAGATAAAGGTGAACTCGCAGAAGTTAGGGAAAATTTTTAGCCCATTTAGCCAAGTTCTGGATGTTTGGACACAGAACCTTGCAAAGTACAGGCCAACAGATTTGGTCTAAGCATCTTTGGAAAATCTGCATCATAAAAGGTGACTGTGATAAGGTCCTCCTTCTCATCACTTCATGGCTAACTCCACTCTAGATTAGAGCCTACAAGCAATCAGTTTTCCTACTCTTGGATCCTTCCAGCCCAAACATCCCACTGTGTGCTAAAGGAAATCTCCGTGTTTGCCTGATATGTATAGTGGTGTTTGTTGTGTGTCTATGGAAAAAGAAGCAACTCAATAGTCACACAAGGATCTCATTCAAACAGCTCTTAGACTAAAAATATAAGAAGCTCATCTCTGGTGCCTATTTTCTGACACAAAATGTTCTATTCTGTTTGGTATTCTCTTGAGCAATCACCAGATTCCCCCCACTCCAAATCTCCCCACTATAATTTTTGAATAAATGTATATAGACCCATGGAAAAAGAAGCAGGCAAACAGAGAATAAATGAGCTATCAAGATCATATCACACCAGTTCTCTGGAGAAATATTTTAACCTTAAGACATGTTCCTTAAAAAATATTGGTAAAATGCAGACTTTCTACATCTCAAGGGATGTGCTAGTTAATATATACAGTATATGCAGTAATGGGATGCCTGAGCAAGGGAAGGTCAACTACCGACAAACTTTCCTTAAGGCATACAAGGTAGGAGAGAAAAGTGGGTTGAATTTCAAGGACTCTTTTTGTTAGGTAAAGAAACAGACAACAGCAGCAGAGAGCAGTTTCCAGATAGAAGAACTGCATGTTTTTAATGAGCCTTAGGATTAGGGACTCAAGTGCTTCTATTACAACAGTTGTGCCAGAGTTTTTAGTATTTGAATTCAGCGAGAAACAGTCTTTGGCTGCAATCCTAAAGACACTTTCCTGGGAGTAAAACCCACTAAACACTATGGGGCTTACTTTTTAGTAGACATGGTTAGGATTTTGCTCTTTGTATAGTCCATGAATACTCCCAGACACAAGGAATGCAAATTCCAATTAAACCTCAGGCAACCTAAAGCAACATTTTGTAACCACCGCTACAGATCTACTATGGCAAAACTACATCAATAGCCAAATCTTAACTTGGAGGACAATCCAAACCATGTCTACTCAAATGTGAAACCTATTGTGTTCAATGGGTCTTACTCCCAAGAAAGTGTCTTTAGGATTTGAGAAGATTTCCAGGGGCAACTAGGAAGTTGCACTGTGCAAAACACACACCTGAGTTCTTGTTATTGCAAATAATAAATATATTGATGAGTAGCAAATAACAGGAGACAGCCCAGAGTCAATCCAGCATAATAATCCAATACATAAGCAAAGTCTAAAACCAATAAAGCCTTCAGCTGCTCTCCTCAACATTGCCCCTTGAGAAGTGATAGGCTGTTGTTAACTTATATACTTTGCCTGGAGATGCTCACAGGTGTTCCTAATTGAGGCAACACCTTCTTGCTACCCAGGTGAAACTACTTATGTTGAAATACTATAATATTCCTTCTTTATATCTCCCAATTGAACTTCACTGGGCCTTCAGACTAACAGGATTGCAGCCTAAATCTTTGTGTAGTACTACAGTGGCATTGGCTATGCTGCATCCTGCATATTTTCCACCTGCTAGAGCTCTCCTTGGGATAAGTAACAATGCATGAAATGCAAGCAACGTTGCCAGTAATATCAATGGTACAAGTTATGTGTTGATCCATTCAGGTGGATTGAGCCTAGGAACTTGCCCCCTTTCTGGGCATGATCTTCCCAGGATATCAGGCTCCTTCCCAGTCCAGATCCACAGTGTATGGAAGGAAGGGGTAAATCCTACTAGTGTCACTGGCATGCACCAGGATCCTATCTCCAGTCCAAACTTCTGCTCTAGGAAAACGGCACAGATCTGAGAAGACTCAGTTGGTCAGCTGAGGCTTTCCCCAGGGGAACTGAATGAGGAGCACAGGTGGGCAGATCCCAGTTCGGGCCTATTCGCCTGAACCAGATCTTCCCACGCGGCAGACGCTAGCGAACCGGAAAGACCCGCGGTGGGCAGAACTGTGGGGACCGGTTCACTAGCGGCCACCACGTCTCCTGAAGCCAAGCTTCAGGAGACTCAGTGTGCTTGCGTCCAGCCAAGCTTCAGGAGACGCACTGCACATGTGCCAAGCCTGGCGCATGCGCAGTGCGGCGGGGTTGGGGCCCCACCCCGACCCTCCCCCTGACCCCAGCCCTGCCCCCTGACCCTGGCCCATCCCCCCAAGTTCCGGCGAACTGGATCTTGGGGCTGGCTGGGCCCACCCCTGATGAGAAGGCTTTCAATGGCTCTTACAAAGGATCTCTTACAATGAGGAGGCTTCTGTGACTGCCCTCCCCACAAGATGCAACACATGCTCCATGGGTATGGCTGAAATGGAGGAGGGTTTATATAGGATTGGTTAGTTCAGTTACTAAGATATTCTCATAAGTAACTAAGTTACTCCTAAGTTACTCCTATACAACATCACAAAGGCAAAAAAAATGAGTTGATAATCTTTGTCATTGAGGTAAAAACAACCCCAAAAACCCCTTTCTGAACCCAATCTTTCTGAACATTGATATGTATGGCTAAAAGAAAAGAAAAGGGAATAATTACTTACTGTTAGTAAACTGATTGCTCATTAAATCTTGGGAAATGGCACAGTTATTTTAACTCTGAGCTCCTACTGTCAAATTTTGTAGTGAACAGACCTAATTATATGGAATACCTGAATACATCTTTTCGACACAGAATGCCTTTTTCTCTTGCCCAGCTCTGTTTGGTTCTGATGATTCTCTGCTTATTATCATATATGCCACAAACAATAAAAGATGCACTAAATGGGAGAAAGTGGGAGCTCATCTTGTTCAATTTTTCCAGTTATAACCACCCTCATTTTCTTTACAATTTTTTTAACTGTCTCATTCCTGATGTTTGCCTCTCACAATATCATTTTCAGGAAGGGGAAATAAGATCAGCTTAAAATAATACTTAAACTAATAACAAATAATAATGGCATAAGGTACATGGCAGAAATTTTGAGAACAATAGAGGCTGCAATCATAAAGACACTTTTCTAGGAGTAAGACCTATTGAACACAATGGGGCTTACTTTTGAGAAGACATGGTTAGGATTGTGCTCACAGTGCTTTACTAATGGTTCAGATGAGATTGTTCATGGTTGTTAACAGGGCATTTGGTGGCTACAGGTACCTAGAGCTGGCTGCTTACCATTTACAGTGGTGGCCTGGCTTCATGTTCAGATATGTTGCCTTTTGCCACAGTGCCTATGGATTCTATCGTATAGATGTTATACTATGGATATAACTCTCAGGGCACAATCCTAAACAATTTAGGCTAGCAGTACTCACCCATCTCCAGGTTCCTGCAGTGGCATGGGGCGGCTGATGCATGTCTGTGCATTGACCTAACCCTCCACCCGGAATGGCGTAGAAGTTCCTTATGGTACATTTATGACTCCCCCAGGCTAGCATGGAACTTGTGCCAGCCTAAAAAAGGGTTAGAATTGCACTGTCATTCTAGCAGCATTATATGCCAATGAGATTGGGCCATAAGACTACTGGGGCTCAATCCCAGGGTTATCCTGCACTGTCAGAATTTGCATTCTGGCAGTATAGGGCATTTTCCATAGCATTGTGTGCAGCTTCTGTTGAGCCTCTGCATGCTATAATATGGTGGAAATAGGATTGGGCATAGATGTACAAGAAGTCTGGGCATCATGTTCAGATTGCATACCTGAGACTGAATGGAGAATACTGTCAGCTGATGGACCTCAATTTGTATATGGTGGATCAGGATAACAGTAAAACCAAAGAGAGGAATTTTTAACCTGGTGGGAGAAATGAAAAATTTCGTAACTGTTAAAATGATCCATAGGAAGCCAGAATTTTGCTTTTGAAGATGAAATAATTTATTCTGCAGTTGTTTTGAGAATCATACAAAAAATATCAGGCATGTATCTCCCCCCCCCCCCCCCACACACACACAGAAAAGCATACTTAGATTAATTAACTGCTTGGATAATCAGCTCTATCTTTGAAATCTTGCCTTACTCAATTTCATGGTGATTTCTATTATATGCAGATGACAAGATTCAATTGTACTAATCTCTAGATGTTCCTTGCCTTGAAATTCTATTAACTCAAATTCCAAGTTCGTAATCTTAAAAACATGGAATTAGCATTCTTGTTTTCACCTGTGTGACTGATAAAGTGCATATAAAATGCTATTTCCCCTCATTTCAGCATTTCAATTTATTATTCTCATCATGTATACAACTACATGTATACACAATATTCTTCAGCAGTAACACAATTATTCTTCTATCTATACATATTGATGGCATTAAAATATCTGATTAAGGGTACAATCCTAACCTAGGCAGGCACAACTCATTGGTCTGTTCCCGTGATGTAGGGAGGGAAGCACATTTTTGTGCACTAGCCTATCCCTCCCCCAGGAGTGGCACAGAAATGTCATGGCACTTTGGCAACATCTCTAGGTCAGTACAGGACTCATGCTGGGGCTTGAGATCATGCCGGCCTAACTGGAGATCAGGATTGCCGCTCTAGTTTACTGACTTTCTTAACTAGAAGAGTTCATGCATGTAATGAACAGTGCAATCCTATGTTGGAGCTGGAATGGGGAGAGCCACAACTGCCCTAAATGAGGCAACTTGGATTTGCCTCCCTCAAGAAGTGGCACAAAATTTGAACGGCAAGAATTGCCAGAATATATGAAGCAAAGGAATTTGGTTGATCTTGAGTGCAATCCTAAGCATGTCTACTCAAGAAGTTAGGCTGCAATCCTAACCATGTCTATGCAAAAGTAAGTCCCATTGTTTTCAATGGGTCTTATTCCCCAGAAAGTGTGGTTAGGATTGCAGCCTTACAGCACAATCCTAACCATGTCTACTCAAAAGTAAGCCCCATTGTGTTAAATGGGTCTTACTCCCAGGAAAGTGTCTTTAGGATTGCAGCCTTAATCAAGAATCTTATGGTTAACTCTGAAATTCTTTAGATTTTCACTTGACTAGGATTCTCAGGTTTCATCTCAAATTTCAATTCAGACAAATCTGGCAATATTTCTAATTCTGAATTGGATTTAATGTAGACTTTTCCTTCATCAGAAGAAATACTGCAAAAAAATGCAATGTATACTGGCTTTCAATTGCTCCCAAACGAAAATGTGAAATAAATCCTATATAATGGACACAGCACATTTTTTTTTTTTTGCTGACTGGAGAAAGCTGGCCCACTAGCCATCAAGCATCGTCATTTGATTCACCACAACTTGAAATTCTGTATAGATTCATTCGTTTTTCAGCTTTATTTTCATAGCTCCTTGAATGATGTCAAAAAGGGGAGGAAGACAAGCCTTCACTTTTATAGGTCTTATGTATTTCTCCAAATGACAAGAATTCCAACTGCCACAGCTATGATTAGAGAGAAGAGGATGGGAGACAGGGTCATCATAAAGGATTTATAATGGCTGGCTGTATATTTCCCTGTCAGAGATGAATACATGGCAAGCTGTAAAGCTGAATTAACTTAAAAATGTGAAATGTCACTTGAAGTGGAGGATTTCAACTGGTGCAGAAACTTTTGGAATAAGACCATAATTCAGTGAAAAGTAGCATATTTGTTACCTAGTCACAGATGCCTCCTCTATCCATGAGTCAAGGGTGAATGGGACAGTGGCATTTTCTGTGCTTATCTACGTAGAGATGTATCAACGCCCACCCCCTCTATGGAAAATATATGTTACATTTCTCTCAGACTTCCTGCAAGTGTTACCCTTAAGCATGCACTTAACATTTTAGCTTGAATTTTGCTTTAGGCAAAATTTTGTGTCTATTTTGAAATCTCTAACATGCACATGCCCTTCCATGTACTTAAAATAGTAACCAAACATAACAGGTGGATTCATTTTTGCTTTCCTCAAAATTCTACAGCTATTTCTCCTTTCCAAATTCTTAGAATTCACATCAAATTTTATTTCATCCAAAATTATGATTAGGATCTACATCCATTCTTATAAAAGACTACTCAGGGCTTGCCCTAGCCAAGCAACTCCCCCTCCTCCCTCCCTGCCTTCTCCATAGGACCATCACTGTATGTCAGACTATGATCCCATGGCCGCATATGACTCTTACTCTCTTCTTCAACTTCAGTATTTTTCAATCTGTACAGTTAACTGAAAATAATGACTTGCTGGGCAAATTCTTTTGTTTGTTTCTTTGGAATAGATCAGAAATGAATCTTTTTTTGCCAGTAGCAGTTAAGGATTAATGTGGATTAACTACAGCCTTATGCTCTGCACATCTGAAGTACAGGCTGACCATACGCCCAGAAATGCCTGGACAGGCCCGGAATTTGGATACTGTCCGGCCTGTCTGGGAATGGCGGGTTGTCCAGGCATGGGAGTTTTATGTTGTGCTTTGCACCAAATAAAATGTTGCTTGGACTGACGCGCCTCTACTGCTACTGTCAGAGCAGCTATCTTGGCTATCCCTGTCCACTGCATTTTAATCAGTAGAGGCTGTGCGCATGCACACAGCCTTTATCCCTGCAAGACCGTCCAGTCTCTTAGACAGAGCGGTGTGCGGCTGCGGACCATCCCTCTGCAGACCGCTCACTCACCTCAAACATGCCTGGCTGCAATGATGCCGAGGCCAGGTCACTTTCCCTCTTGCATCTGGTGAGAAAGATCATCATCATCCCTGAGGGAAAGTGACCTGGCCTCGGGCATCAGACAGCAAACAGAGAGCCCTGTAGATCATGTTCTTCTCTAATCATGCCTGAAAACTTTCACACATTTCCAGCCATGGGGAGCTGTGCCAGCAATCTGCAGGGCTCCAGATCCCACAGGTACCCCAGACCCTGGAAGGACCTGACAGGACCCCTGGGGAGGCAGAAAACTTCCCCCCATTACTCCATTACACATTATCCTGGTGATCATGCTGCTGCTTTCCCCCTTTCTCCCTAAAAGGGAGTGGGGAAACTTTACACAAACTAGGTGTAATGATCCCCCAGTTTGAGTAGCACTGGAACATAGTACTGCAGCCCTAATGCATTATTTCAGTGATAGTTTAATCCTGTGATAAATCAGTGATTTTCAACCTTTTTCATGTCACAGCACACCTAATAAGGCACCGAATTTGTCAAGTAACAACATCAATTGTTTTTACCATTGACAAGGCACACCAGACTGTTCAAATTGCACAATTTTCCTATTAATGAATGTCAATCCTCAAATTCCCATAGTATACCTAGGACTATCTGTGGCACACCAGTGTGCCACAACACACTAGTTGAAAATCACTGATCTAAATGAAACAAAATACAAAAATTCCAAAAATATTAATATTTTGCCTATTACTTATTTAGAAGTGCAATCAAAGCAGGATGCAGTTTGCCTCTTAACAAGGTCTTCCAATCCAAAGCTATCAAGGACAGTACAAAACACTGATTAGAATAGGTAGTTTTCATTTTCTTCCATTCTTTGCGACTGGTTCATATTTTAATGAGGCATAATTGTATTATTATTAATATAGACACCAGCCATTTGTGAGCCCTAATAAAAAATTTAATGTGTGTTTGCAAATCATTGCTGATGAAGATTCTTTGGGATTGCCAGCACATTAAGCTGGAAGTAAGCTGGGAAAAATCATTGCTTTTTTACTGCTAATTAATAATTGCTAATTAAACAGATTTATGCATAGTTTTTCTTTCAAAGTTACAGTCATAAAACTTACTTTAGAGATAAGAACTAGTATCTTCTCTCTCACACTGTCTTTTAAAAAATAATATATCCACACATGTCTTCTCAACCAAATATAGTGCTGGGAAATCAAGAGAAACTGGTTGGCTCTTGTTAAATGAAGAAGACCAAGTTTTAATCCTGCCTTGAGACATTATTTATGTGGTGTTGCAGAGGAATGATCTGTTATTGCTGTGAACAGGATCTATGGGTACAGAGGCCATCCGTACGGTGGATATAACTGAATGGAGGTAAAGATTGTGAGCTGAAAACTATGCCAGTTCAGAATTTTCTAAGTAGAAAAATATGGTAAGTAATAAACTGAAGGGCAAAATTTAGAACTAACCTAGAATAAGAAGCAAAACATAATGGATCAGGATGGATACACGGTAGTGGATTGGGGGATGTTAGGGGAAAAAAGAGTGATACAACAATCCCCAGAGGTTAAGGAGAAAAAACATCCAAAAGTTCAGAAAAAAAACAAAATATGGTTTCAATCCTATACACATGTGCCTTGGACGTAAGCCCTATTCAACACAGTAATGCTTAATTCTGAGCGAACATGCACCGGATTATATAATTTTTTAGATATTATTATAATTTAAAACCATAATTATATTTTTAACGAGCCCAGTCATTCTACATTTTCTTCAAGGCTATAACAATACGGTACGACATATTAAGATGGAGTAAATATTTCTGTCATCACTGCAAAAATATTACACTTCTATATAAGTGAGACCAGCAAAACAAGGTGATCAAAATACAGTTTTGTCTGTATGATGTCTATGAAAATGATGTCTATGAAAATGAAGAAATATACTTTTCTTGGTTGTCATTCAATCTTTTTTCCATTTTTACCCCATGGAAGGTCCAACACATACCATTTACAGTCAGTATAAGGCACATGTTTCAAACGCTCTTCTAAATATAGTGGTGCCTCACATAACAAGTTTAATTCATTCTGGGAGCATGCTTGTAATGTGAAATGCTCTTTATGTGAAGTGGATTTTCCCATAGGAAATAATGGAAACTCAGACGATTGGTTCCAGAACCTAAAAAATATTAACTGTATGTAAAAATGATGACAAAATGCTGAAATTGAATTCAAAACATGCATTCAACGTGCCTGACCCTATGAAGTCTAATTAGGATGCAATCCTAAAGACAATTTCCTGGGAATAAGCCCCATTTAACACAATGGGGTTTACTTCTAGGTAGACAAGGTTAGGAGGCTGCAATCAAAGACACTTTCTTCTGCAATCCAAGACATTTTCAAAGTGACTCCCCACTTTCTCCTTCTCTTCATCCTGAGCCTCTCTCTCCCCTGCTCCATTGTGGCTAGCCCTGAGCTGCTTTCCTCTTTTCCACTGCTCTTCTCTCCCTCTGCCCAGCAGACACCTGGCCACAGGAGGAACAGTGCAGAGTATTGCTTCTGCTATGGGCAGGTGTGCTAGGCAGCCCTGTGCTGCAATCCTAAAGACACTTTCCTGGCAATAAGATCCACTGAACACAATAGGACTTACTTTTGAGTATACATGGTTAGGATTGTGCTGCTGATGCTTTTTAACCCTTAGGACACCACTGTGGTGGAATCCACCACATTGGAAGTAATGGGAAGTTTTTGTGTGTTTTTTAATGGAATCTATTATTTTTATTTGACAACAGCCTATTACTTTTTTACTGCTAATCTGCCAGTTATAAATCCAAAAGCAGGAATGTTTTGAATTTACAAGTCATTTGCAAACATTTGCACCTTATGCACTTTCCCAGCAGGAACAGAGGAACTTGTGGTGGATTACACCTCATAGGCATAAGGTGATAAATAAAAGGCAGAGATCCTAAGGGTTAAAAGGGCTGCCGGACAGTGTGTCTGCCCCAACTGCCAACGAGTGTGCTTGTTAAGTGAAGCAACACTTGTTATGTAAGGTAGAATCCTAGAGAATTTTTGCTTGTAATGTGGATCACTTGTTAAATGAGGCACTTGTTAAACGAGGTACCACTGTAGCATACTTCAAGTATCTCAGTTACCTTTACAACTGGAAACCCACTCTTGAAAACACATTTAGACAAAAATAGTTTATCACAAATATAGTTCTTGAAAATAAATATATTGTCACACACATGCACACACTCACGCATACATGTTACTATGGCATTTCATGCCTATTTCATTCTCCATGTTGTTGGCAGTTGTCTCTCAGAATGAAAATATCATTTAACATTCACTGAAATTAATTACAGTGGTGCCTCACGTAACAAATTTAATTCATTCAGGAGGCATGTTTGTTACGTGAAATGTTCTTTACAGGAAGCGGATTTTCCCATAGGAAATAATGGAAACTCAGAAAATTGGTTCCACAACCCAAAAGTATTCATATAAAAATATACATGTAAAAATGATGACAAAACACTGGAACTGAATTCAAAACATGCATTCAATGTGCATAGAATCATAGAGTTGGAAGGGACCTAGTAGGTCATCAACCCTCTGCCTGCAGCAGGAAATCCACCTAGAGCATCGCCGACAGGTGCTCGTCATGATCCTATGAAGTCTACTTAGGCTGCAATCCTAAAGACTTTTTCCTGGGAGTAAGCCCCATTTAACACAACGGGGTTTGCTTCTGGGTAGACATGGTTAGGAGGCTGCAATCCAAGACACCTTCAAAGTGTCTCCCCACTTTCTCCTTCTCTTCATCCTGAGCCTCTTTCTCCCTTGCTCCCTTCTGGCTAGCCCTGAGCTGCTTCCCTCTTCTCCACTGCTCTTCTCTCCCTCTGCCCAGCAGACACTTGGCCAGGAGTTACAGCATGGAAGTGTGGCTTTCGCTATGGGCAGGCACGCTAGGCAGCCCTGATGCTTTATAAAAGGACTGCCGGCAAGCGCATCTGCCCCAACTGCCAACAAGTGTGTTTGTTATGTGAAGCAGAATCCTAGAGAAATTTTTGTTTGTTATGTGGAACATACTTTATGTGAGGCGTTTGTTACGTGAAGGCGCCATAGTATTCAGAAATCCAATTTTGCTTGAGGATTTAAAGAATATAAGTTTTGGGTGAATTTAAACAGAAAGATCTTGATCCATGAGAGCTGTAGATCTATGAGGTCATTGATCCAACCCCGTTTGGTTTTCCAAGACAGTTCTAAGTAAAGTCACTGCGTACAAAGTGAGATTAAGGAACAGTTCATGCTTCTCCCAGCATTTGAGTTTGTGACATGAAAATGAGAAAACTATCCATAGTCTGAAGAAACTAAATAGAGAAAATAAAAATTCCAGTAATTCTAGAAGTTAGGATTATAGAACAAAACTGGCAGTAGTGTGGAGAAAAACAAAAGAAAGTTCTTTTTGCAGTGTATAATTAGTCTGTCATATATATATCTTGACCATGCTTAGACAGCAACTCAGGATGAGAAGAGAAACAATTTTCTTTGCTGATTTTTAATGATACACAAGCCAGAACATATAGATCAGTAGTTCTCAAACTGGTGGGTCACAACTCACCAAGGAAACAGGAAATTAAAATCAGGGTGACCATATAGAGTGGAGGACAGAGGGCTTCTACCTTTAACCAATGCATAGAAGAGAGAATTGAGGCAGGTTTAGCTCATAATGAAAGGGTTTAAAATGCAGCACCTGCTTCCATTCCCTCTTCTATGCAATGATTAAAGGTACAAGCACTCTGTCCTCCATTCTGTATGGTCACCACTTAAACAGTGTGGCCCAGGAATGGGTGCCCTGACTGCGCCATAGTGAGTGCAGCACTGTGGGGACCATGGACTTGAGGGATGTTGGAGTGGGGTCCTGGAGGCACACAGCCCCTCTGCAAGCTTTAGTGTGGGCTGCCCTGAGCACTGATTGCCAGTCAGAGTTCACATTCAGTGCTCATGACTGCAAACTGGAAGTGAGCTCCGATCAGGAACTGGAGATCAGGGCAGCCATGCCAAAGCTTTCATAGGGGACTGTGATCCTCTAGGACCCTCACAGAAGCTTCATCAGCCCCACCCTCTGGTATGTAAAAATATCTCTGGGTCCCTGTAACACCACCTCAGGGCCACCTCCTTCATTCCTGCCCTGCTCCCAACTACAACCGGTACTTACAAAGTACCCAACTCCCTCAGCGGAGTTCAGGATCCTCTGATATAGATGCATCAATACAATTCTATGTATTTGTTTCTACATATATTATAAGAAACTCTGCTACCAAATTTTCAAATGGAAAAGATTTGAACTGTTCTTCACCCCCTCTTTCATATACTGCCACACAGTGAAATCAACAACAAAAAGGTAAAGTGCAAGTGATTAAATTAATATGCAGAGTGCAGAGAATAACATCCAGCTGGCCCACTCAGGGAAAAATAGAATTGACCCATTTCTGAACTGTAGAAAATTATAGGCTTCTATTAGATGTCCAAACTCATGTTGAAGTGAAGATGGCAAGAGAAACTTTTTTCTTTTCAATTATCCATTCTGAACATCAACAAATTTCTAATTTTAATATATACTTGCAAATTACTTTCTGGCAAACTGGTTCATAATAAAATTATGCTGATGCTAAATAACTTCAAAGAATGACTTGCATATAAAATCCATTTTCATCTGTCATGGGAAAAGTCCTGCAGGGTTTGACTTGAGTCATATAGAATTACCACTCCATGACTCAACTTGAAAACAAGTCATAATGGAAGCACTTTTCAAGATGCTCAGCAGCCTGCACCACCCAGCCATAACTGATTCTGGCACAAGGTGGTAAGGTACCAAGTGGTGTGGGGCATGGGGAGGATGGAGGAGGCAGAGAGAGACATTTTGGATGGGAAAGTGCTGGATGTGCAGTCTGGAAGGGGAGAAGGAGCAGCACAGGACTTCTGTTATGTTGTATCATAATCCTCTTTTGAAATCTGTTGGGCTCACAATGGGTTTTATGGATTTGTACAAAGAATGGGCAACTCAGAAATCTTGGACTTAAGTCACCAAACATGTACGGTATTTTTGATGATTGGTGCAAACTTGAATTATGCTTGCTTTGAAATTGGAAGTGACTCATTCTTGGGAATTTTTTCTTGGGATTAAGGGGAAATGCCACTTTGCTTCGTGTGTGTCTCTGTGTAAGCTTTTGTGTCCTCTTTTTCTCCAGCTTCCAAAGGACCTCGTATGTAATTTAGAAACTTCATTTAAACTGAGCAGTTTGGAGAAAGGAGGACAATTTGGCTTCAGAAAGTGGAAGGAAGGAGGGAGCCTTATATTTTGTTTCTGGACTCTGCTCACCAACCCTTCTGCCCCATCGCTTGCACTGCCTGTCCCTGCCAACCTTGCAATTTGGGAGCCCTCCTCCTACCTCTGTTGGTCCATCAAGGTGGAATTAGGAGTCATGCTGTGAACAGTGAGCGATTCATATGGCTGAGATTTGTCAGGAACTGATTGGATAGCACTTTCTGCAATGCTGTCCTCAATGGAAGAAAAGCAGAGCTTGTGTGAAAGGATGGCAATCTCAGGAAACATCAGTGGAGGGTTACACACACACACACACACACACACACATATACACACACTGCCTTCAGCGCCATTTTTTTCCATGGAGCCATACCTTACTCATTTGCCAAAAAGACTTGTACTTGATTCAAACACAATCTCAAAAATGTTCCACCTGTAAGATTTGAGCATGAGTCAAGTCAAAGTGGTCACGGGAAAAGGTTAGACTTGAATCTAGTCATGATGGATTTGCACATCCTGATTTTTACCAGCTATATAGTTGGCGTGCACCCTAGAAGCCCCATAGGGTTGGCTGGTTCGTTAATCCGAAATACAGTATTTACTCAAATCTAATGAGTACGTTTTCCAGCTAATGTAGACTCCAAAATCAGGATATGCATTAGATTAAAGGCACATTAGATTCAAGTAAATGCAGTATTTTGATTATAAGTATATTTACGTATTTAGTTTAACTGTTTCCTATAGTTTAATAAAAATATAACTATATAAAGAGATTGTTGAGTAAAGTAATGCAATTAAGGTAAAAATCATAGCATGAATCCACTGTCATGTTATTATTATATAACTAAGTGTTGTATGCAGTAAATTTGGTACTTGTTTTGCAGCTACACATTACAATAGTCAGTAAACTTTTTTTAATTTCAAGCCTTTAGAAATGGGGATGTCCATTCAATTCAATTCAACTAAATAAGGGTATATCCCCTGAGGAGTACATCACCTTAACCTGAGGAAACCTCCAGTCTAGATACAGCAGTATTGTGAGCGCAATCCTAAATATGTCTACTCAAAAGTAAAACCCCTAGTACTTCCTGAAAGAGGGGTTCCAGACCTTAATGAGAGATTGCATGATGGATCTTTCTGGCAATCAGTATCTACAATAAAATTGCTATCTCTCTGATCAAAGATTCCCAGTACTGGACTGAGTTATTGGAAAGGAAGGTTTGGGGAGTGCAGGTGTTCCTGTAAGTGGTTTTCTGCAACAATACAAGACATATTAATTGTATCTGTTCATTATTTATACAGCATTTTTCTCCAGAGCAAAATGTAGTGGAAAGATTAGAAATCTTTTCAAAATGTGATCCATTCTAAAAAAACGAGATAATTTTTCCAGTGAAATGTCTCATTCAAGCAATTGTTTGGTAGTTGATAAGAGGAAAAATGAAGTTGAAATATCTAATAAAAGGTTATCATGGGTTTTGAGCTTTCCCAGATGAACATCTAGTCATTAGGTTATATTAGGGAACAATCTTCCATGTTTTTGTAGAGGAGAGAGAGAAAGAGCTAATTAACATCGTGAACCTGGTATGCATTTATTTTCTGTTGACAATGTGTTGTGTTGAAAAGGGCAATGAGTAATGTAGCAAGACCGCTGTACAGAAAAATAGATTATCACGGAGATGGATGGTAATGTTTATTGTCAGCACCAACTGAGTTGAGAGAGGCCTCAGGTAAAGGCCAGATAAAATGGGATCCCAGTTTTCAGCTATCTAGGCCGACAAAATTCCTGTTGACTTCAAACAAGAAAGTAAAGCCACATTTGATATTTCTTCTTAAGTCACTGGTAGATTCTTAAGATTTATGCCTGTGGCTTCAGAAAGATGTGGAGGCCTATGAGAGTATATTTGGCCTCTACTGTACACTGTGCTTGAAAAATTCAACTGCTTGCACTCAGCAAACAAAAAGAGACAACAAAAAGACAACAAGAGTTAAAAACCATTCAGGTGATTCTCCATGCCATTCTACTTACTATAGCCACAGAACACAGTCCTAACCAATTTAGACTAGCACAACACAACCATGTCCCCGTTCCTACACTATGGTGGTGGGAAGGCCAACCTGGCCAAACCCCCCCCCCCAACCCCAGAAATGCCTTCTAGGAGTAGTCCTCAACTGTTTTTGCCCCTGGGACCAATTATGTGGGAACTTTTTTTTCCAGGGATTGGCAGCAGGGGGAAGGGTGACCCCCAGGAAGAGGGGCTTCCCCACCCAGAGCACAGCCATGTCCAGCTGTAAATCCCATTAAAATGAATGGAGCTATTGCTAGGTTACTGTCATAGGATTGCAACTGAGAGCCCCAAACCTATGCATGTCTACACAGTGCAGGAATTTTCAACCTTTTCAGTGCAGAACGCCATCTTATTCACTCTTACTGAAGAGTCCCCATTGACTGTAATACTGGCACTGAATTCACTGGAGTAGACAAGCACTGGATTGGGTTCTGAGGTTGCAAGCCTATGTACTTTCATTGGAGAGTAAGCCCCATTGACCATAATGGGGCTTACCTCTGAGTAGACCTGCTTAGGTTTGGTCTGGTGTCTCCAAGCAAGAGGACTTAGAATCATAGAATCATAGAGCTGGAAGGGACCTAGTGGGTCATCTAGTCCAACCCCCTGCCTGCAGCAGGAAATCCCCCTAGAGCATCCCCGACAGGTGCTTGTCGAGCCTCTGCTTGAAGATCCCCAGTGAGGGAGAGTCCACCACCTCCCTTGGCAATCTGTTCCACTGCCGAACCGCCCGAACCATCAGGAATTTTTTTCCAGATATCCAACCGGAATCTCCTCTCTTGCAGTTTGTACCCATTAGTTCTAGTTCTGCTTTCAGAAGCAGGTATGAACAAATGAGCCCCTTCCTCCCTACGACAGCCCTTCAGGTATCTGAAGAGGGCAATCATGTCTCCCCTCAGCCTCCTCTTCTCCAGGCTGAACATCCCAAGTTCTCCCAACCTTTCCTCGTAAGATTTCCCTTCCATCCCACTGGTCATTCTTGTCGCTCTTCTCTGGACTTACTCCAGTTTAGCTGCATCTTTCTTAAAGTGAGGTGCCCAGAACTGAACACAGTACTCAAGGTGAGGTCTAACCAATGCTGAATAAAGAGGAACTAGAACTTGCTTTGGAGCATTGTAGGGGAAAGGAAAAGGGTGGCTTTCCCTCTTTTTGACCAGCCAATCCTCGGGTCACTGGTCTATTGGGTCCAGCCCTATCTCTCTAATTCCAATAACCCTATGAGGTAGGCTAGGTTGAGAGTGAGTGACAGGTATTCTGGCAGAGGATAGAGTGGCCATATACCACAACCACACCACATATACCACATATACCACAACCAAAAAAAGAGGACAAGGACCCTCCAAAATACAGGACACCCAAGAAAATGTAGGACAAAAGCTAAAAACACTCATATGTATTTCCTTCATGTGGTTAATTTAACTCTATATTGCTTATTACAAAATTTAAAGCTATTTTATATAATTTATTACATATAATTTATGAAGTACCAGAAGGCTACATGCTGCTTGCTCACAAGGAAATGGAGAGACATTTCCAGGACACAAGGCTAAAATCCAGGACATGTCCTGGGAAAAGGAGCATATATTCATACAGACACATGAATCTGGATCTCACATGTCTCAGGCTAACTCCCTAATCACTGTACCATCCTGGCTGTTCCTCCAACAACACAACCCTTTGAGGTGGCAAATCTGAGTGTGAGTTAAGCGGGGATCTCTACATGGATCTTCCAAGTCTGGGTCCCCGTTATGATGGCATGCACCCCTTCAGTGGGGAAGCAGCACTTGGGCTCACTGCCCCCATCCTCCCAGAGGCACCCCTTGAAAGCCATGATAAGAACCCCTTGTCCCTCCCTAGCTATGGGGAGAGGCTGGTTGAGGCTTCATCTGGATTGCCCCTGAATGAAAGCCCCAGCCAGCCATTCACTGGGGAAGCTGCCCCACAGAGGCACCCCCCTCCCAAAGCACTGCCCCCACAGCCATTGGGAAGCCTTCCCCCATGCCTCCCCATATGCAGGTGAGAGGCTGATCTGAAGACCCAGCCCAAGACTCCAAGACACCTAGGAGCAGATTGGCCCACTATTGCTGCAGATGGAGCTGCAGCTGGCTCTCCTTGCAAGGTGCCCAGGCCTTGCAAGGAGGAAAACAGGACTTGTGTCACGGAAAACAGAGCTACACAGGAACTGGGTAGTGTTCCAGCCCCAGATCCCATCATGGCCCGGCCTCCATGGCCTTATGGCCCAGCAGTGGTCCAGAGTCCGGTGGCTGATGACCACTGCCTTACAGCACTTTTGTGATACCCCAGGCCAACAGAGGACTTGTGCCTGGACTAGTGCTGGCCTGACCAGGGGTTTGGATTGTGTTGTCACAATCACACTGAAGTGTAGTTAAAGGGATGCTTCTCTCTATTTCTCTGCAAATACATTCCGATGAATTGTTAGCATATCTTATGATGTATATGTCTGAGGGAAGCCTTGGATGTTCCTATCATTAATCAACTGCTTTCAAGCTGATTAGTCTCAGCACACCACAAAATGCATATGTTTCTCCCCCCCCCACCCCCCACAACTGTGTACATTCTTCCTGTTTTTGGCATGGTTTGCATTTCCACAAGGAGGAATATTTCACTTTTAAACACATTTAACTGGCGAGTACACTAGGAAAAAAAACTATTCATGGGAGATGTGATAAAGAACCATACTGCTTACAGCTTTAATATAACAATTTTCATCCACATTCCTTCCTTTTGGAGTGTATAGTCCCTTAAGAAGAATTTTGGAAGGGGGTATTATCACAGAAATTCTGTTTAAAGGGATTTCCTAACAAGGAGTATGACAGCACCCACCATCTAGGTCTTCTAGATCATCCCATGGGGAACTGTCTTAGCTCCCTCTCCCCTAGTTCTACAACGGGCAACATTTTACCCATTGTTCTTTTGGCCCTCTCTTTAATAAGCCCTATTGCATTAACCCATTTATTACTAAATTTAAATTTAATGCCATGCTATATGGCCTTTTATGACACAGAACTGTGTTACATTGTCATAACGTTAGGAATGGGCTCTTCAGTGCAATATCCAGTAAAGGAAGGTTCAAGTAAGCTTGAAACTTTTGTTTCATGTTTTTGAGGAGTTCCAGGAGCCCATGGATTTTTAAACTATGCTTGGTGCACCTACAGCTTTAAAAGGGAAAGAAAATTAATTTTTCTGTTCATAGTTAACAGAGGAAACCTATGGCTTGTACTAATCGAAGTGCCTCTAAGCTGAGAACGCACATGCTTGCTCAGCATGTCATGACAGCATGTGGCTTTGACAACTAATAACTGTGACTGCTTTGGTGAATCTTCCTGTTCTTACAGAGATCAGATAGTGAAAGTATATGGCAGAAAAAAGCTCACTGGATGATTGATCAATGGATAAAACATAAACATTTTCTAGTCCTCTCCCTGGGTACCCTCTCGGTTGCACACTCTGCTTTTGCCAATGTCTTTTAAGACCTATTGGGCTTACTCTTCAAAAGAACTTGTAGCTTTGAGCTGGTTTGGACAGTACCTACATATGGTGACTGATCTCAGGCTTTTAATTACACAGGGAATTTCCTTAGTTGCAGGAAGAAAGCAGTTCAAATGCTACATGAGTTTCTAATTAGGTCCATAGGCTCCTAATATATTTCTAACCCACCGTGGCTGGAACACCCTGAAAAATGTATTTTGGAGGGCAGTGACAGTGGAGTGATATGTATAATCTGAAATGACCCTTTGGATGTCATGAAAAAATATCACAAATATTATTAAAACTTACTGATTTTAGCAGTAAAATAATAGCAAGGCTTTGAACTTCTTTGGACTGCTAGTCTTCCTTATTTGTGATAGTAATCACAGTCCCTATTAACCCAAATATTGAAGGAGAGGGTTGTTCACTGTGCAAGAAATACAAAACTAGTGAGGTTTTTTCTTTTTCCTTTTTTTGAAGTGGGGGAAGGCTTTTTGGATGCTTTTTGGCTAGTTGCTACAAAAGAAAGAACTTACGTATATTTTCCTTCAACCTTTTTACCTAACTCTTCTTGTGCCAATGCAGCTGTGCTAATGGGACACATGCTGCATTTTGCAGGGGAATTTCCAGGCTCTGCAGGTCTCCTTTGGGTAAAGGAACATTTATTCATTGAATATTAGGTAATCCTTATCTCCTGCATCTGCACAGATCTGTGCCAGCTATTTTGCTAGTGCAAGTTCAAGTGGAACCAGGAAAGTAGAAACTTGGCAGGTAAGGGAATACAATATCAGTAATGCTGCCGCTGTCAATACCACCCCTATCCCAGCATTGATCCAACCCTTCCCATATTGTCAATTTCTTCCCCCCTGTTCTTTCCACCTCCTGCTTCTGCTGCCATTAGACTTGTCTGTCTGGATCCATTGATAGTCCCCCCCTGCTGCTGCTGTTTGGTTGCTGGTGCCACACTGTACATGCTTTTGAATGCCAATTTACAGCAGTGGAAACTTTTTCCACTGTCAAAAAACCCTTCATGCACAGGCCCACTTCTAGACAGGACTGGAACCTTAAAAAATGGTACGTATTCAAGTGGATGGACTGGCCCTCAGATAGAACCTCCCAGAGTCACCCAAAATTGCTGAATCCCCAATGGGCTTGCTCTGCTGTCTACCTTGAACCTTACTGAGACCCCATAATGACCTTATGTCAACCATTAGACATAAATAGGCAAATGAAAATGTATAGATACATTCAGGAAATTTGCTAACAGAAATGAGCAACAGAGGAACAACTTCTCTAAAAATGGAACTCGGGTCAAGGAAATCTCTGATAATGAGGTGCATAGGGAAGGTATGTCATTAATGGTATGCCCTTTTTGTGTCAGACATGGTGAGAGAAACAAAAAACAGAGGGCATCATTTGCTGTAAATTGCATCACCTTGACATCATTTGCTGTAAATTGCAAATTTTTACATTGGTAGATTTTACCTCAGATGGGGGTTTCTCAAGAAACTGAGGGAAACAAAACTGAAATTTTAATCTCTTAATAATTTTTCCTTGACTTCAATCATGTGTAAGTATTTATGGAGCCTGCCTGAGAAATGTATTTCATCTCATGGAAAGATTTACTTCCATCAGAATTTTGAGGAAGCTTCACATGAGAAGGAACTCCACAATTCACTTTCTGTTTGGGCTCAATTTAGGTAGTAATCTAAGTGACAAGTGTAAAAACAGCTTTAAAAATTAGAATTAATCAGAATCTAAACCAAGAATAATTATTCTGTAATCCAAAGGGACAAATGAACACTGTCCCTACATTCCTCTATGTATCATAACATTGCAGAGGTGCCAAAACCCTGGTCCAGGGGCCATTTGCTTTGCTTGGAGACACCAAATGCAGCCCATGGGGTCTCCTAGTCTCAAATGAACCTCTGGCCTCACATGAGCTGTGGGCCAAATTTTCTCCCCACTGCTTGCTGCTTCATGTCTGTGAAGAAAAGTCTGGCTTCACTTTGTGTCCTTGTTGATAATTGCTTTTTGTTGCCATGTGTTGTATCTCTGGGCAAGAGGAATGTTGTCAGGAGTTATTTTAATCCCCTTTGGGGATTATGGGAATGGAGGTACAGGCTTGGTTTGCATATTTGGTAAAAGCACCTCCCTGATTGTGCATCATTGCCTGAGTAAAACTGATTCATTCAGTGCACAATCCTATGCATGTCTACTCAGAAATAAATCCTATTTTGTTCATTGCAACTTATTCTCAGAAAAACATGGATAGGGTTGTTTCCTCATTCATATAATTTCCATCTCTAATATATTTATTTGTGAAAATGTAATCAAATTTTAAATGTGAATTAATTCTTTTTTTCTTGGCACTTGACTAAAGTGTCAGAGAGGTGATGTGACCCTCTTGCCAAAATGTTTGCCCACCTCTGTTCAGGTTCATTAGCCTTATAGAGATTTTAGTTGTATTGTTCAAAGCAGTAACCACTCACCTGAAAATAAGAATGCTTTTCACAAATATTTGTTTCCTATTACAAAAAGCACTTTTTTGTACAGTAGGCTCTCTAACTCAGTATCTATCCAAATGCCAGCCATACTCCATTTTTGGCTTTGTGACCCTTCACCCTCTGCCTCTATCAAACACTTAAGTCCTATTGCACCAAAGAAAGTGCAGCCTGAAAGAAGAAAGCAAGACATGGGAGCACTCATGCTCTTATTTTGAATTGCCCATTTGCCTACTGTGATGGTGTATGTAATCAACTGGGCTAATTTGAGAAATTTCACTCTTAAGTGAAAATTTATAAAAATTGTCTGAAAGTGAAAAAAATGGATGACAAAACAGTTGTGAAACGGCACAAAAAAGGAATCAAGGCAAGCACAGTATACATTTCAGACTTCCTGAAAATTGTTATTTCATACTCCAATGTGCCCTGAAAGTCCACTTACTAACATTTGTCACTTTCCTAGTGATAATGGCCAAGTATGGTAGCATATTAGATGAGATTCAATATAGTTAACTATTGACATTGCTTGCAGTAGTCACTGCTTTGGAAAAGTAATTTTGTTAACAACCTTCCAGTACATTACAAGAAAGAAAGGCTGAAAGTTCACTTTGGTATTACAGGAATTAACTACTAATCAGATCCCATTGAGAAGATACATTCTGGCCCATTTCTTTCTTAGTGCCCATTGTAGGGTTGTTGTGGGACATGCATTTTTTTTGTTATTTGCACAGCCCCAGTACCAACACAAAAATCCATCTGTCTTTCCTTGTCTTGTTTCATGCAGTCGCTTTGGCTGTATACTTAGATGCTTGTCTTTGTCTCTTTTACTGTATTGTGGTGTGTGTATATGTATGTGTGTGTGCTATCATAGAATCTGTCTCTGGTGGCATGAGATTGGCAGTAGACTTCCTTAGGCTCAAGAAATGCAATTAATTAACCCTGCCATCACTTCAAATCTCCTGGAGGACACAGTTATGATGTGGTTCAAATGAAGAGACTTGCTCTCCTGCCAAAAGTGGCCTTCAGTCTGTTCCTCAGCTCATACCTTGCTTGTAGCCTTTGGTTCAGAGTACCAAAAACCATTTCCAGCCATAGCACCGAACTTCCTGCACTTCTTTCTTTTTCCCCTCATTCTTTCTTTGCTGTCTCCTTTCTCTTTCCCAGCACCCACAAATGATCTCTTGATTTTTCCAGGATCTTCTGGAAGCCCACAACCCAAAGCTATCCAACTTTTGCCACACCAGTGCAGTGGTGCCAGTGTGAGCTTTGCTAGATCCCATGTGTTCAAATCCAAAGGCCATCAAGATAAGTGTTACATCTGACAAGAAACGCAGGCCTGCTGTTGAAAATGGCATCATGGTCTCAGATGGTTTTCCACCCCTGTTGCAATATGTAGTAAATTTACCCATATCTTCATATCAGCCATAGAGATATTTGTGCAATTCCTAGTTTCCATCAACTTTAGTCATTGCTCAGTGGGCAATGCAAAACAATGTGATGACGGAAAAATTTAATACACTTTGTGATAAAGGAGAGCTGAGTTTGGACTGACATTTTCAGCAGTAGCCTTGTGTTTATCGTAACTTGCCATTCCACCCTAATATGAAGCCAAATTAGTTGACAGAATGAAGGAATTTATTGGAGGAATAAGAGAAGCAATTTGGTTCAACAAGTCTGCCTTGCGAAAGCTTTATCTCCTCTCAAACACCTTCCTCCCTTCTTTTTCACATCCATCAATTAGACTCCCATAAAAATAGCTGGTTGTCTTAGACTCATTTATTATATTTTCTTTAATAGCCTTATAGAATTGCTTTACATATATTAACCATGGGAGTGTAAGTAATAAAGACTTCATGACTGCATGCGGGTTTTTGATCCATTGAGTTCCTATTATTTTAATAGAAGTCATGTTGTTACAGCCATTGTGCACTGCTTTCAAAATGTAGGGGGTAGAGTAATTCCAGTCATCAAACTACTTATATGAAATTGAACACTAGAGTTACTTTACAGCAACATGTGGAGTTCTCACAAATTTTGTGCCTTTTAGACACAGAGAACAGTTTCAATCACCTTCACAATGATCTAAATGTCTGCAACAAACAGACATGCCCTACAATCTTCCCTACAATGGGAAGATGTAAGAAGCACTTACTCTGGATTGCTCTATGCATTTCCCATTGGTTTCCCATAGGTGGCACTGTAACTACGTCATGTAAAAGGTCCCGTAGTTACTCTGGATTGTAGCCTTGGTGGTGAACTCAAAGATTATATTAGGAATTAAAACATGGTTATTAATGCAAATCAAATTTGAAATAATTTTCTTTTCATTACTTCTTTTAAAAAAAAATTTAAAACAGATACACTGTTTGCATCTACAGCAGTTTCTCTGAATGCAAACATAACATCCAGAGACTCAAATGTCAATTATAATTAGTCTTTCCCTGCAGAAATATAGATATGTGTATTGTGAACAGAAATGCTTTCACTTCTATGATACATCATTGAAGAGGAGGAGAGAATCAGTTCCTGATATGTTCCAGGATGAAATAAACTAGGCAAACATTGCTTGTCTTCCTGACAGTGCATTGTCAGTTTTGTTTGTTTGCTTCATTGCTTCCAGAAATGTATAGGGGGAAAAATGAAACTGAGTAGGTCAAATGAACTTCCCTGAAATCTGGGCCGGGATGCAGCCTGGCACTGAGAGAATTGGTGATGCTATCTAGCAAATTATTCTGAGCTGTGCCACCATCAAGCTGTCCCAGAAATGACCTGGTCAATCACAACCACTTGGAGTACAGTGAATGAGCTAATGATTGCCATGTGATGATTCATTCAAATTGTCTCTGTTGACTAGGAATTGGCTTCATCTTCAAATACATGATCCTGGTCAATTACCACACTCTTTCAGTTCTGTCTTATAGGGATGTGATTGGGATACAACTGTTCACAATACTGTCAATCTGCACAAACAAGCAATGGAATTTGGGGTCATAAAACTTGTAGATGACAGAATTTTCAGTTTCTGAAATCTATGCTTGGCAATCCAGAAAATGGATTTGGTAACATTTCAATTGTGCACTGATGGTGATGATCATATTGCTCCTTGGGAGCTGTCGAAGTTTCACCTGCCCGGTACACACACAGGCACAACAATAGCCATGGTACAGAACTGCCTGGAAATTCATTCTATCCTGCTCTTGCTCCAAACATACACAGCTGGGAACAAAAAGGCATTTTTACACCTGCAGGGGGTTCAAGCTCCATAGAAAATGTCTGCAAGAATCAATTGAGAGAATTGAGTGAGTGAACAAGAGGAATTTTTCTGCCAAACAAAAGGCTGCTAGATTGCATGAAGTGGCCACAAAGTTCCCAGCAGTCAAGAGGAGATCCAATGATAGTAAGCAGTGTCAGTTACAAAACTTCTGTGTGCATGCCTTTAATGCAGCTGGCTTGGTTGTTTGCCGAATTTCACAGCAAGCAGTGAGAGAACGGTGCTAGCATCAAAGACCTTTTCTGCATGTGCCTGTAAACAGCAAGGTTAAATTGAATGCTGACTGTGCATTTGCAAAACTTTGTGGAACTTAAGCAAAACTATTGGGGAAAATGTTGCTTCATTCATCACACAATGGATCATTATTTTCTAAGAAAATTCAGATTTTGAATAAGACAATTAGAAATTTTAGCAATGTCTGGTAAGAGTAACAAAATTGCTTGGGCTTCAATATAAATTGTTTCAACACTAGGGAGGTTTGATAGGCTCAGGAATAAGCTTTGGGAGCTCATAAAAAATTGCTTCATAGAAGAGATGGTTTTGTAGACATCTGTGCATTTTCCTGTTTGAACACAAGGAATGTAAGAAATTCAGGTAATTTGTATTCAGTGTGTATTTAGAATGTATTGATTCCAAATACATACAATTTTTGGAACTGAATTTTGTATGTATATTTTGTCAATGTGTATTTTGTATTCAAGATGTGTATTTTCCTGTTTGGATTTAAGTTTTGAAGCATTCCCAGTTTACTCTCCCTACCATACTCAATCCCTCAATCGATTTGCTAGCTTTCTTCATGAAACTTGAATGAGGATGAGTCAGGACTGGCCTGGCTTGTCCACCTCTAGTGAATTTTACCCACTGTCTTCTTTTGTATTTGTTTATTTTAGTGTCTACACATGATAATTTTTAAAAACTCCTAAGGAAAATATACCATCAGCATTTAAAAAAGACTGGATAGAATAGATGCTCTTGCAGTTCTGTATAGGGTTTTTATTTCCCCAGGCCTGTGGAACATGGTTTGGTGGATATTTATGAACCTATTAGCTTCCTTTTATATTGTGGCTGTTGCTTTGGATCTTTCTTTCTTTTTTTATTTAGTCCTTTGTGTTCCAGGGAAGAGAGAAAATAAATAAGTTGTTGATATCAGCCAGACAGCCTATTCTGCAAAGGGATACCATTCAGAGATCCTTATGGTAGGTACTGTTGGCAGCTTCTCTCCCTGTGAAATATTTGTAGTCAAGTCTTCCACAGACTTATTGTAAACCAAAAGAAGATTTTGTTAGTATCAAACTTTCATGCACCAACAAAGTGAACAAAATGGTTTGTAGGAGCAGTGGCATAGCTAGGGGGTGCAGGGGATGCATTTGCTCCCCCTATAAGCTTTAGAGGGGCTACAAGCTGAACTTGACACTGGTGATTAAAATTGTGAAAAACGGGGTATGTATTAATGACAGTACCATCATGTTATATATAGTTGGAAAGGTAATTTAATGCAGAATGCAATGAAACAAATTGTATTTGAATAGCTATATTCTATCAAAAGTTATGGCGAATTAACCAGAAAATGAAAACACAGAATCCTATGGAAAAAAGTGGATTTTCTTAACTCAAACTTTCCCGTGATACTGATGGCTCTGAGAGCCAATGAGATGTAATTCTGATACTGTATGGATACTGTAAGGTGTTAACATGAATCAGTACATATATTATATACAGTACATAGAAGTTACCACATGCTAGCTTGATATACAGGTAGATCTAAGTGGAGCTCCTCTTCCATTTAGCAGGGAAAGAATAACCATTCCACTTTGCCCCAGCACAGTTTCCCTAACCAGTAAGGGACAAAATTTTCTTTCTTTGACAACAAAATCTTCTTTGACACTAGATAGCAAATGGATGCTTTAGCTATGCCACTAGCAGAGGAAATGGTCATGAACTGACCTCTCAGGGACCTCTCAGCGGCCTTTGACACCATCGACCATGGTGTCCTTCTGGGTTGGTTGGCCAGGTTGGGGATTGGAGGCACTGTTTTGCAGTGGTTCTGCTCCTACCTGGCTGACAGGTCCCAGAAGGTGGTGCTGGGGGATGCTTGCTTGGCACCCCGGCCTCTTCGGTGCAGGGTGCCACAAGGTTCCATTCTATCCCCCATGCTATTTAACATCTACATGAAGCTGCTGGGAGAGGTCATCCGGAGGTTTGGAGTGAGGTGTCATCAGTACGCCAAAGACACCCAGCTCTATCTCTCCTTTCCTCCTGAGTCCAAGGAGGTGGTTGAAGTCCTGAATGGTTGTCTGGAGGCAGTGGAGGACTGGATGAGGGTGAACAAGCTGAGCTTAAATCCTGACAAGACAGAGGTTCTCCTGGTCTGGAAGTCCTCGACTCGGGTATTGGAATATCATCCTGTTCTGGATGGGGTTGCACTCCCTCTGAAGGAGCAGGTTCGCAGCTTGGGGGTTCTCCTGGATTCGCAGCTGCTCCTGGAGTCCCAGGTGGCGGCTGTGGCCAGGGGAGCCTTTGCTCAGCTTTGGCTGATCCGCCAGCTGCAACCATACCTGAGTCGCTTGGATCTGGCCACGGTGACCCATGCCCTAGTGACATCGAGACTAGATTATTGCAACGCGCTCTACGTGGGGCTGCCTCTGAAGACAGTCTGGAAGCTTCAACTAGTCCAGAATGCGGTGGCCCATGTGGTTGCTGGGGCTCGTCTGTTCGACTCTGTCGGACCGCTGCTTCAGCGACTACACTGGCTGCCCATTCATTTCCAGGCTGAATTCAAAGTGCTGGTCCTGACCTTTAAAGCTCTAAACGGCGCGGGTCCAGGGTACCTGAGGGACCGCCTTCTTCTGTACAATCTGACCCATCACCTAAGGTCATCTGAGGGCGCCCTACTGACTGTGCCGCCACTAAGAGATGTGAGAGGTGTGGCGGCCAGAGATAGGGCCTTCTCGGTGGTATCCCCCCAGCTTTGGAACTCTCTCCCCTTAGAACTGAGGAAGGCTCCCTCAATACAGTGCTTCATGCGGAGCCTAAAAACCTTTTATTTTTTTATAAAAGCTTTTCAATGGGGCAGGGGTTGGGGCAGTTTTATTGTGTTTATATATTATTGTTTTAACAAAGTTTTTAGTCTTTTTTAATCGTTTCAATTTTAAATCTAATTGTATTTTAAGTGTATTTTAATTATGTTTTGACTTCTATTTATTATTATTTTAATGGTGTTTTATTTTTATTCATGTTAGCCGCCTTGGGCTCTCTCTTGTGGATGAGGAAAGGCGGGATACAAATTAAGTAAAAAAAACTGCTGAGGAGGAGGTGTCAGGTTTTTCCCCAATTTTTTTTTTTAAATACCCAGGGATGACAGCACTTCCATGCTGTGACATCACATCTGGGATAACATTTTGAGATTTGCACCGAATGACATGATCATTAGCTATTCTACAGTGTAGAAGCATGATGTATTCATGTATCCTGCAGTTCCTAAAATCAGATACCAATTCATTTTATTAGAATGAAATTCTTATGCTATAATAGACAGATATCAGATGTGACCCGCTGTCATAACCACAAAAGAAGACAAGTTGCACCAAAATGTAGGACATCTAAGAAAAATATAGAGCACAACAATATAAAAGCAAAAAACACAGATTTATATTATTTTCATACGGTTATTTTAAACACAATAGTACTTATTATTAAATATAAAACTATTGCATATAATTTTTTACGTAGTAGCGAAAAGCGTATCCGTGTTGTGGGAGTAAAATTTCCCTGTACACCATCCCCCACTGCGCATCAATCCCCCATACACAACAACCCCCAGGTGCTTCCACCCCATGCGCAACATCCCCCATGTTCATCCAAACCATGCACATCGTCCTCCTATGCACATCAACCCCACATAAGCAACAACCCCCATGCACAACATCCCCCAATGCGCATCACCCCCATGCACATCATCTCTCCATGCGCATCATCTCCCCATGCGCAACACCCCCATGTGCAGCATCCTCCCCAGTGCAACCCCTCACTCCAAATAACTTCCGTCCAGTGCACCAGGCACTGAGAACTGAACTGGCTGGATGATGGTCAGTCTTCCATGTTAAGTATAGGAAAAAGCACATTGCACTCCTTTCCATCCCCTTAAAGATTAAATTTCTCCACATTGGTTCTTGGTGGATGTTCATGTCACAGAAGGAACACCCTCCCCAAATTTCATGCTTCTAGATCTAGGGGTTGGGGCAGAGCATCTCTCAGTCACTGATTCTTCAATGCAAAGTATAGGGAGGAAAATGTGTTGTGCCCCTTTTCACCCCCTTCCGGTTGGAGTTTTGGAAAACCGGTTCTTAGTGCACCCCTCCATCACAGAAGAAACACCAATCCCAAATTTCATGCTTCTAGGCCCAGCGGTTATAGCAGGGCATTGATGAATCAGTCAGTGAGTCAGTCAGTCAGTGACTTTTCATTTTTTTATATATATATATATATAGATAATTTATTAATTGAAAGAAGGCTAAATCCTATCCGCTCACAAGGAAAAGGAGGACAATGAATATTTTTTTCCAGGACTAAAGTAGAGGACATATTCTGGAAACATAAGATATATGGTCACCCTGATAATAGATAAACTATATTATGGGTCACATCATAGAACTGGGATAATCATGTGATCACCTCCACATGTGATCATGATGTGATCATGATGTGATCACCTCCACAATCCCATACTCTCAGTCAGTACACTTGCAAACAGGGAGGAATTGTATGGAGGCACCAATAATTCCTTTTCCTTCTTCTAAGCCTGCTGATCCACTACTCCACCCCAATATAGCACACTTATTTTTGGCACAGCTGCATTGGCACAGCAAGGATGGGATTGAGCTCAAAATCTATATCTCAGAAATCTACCACCCAGAAATAAAATACCGTATATGAGTTTGTAACATTTAAAATATATATTGTAAAATATATATTGTAACATTTCCGTTAACATCTTCCATCACATTAATTACTTCAATGTAGTGTACACCTTTGCTTCCTCATGTATTACAATTTGTTTGCAGTGAGTGGAAATGGCCTCCACTTGATCAACTAAAGCTTCAGTTGATTACTCTTCAATTTATCCAATTTTTTTAAAAAAGAATGCTTAAAGTAGAAGCTTCAGTTGATAAATCTTCACATTCAAGTTTGTAGTTTTAATAAAGATTAATGCTTGTTATGACTTGATGTTATGTACTGTGCTTAGTGCTTAAGATGTATTTTATAAATACAGTCTGTCTGTCTTGTCTGCCATTTTCTGTCTCCTCAATTGGAAAAAAATAATGTTTCTGACAGTAACTGAAAATTGCACAGAATTGTCATTGAGTGATTTACAGAACAGTTACCAATTACATTTTTAGGCACTTTTATAGTTTACAGGCTATCAGACTAGAGTCAGAAAGGAGAAAAAATAAAATAAATATCAGTTGTGGACAATCAGAATTGGTACAGTTATCATATCTATTGAAATTATGTCTATTTCTTTTTGGAGATCATTGGCAAGGTGAAAAAATATCAATACTGTTAATCACATTTCAATTGGAAATGTGCTGGCTTTAACCGATCTGCTGAAATGTAGCAAAATGTTTATTTGGTTTCTATTGCTATACATTTTTTTGTGAACAAAGTACAATTGCAGAGTAAAAGTCTGTGTAGGATCACAAAGACAGGAAGGATAAAAATTAATACAAAATTAAATTATTTTTAAAAATTCTCCCTTCAGCACCAGACATCCTGATTCTTTGAACTCATGCTTTAGGTAGGGGAGAGATCAGGCTCTCCTCGACCTCACATGTAAACTCACCATGAGTTCACATGTAAACAATGAGTAGGCGTCTGAATCTCTAAATGCCAACCTAAAAACGAATGCTTAGGTGGCATTAATGCCAGGTAAAAGTTTATCACTGTTATCTTGAGGTGATGTAAGAGAATGCACTGTGGGGAGGGCAGGCAAAGAGTGGCAGTGCAAGAAGCAGCAGTAGTTATGCTGGATCCTATCCCAGCTTCTGGGCTGCTCCTACCTGCTTAGATACAGAACACCTCTGGAGGTCTGAGCAGACCCATTGGGCTGCTGTAGCCCTATTGGAGGGAAAGGGACATTCCAGCCTCCCTTTTCCATCACAAGTCATGACTGAGCTGCCCATAATAAATTGTAAAAGCTTTGCATTCCATGGAAGGGGGAGAGTTCTGTCTACGCAGCAAATACATGTCCTAGCAAATACATACATTCCAATAACTTATTGCATTAAGAGAAAGGTTGTTAGTATGCTTGTGCTCTGAAATGTACTTATGCATTTAGCTGAGATCCAGCACCTGATATTCTGCTTATGAGACAGCTATTCTTTAAAAGTCATTCTTTTTCTTCTAGAAGACTCAAATTTAATTACAGTAGTTGGTTAGCATCATCTGGTTAGCGTCATCTGTAGTCACAGTTACCCTGATGTTTATGGGTCATTTTATAATATAGTACATATTATGTATAATCAGACATTCACATACTTTCCACATGCATATCATAGAAGGTATTTCACTCATAATCAGACATAATACATAATTGTAGATCGGGTATTCCCCTACCTACACCATGCATATCATTAAAACATTAAATTAAAAAAAGAGGCCTATATTCTGTCTTGAGCTGAAACTTTTGCCAAAATCTTGAAAATATAGCAATGTGTTTGTTTCTCAAAGGAATACAAATTGATATCTGTCTGAAAAAACAACAACATATGGATAGGGACCTGCAAAAAGATGAGGTTATTTTTCCTGATGAAGGGGTGTTATCCCAAAATAACATTGCTTTTTGCTGGTCCCTACTTATGGATAATCAGGGATAAAAAAGAATATTTCTGACACTAGAGGCTGATTGCTGGAGCTCCTTAGGCAAAATATTGCCTCACCCCCTAGCTTTCTGGCAGTCGTGGGCACCAGCTTCAACTTCTCACCAGCTCAAAAGAGCAGGGATGTCCAAACATTTTGGCAAGAGGGCCACAAGATGTTTTTGGCACTGTCAGGGCCTGGAAAAAATGATTTACATTTCAAATTTTCATAAATTTACATATAAGAGTGTATTAGAGACTGATCCAGAGGATTACAAGATTTCCCATGGGCCAGATGGGGTTCTTGTCATGGGCCACATTGAGGCTCACCAAGGTCTGCATCCCACCTCCAGGCCAAGGTTTGGATATCTCTGCTCTAGAGAGCCTATGATAACACACCCTATGATGACACACCCTCTGTTACCTTATGGTGATGACAGACCCTATGATGACAGAGAGAATGGGACTCTTCTTTGCAATGCAATGCAATGCCAGATGCAGTGTTTGAAACAATTTCTTGGCCAATTTGAGACACCAATGTTACCAATTAATGGGATGAACCTGGTCAGGTAGATGATTACTGTGAACCTTTTGCAAGTGCCTGACTGGGTCAATCCCCAACATCACATCTGGATGATGACAAAATCTTATTATCACCGTGTTTCAGGTTGGCAGTTCCAAGACTGAGAGATATTGAGCACGATCCTAACCATGTCTACTCAAAAGTAAGCCCCATTGTGTTCAGTGGGTCTTACTCCCAGGAAAGTGTCTTTAGGATTGCAGCCATTGTTTGCCATAAGCTGTGCGCAGGGAAGAGGCAAGATTTGACCTGGAAACCTTTACAGAATAGCACGCAGTCACAAGTGTAGCTCTATGGCCAGCAGTTCATCTCACCACAGCAACCCATTCTGATGTGGACCTCACTGAGTCATGGTGAGGAGAGAGGAGGCTGCCCAAAATGCTGAGAAGTGGCACAGTAGGTGGAGAGTGTGGCTGGCTGGTCAACATGGTTACCTGCCCAACCATGATAACACACTGTGAAGTAGGTTCATCTTCTTCGGGACGGTAAACAACCAAAAGCATACCTTAGCAGTGGAGCACAGAAGGGAGAATCAGCACAGCCAATGAGAAGCCCAGCCAGCCGGTTAACACAGTGCCCACCAAGACTGTTGGCTGACCCAACATCTCACAAGATTTCAGTGACTAAAAGAGACAGGGCCAAGTTCACAGCTAATAAGGGCTGTGGCCACTGCGCAGAGAAGTATCTCCAGTGTAGGCAGTGTAGGCAGTGGCTATTTGTAGGCAGTGGCTACAAAACCCAAGGCCTAGCTCACATTTGACTTCTGCCCAGACCTGGCATTCAAAGGATGGCAACAACAAAAGGTAATTATATATTGCCTTTCTGGCTATTGGATTTCTCCTCCAACTTTATTCAAGTTGGAATTTACACAGGGAGGCAAATCTAACCCCCAAGTGGGTTTTGTAATTTACAAAGAGGTTTTCTCTATCTCAGTAACATCCTACAGTCTTAAATGGATCCTTTTGTCTAATCTCTCTTTGGCCAGTTTTTTTTTTTTTGTTTTTTTTTTGCCTTGACATAGAGAATCAGCTGTAGCTGGCTTCCTTATCTTCTCACACACTCAGCTCAGCTTCAGATCCTCTCCCTACACAGCTCCTGGTGCTTTCGAGTTGGCAACCTTCAGATGATATCGTCAGGAATATAAACAGTGGCTCAGCCCTCTAGATGAAATCTTGCACCCAGATCTACAGCCCCAACTTTATTCCTGCACAAATTGCTAGAAGCTGCCACAGTGCGGTAATGTTGCAGTGCCTTTTTGAGCTTATTGCAATGCCTTGTTGGCGCTGCTGACACTGTGGGGTAGGCGAGCTCCGTTTTCCATCTAGGAAAGTTTTAAGATAATCCTCTAATGTCAGCTGACTGGAGAAGAATATTCATCTGGCTATGAACTTCCATTTTGGTGCGGTTCAGACACCTTTTATGGGGCTTTCTAAAAATAACCTCTAAATGAAAGAAGTGATTTCATTTAAACAGGTGTTGGAAAGGCAACTAATAGCATGAAGAAAGAGCTGGTGGGAGGCAATTTCAATGGTATAGTTACAACCAAACCCTTGTATTTTCATTTTAGGATGGTTCTATTGGGAGACTGACAAACTGGCAACTGAAACTGACTTTGCCATAATAATTGCATGGGATGAGACTCAAAGAAGTGTGTCAATTATGTTCTACTTTATTTTTCATCTACACATATTTCCACATCGCCAGTATTTGCAGCCAGTTCTGTACTCCTTTAACAATTTTATGCTTTAGCAGCCTAGCGCAGTGCAAATGGTCTCTTTAAAATTGAATCCCAGTTAAATCTTCTTGACATGAGGTAGCAATGGAGCCAAATGAGTATGCTAAACCAGCTAATTCCTATCTTACTTTCACTTTCTCCAGCATGCCCTCTCCCCTACCTCATGGAGAAATTTGAACATCATGCTTCATCAATTTCAATATTTTTTCTGAGCACAGATTTAGAAGCAAGAAATTCTGGGCCTGAAACCATGACATAAAGTGCCTTTTTCTCAGAACTGTCAGCACTAAAATTTCAGCTCCTTTTTCGTTTCTGCTGTGTTTATGATTATCAATGTGTTGGCAGTATCTGAACAGAGTATGCTACAGTTAACATCCTTGTATACACATTGCCTTTTGTCTTAGTGATGTAATCTGAATCTGCCAGTTGTTGGCCTGCGGTCTCCAGTTGTGTTTTCATGTTCTTGAGCACAGTTGTGTTGATACATAATGTGCTTCCAGTTTCATGTAAAAATACTGTGCTTGGAAGAAAAAAAGTATCACAGCTGAGAGAGATACATACCATATGCAGTTTAGCATAGGAATTGCTTTTCGATGCATTTCTTCCATGGCACAAGGGCAGCTATGGGCCTTTGTACGGAAACAAAACTATCTTGGCAACCAATTATAAGAACTGATAAGTTTTAAGAAGCAAAAGGGCATTTGAATATGTTCATATATTTTACTGCGGCATGCTCAAATAGCATTGAAGCCAATCAGGTGAATTCATACATCACAATTCTGTAATATGATTCATAGAATCACAGTAAGGACGTTGCACTGGAAGCCAATCCCACTACTCAGTGTGGAAATCTAGATCCAGGGCATCCCATCAGATGACTTATCAGTCTCTGCTAGAGTGACAGGTATAGTCAGCTGATTGAATACAAAAGTGAAGATATCCTTATGTCAACCCAATCCTAATCAGCTTTCTAGTGCTGATGTGGCTGTGCCAGTGGGTTGTGTGCTGCAGTGTACAGTGTGGAGGGCAATCATAGACGCCCCTTGGGCCTGCTAGACAGTTTGTTACGATTAGGCTGTGTGGCTTCTTCTCCCCACCCCCTTTAGCTGACTGGGTTATTGTTTCACAGTTAAAAGAGAGGTAATTTCAGTTCATTTTTCAGTGGAAATAATACTTAACTATTTACTTAAGTGTATGTATTTACGGTGTGGGACTAGACATCACCAGGTGTTCTTTTCTTGATCAAGAACACACTTCCATCAACAAAGACATACCAAATGATGATCCATCACTGCTACATTACATCTCTTTGCAATGTACTTTTCATATCAGTAATTTTATGGCTGCACTATCTTTTTTTCCCTTTGTCTTTTGTCAAAACACATTTTGTTCCCTTTGGTAATGCAGAATACAAGCTTGCTTCAGTTTTATTCATCAGCAGTTTAATTTTTTTTATTATTGGTCATGATGTATGATGCAAAAAAAACTCAGCCTGAATTTCAGATATTGTTGGAAAGAAACCTAATTTGTTAAATATAAATGGGTAGCTATATGGGATACATTGTAGAATAATAAATATGGAATGTACTGTATGATGTTATTGTTAAGCAGCCCTCATCTTTTATTTTATTTTTTTACTTCTAAGCACACAATTTAGGCTTCAAAGGGAATTATTAATGAGTTGGAAAGAGACGATATACATATTCTGTGATGAGAATCTATTTTTGTGTGTGTATGACTTTGCCTGTATTGGTTTGTGTGCTGTGAAAGCCATTTTCTTAAACATTTCTTGTAGATTCAGATTTAGTAATTAAAATATTGCTGGTGCTGCAGAAACATCTGGCAGTTTGTAAAGGAATATCAGTGTGAATATATTGTCTCGCCATAGCTGTGAAGATGCAGAGCTGCAATATGTACAAGCAAATCAAATGAATATAATTTCCATAAATGTGATGAGTGAAGCAAAATTTCACACTGTGTTATTGATGTTGTTTACAAAAGTTAGTCCTCATGTTATATGGGGACAAGTGGGGGGCCACACAAGGGAGGCCCTCAATCCCAACCCCATCATTCATCAGTTTTAGCTGATGCTGATTTGAACCCATGCACACATACACACACTAGTTCTCTGGACATTGTAACATCAAAAATGGGACTGTTGTTGTTGTTGGTGTTGTTGTTGTTGTGTGTATGTGATTTCCTTCAGGGTCAGGGGAATAGACTTCTTCAGGTTCTTTTGCAATGTGGAGCCATTTTGCAATTTTTTGTTTTGCTTATATTCCTTATTTGATTCCTCTTGGAGCAAGGCATCTTGAGAAAAATCAAATAGTGACCATCAAAGGGTGATGTGAGTTAGGGAAAGATCAGTTATTGAAACTTTTGATCCCTCTTGAATTATTTTTTCTCAAAATTGTTACTCTTGTGTCTACCCCCATTCCAAAATGAAATCAGCAAAAATACAGGAAAAAAGATATTTTGGATCTCCAATCCATTTTGGATTCAAATCCAAATCCAGATCCAAATCCACAATTTGGATCTGCAATAGTTTTATCCAAACCAGATCCCATGTAACTTTCTAACAGCTAGTCCCACTGATGATAGGCCAACATGTGAAGCCCTTTGCAACAGTTGCAGGTACTTTTTGTTGTTGCAAAATGGCTGCTGACAGTGTATGAAGTGTGTCAGGGGCTATTTTGGGAGTACTGCTGGGCAAAGTGGGGGAGCTCACACTTTGCCAGCAGATCAATAGCCAGGGGATGAGGCATTACAGAGAATGGGGAAGCTGCAGGATGGATGAAACCAGCAACCGTGGTGCTCCCCTTCCACCTTTCTTCTCCTTGAACTTAGGACAGCTATTTCACTGGAACAATTCAAGGAGACAACTGTGTGTCTGGAGGTATAAAGGGATTTAAATAGCATTTTGCCTCCGAAACCTCTCACTCTATCCATCCAGTGGGGAGTGGGGAGACACTAAAACTGGTGGTTAAAATGGTGGGTAACTGCTACACCTGCAGTTTGGGCACTATCACAGCTAATTGATTGTAAGAATGTTTCCTCATTAATTTACATTTCCTTCAATCACATCATCATAGTCAAATCTGATTAGTTACATATATGCCAACATTATATGTACTAACATTATGATTGAGCAGGATCAACCATATGATTGATCCAGGAAGGAAGGAGAAACAAAGGAAAAGAATACACTGGGAAAATCAATAGTGTAGAATAAGCACTAGCCATGGGAACTGTTATTCAGGTGTCACCCTTTTAATATTTTTTTAAGGACAGAAAAAAATCTACACCACTCAGGTTGCTAGTTTTGACACAAGAAGTGAAACATAGAGAGGTACACCACAGCTGTAGAAAATGTTTGCAGGTCTGATGTCAAAAGCCACTCTGTGATGTGCTCTTGCTATTAGGAAACAAAGAGAACAATTCTAACTATGTCAATTCAAAAGTGAGCCCCGTTGTGTTCAATGGGCATTATTCCCAGGAAAGTGCATTTAGGATTGCAATTTTTTGAGGAAAATATTGTCTTGCACCTGAGAATGACTTTTCTGATATAAGTTTTAATGGTTACAAATGTAGTGTAATCTTCTTTAAATAGCCTGGGACTAAACATTTGAATAAAAGGAAATTCAGAAAATGGCAATGGCTGAGCCTTTCACATTCAGTCCAGGACTGATTTCTTGGGAGGAAGGTAACAGTCCAGCTGGATCAAAGCTATGCTTTATAGGATGTATCTATGGCAGAGACACGAAGGGGCAAGAAGGACAGTAAGAAGCTGGAGTTGCATTGCTAGAGTCAGCAGTGAATGCTCTGTCTGAGAGACATCAAGGTCAAGAGGACAGAAGTAAGAATAGAAAGGAAACAAGACATAACACTGAATGGATTTTCATGTGCCAGGTCAAGCAGAGCGCAACAAGACATGGGTAAGCAGAATATGCCAGACTGGAGCACAAAGGCTGAAATCGGCTTATGGCTCAGGAAAAGGCCATGAATCAATGCAGAGGTTCATATGGACAACTGCACTGACAAAGGACTGACAGTAAAATGAGGAACAGAGTAAAAGGCCAAGCTCAGGTAGAAAAACACACTTTCTTCTGCTACTCAGCAGCAGGAAAGTTTTATTGGGGCAGGTCCTTGTATCACCATGCATTCTCCCAACTGATTGACCCAGAATAATTATTGGCCCTGCAGTGGGGGCTGTTTCTCTGGGCTGCTGGAACATTCAATTCAATCTGGCATGTCCATGGAGCTGCTGGACATTTCCAGCAACAGGTTCATCATGCTGAATTGTGTCACAACGTTTGTACTGCTGTACGGTCAATAATAATGATAGTGGGTCAGGAATTCATAAAATAAAAATCAGGAACCTGAACAAAAATGCAGGTTTTTATGACCTGGTTCTTTCCTTGAAGACAGCAACCAATGGAGTGAGCCAGTTTCTCTTCCAGTCCAGATTAAACCTCAGGACACATGAGCCTATGAGCTACCCCCAGATTCTAATAGATCTGGCCTGGATCAAGGAATGGATTAATCAGAAACATTACAGGCTAGCAGTAGGACTGAATCATATGATGCAGATCCCATCTAGCATGTATAGGTCTATTCAAAGGGCAATAGGTCATGAGCTTTTTGTCCTTTTTAACAATTTATACTATTCATTCATTTTTCAATTTGTGCTTTTTTGAAACTGAAGGCTTGGACTTCTGTTTATTGTCAGTAGTCTGCATTTGCAAACTAATCTGGCTAACAGTATTTGACAGTTGTTTAAATGTTTAAAATACATTACTAAACAGAAAATGTGTATCAGTTCTTTTATTGGTGTTTAGTCATTAAATCATGTCTGACTCTCCATGACCCCATGAACTGCAGCACACCAGGCCACCTTGTGCTCCACTAGCTTCCAAAGTCTGTCCAAAGTCATGTTAATTGACTCAGTGACCCTATCTAACCACCACATCCTCTGCAGTTCCTTTCTCCTTTTGCCTACAGTTTTTCCTTTTCTAGGGAGTCCTTCCTTCTCATTATGTGGCCAAAATATCTAAGCCAGTTTTATTTTATTTATTTTTTTGTCCTTCCAGTGAACAATCAGGAGTAATTTGACTTTTAATTAAGTTGTCTAGACCAGCCATATGGTTCAACTCAGTAGGATGTAGGTTCCTATGTCCAGAAACCAGTGCAGAACATGTCATTCCTAAATACAAAATTAAAATATACATCACATAGAGAAGAATATTCAGCACTTTGGAACAAAGGAGCAGCCATGCTATGGTTGTGATAATAGAAGCATTATAGCTGCTCAAGAGTTTTCAGCCATGAAATGTTACATCCTTCTTCAGAAGCCTGAATGAGAACTAGGCCAAGAAGTTGCTCATGAAGCACAAGTGATAGAACTCCAGCAGAAGAGCTGATGGGTAAAATGTGATATATGTATATTTTCTGTGAATTAATACATCACAGTGACTGCAGTTTTCTTCTGCAGACATGCTGAGATGAAAGGCAGTTGCGATCTTTGCAGTGGAAGTTCAGACAAGCACAGCTGGATTTCCCTTTGCGCTGTGTCAGCTAGACCTAGACGTTGATTAGTTTTAGCATTCTGTGATTAATGGTTTTCACACCTTTACCCTGTCAGTCTTTAGAGAGTATAAAGCATTTTTTAATTAAATAAAAATAAAAATAAAATATTGTCTACAGCCTAAAGCATGCATACAAACATTTTTTTTGTGTGTGTTAATCAGCTCTTTGCATGCATGGTTGCCTGACTGCATTGTTCAAGTGTGATTCTAGAACACAATCAGACTGAAGAAAGAAATGCCCTTAGTCCTAGAAAAAGGATCATGTGAATTTAGGTTGAAATAGAGATGGTCATTTCCAGTATTCCTATGTTGCTGTTCTATGCTCCAGAACTTAATTTGGGAAATATATTTCATTGGACTAATTGATACCCTCACGAAATGACCAAGCTGTGTAATAAAATTGGTGACATTTGGCAAAGAGAACTTCCACAATTACAGCTACTTTGAGTCTTTCATGAATAAGGTGTGATATCAGTAAAGTTACTACTGATAAGAAGAAGAAGAAACAACAACAACAATGGTGGAACACAAAATCTGTGGCTGCAGAAAAATCACCCAATGGACTGTCTGGAAAGACATAACAAAGAGGCTGCCATGATATATTGGAATCTGTGCCAAAAGCACAACCTATTGACAACCAAGAACTGGTGGGACCACACACCCTTAAAAGTAGTCCAGAATGAAGAGGCCAAAATCCTTTGGGACTTCTGTATTCAAACTGACCATTACACATTTTTCATCACCATAGTTGAGGTAAAACAGGTCTGGATCATTGACATTACAATACCAAGAGATTGTCAGCTTCATGGGAAAGAATATGAGAATATCACGTAGTTTAATGACTTACAAGTGAAACTTCAAAGAATCTGGGAAAAGAAGGCCACTGAGATTTCAATAATAATAGGCATGCTTGGAGCAATTCCATCAGGTCTCCATCTAAACATATAAACTTAAGGGCCTCCAGTAGATCACAACTGCCCAACTGCTACAAAAAGCAGTGCTTTTGGGAATTTCGCACATATTGAGATGATACCTTTGTGATTCCTAGTTCCTTGGATAGGAACCAAATTACAATAGAGCCAATTTGAGTCAAACACCTGGCAACTGTGATATACAAGATAATAATAAAGATATGTGTTCAATAAAGATATGTCAAGAGGGACCTTTGTCAGCAATATCACTAGTCAGTCTTTGTGTTAACCCAAGGTGGTGTTTCTAGTTTGAAAGGAGGCTACAATTTTATGTATATTAATGCCACCAAACGTGCCCCTCCTTCCTGGGTATGATCCCCTCTTCTCTGCTCCATCTTTCCTAATTGGGACAAAGACAACAAGATGAATGTCAATGAAGAACAATGTAAAATACTTCACTTATAGGCAGAGACCTGTAAAAGGCAAGGTTATTTTTCCTGACAAAGGATAAAAGCCCTTTGTCAGGAAAAATTACCTTGTCTTTTGCAGATCCCTATTTATAAATATTTATAAATCAGAGCATAAGAGCACAATCCTAACCATGTCTACTCAAAAGTAAGCCCCATTATATTCAATATGTCTTACTCCCAGGAAAGTGTCTTTAGGATTGCAGCATATGTGCAGGATGGGGAAAATTGACTTAGCAGCACATGCAAAAGTAAATCTAACAACATGAACCAGCAATTTGATTCAGCTGGATGGGGAAACAAAAAGAGTACATATTGGACTGCATTAACTCACACACAGACTGTGCAATCCTAACCCCTGTTTAGGCCAGCCTAAGTCCTGTGGTGGCCAGGGGGTGTCACAAAGTGCCTAAGTCCCCATGGAGTGGGGACTTAGGCCAGTGCACAGTCATGCACCAGCCTTCTCTTACCACCAAGAAAATGGGGAAATGGGGAGATGAGCAAGTTGCACTGGCCTAAATTGGTTAGGATTGTGCCCAGACCATTAATTTAGACTTGACCAGATCACTTGACCAGAAACCAGTTCAATTTCTTTCTACTTTTGACAGACATGACTTGGAATACTTTGATCAGTTCCGGGAATCACTGGTACTGAGTACCGGTACCTTTATGGTGAGTACCAACACTTTTTTGCCCCCCCCCCCCCCCAAGTAGACATTCCTATGATTACAAATAAAATTTTCATAGTGAGTACCCCCGCATTTAGTATTAGAAAAAAACACTTGCAACACAGATTCTGAGGAGTCTGGAAACCATTGTCTATGAGGAATGCGTCAAAGACTGTGATATCTTTAACATGGAGAAGATTAAGAAGCAGTAAGGTTCCCGTCTTCAAATATGTGCAGGGCTGTCATGCACAAGAATGTGAGGAATTGTTCTCTTTGGTTCTGAAGAACTGGACTAACCCCAAGAGGTTGAAATGACAAGTATATGCTCAAATTTTTTATGACAGAGAAATGTAGAAAAGTTCTTTGGCAAAATTATATTTTCCTAAAGTATTCAATTATCCTATTAATAGTCTAACTGCACAATCCAGAATAACTATGGGAGCTTTTACGTTGACGTAAGAAAAATTTACTCTGGATTGCTCTATGAATTTCCCATTGGTTTCCACTAGGTGGCGCAATAACTACGTTGACATAAATGTCTCTTAAGAGCTCCCATAGTTTCTGTGGATTGTGCACTAAAAACATTTTTGTTCTTGAAATGGCATGCAAGCTGAGGTTCCAAGCAAACATGATATACTGAGGAAAACAATTAGAAAAGATTAGTCATCAGGCTGTTAAAGATATGTTAGATTTACCATCATTTCAACAGAGCTATAGTGACACATTATGCTAAAAGATAATATTCTTTTTGCTAAGGGCTGCCACCATTGAGGATTTTTGATAAAATATCTACCTTGCTGGCATATTCTTTTTTAATCAAATATTTTATGTTATTGGGATGTGAAAAATAGCATTTAAAGAACATCTACAAAATGCTTTGTCTACAAAATCAATACAAAAGTCTTCAGCATTCCCAGTGGTCATACTAAGATGCCAGACCGAGGCAGGCAAGGAAAAGGAAAAAAAGGGATGGCAGGTGTTCTTTGACTGCCAATACAACGTAACATAATTTTACCAGACAGTAAATCTGGTAAAGCTTCTTTAGTGGGACCTGTAGACTGGGCTGGTAGTTCCACTCACGCCCCCTTAATGATTAGCTAAGATTGTGGGCATATTATCAATCACTATAAAACTGATCGTGCTAGGGCACCCACAGGTTCCCATGGGGTTCACTTCTCTCCTGCCTGCTTTGATATTAACTCCTCAGGATGTTGTATTTGTTTCAGTTGTAGCCTTACTCAAACCTTTGTAAGAACCAGTTTCAATTACTCCAATCATGGTAGGTCTAGGCAGGGGCCTACTGGGTAACAACAAGGATCCCTCTAAGTGACCTCTCTTTAGGTCTTCCCCTGGACTAGATTCACAAGGCTTGCAGGGTTTGCCCTGCTAGCCAGGCATTCAACTGACTTGACCCTTCTGGGTTGACACTGACGGGCTGCGCCTTTGTGTATAGGCTGCAAAGGCATCCTAAAGTTGGATGGTTTGCCCATTGAGGACATGTAGGGGTGATAAATGATTCAGTTTCTCTCCCATACCATTTCCCCTGCACTCTTGGGGTTTATGTGATGTACCCCTGTATACCCTACCGCAATGATTTAATGAAGGGATCCTTTATAATGCAAGAACGTCCAGTCCGGAGTTTTATTTGAGGGATGCACAGGTAAATATGTAATTACATCTGCACTTTGAAATGAGAGATCAATCCATCCTTGATTGTTACATGGGAACTGTACATTAGTTGCACCTGTCCTAAATCCACTCTACCATACAAACCCTGGAGGATAGATATTTGCAAATTCAAGTGACACTGACCCATGCCATGACAAGCATGAAGGAGGGTTCCATAACTGGAGAGGAAGGGATCAACAATTATATAAAATTTTTATTAAAAAATTAAATTAATAAGCAAACTGATCCCCGCTCCCACAAAGTGATATTCTGAAAATAAAGGAAAAACAAAAAATTGCACACATACGTGTGCATATGTGTACACATACACAAACACTCTCTTACATATATTTGATAAGAGTTCTAGTCTGCTGTATTTCTATTGTGTTAATTTTCTACTGTCATGGAGTTGTCATACAGATGCATTGAGACAGTGATTCACTACTTGCAATCACCCAAGTTCTGGCACAGCTTGTATAGGCCCAGTGAGCATTGGGATCAGCTCTGTTTTAAATTAAATTAAAATTTAAATTAAAAGGTTTTATTGCTGCACAGTGTTTTTTACAATGAGGACTAGTCTCATTTAAAATACCTATATATTACCTTGCTTGATGACATGGTATCAATATCTGGTTGCATTGATATGGTCTGTAAGACAGCATCTTTCTCGCCTGTGAAGTTCTTCCAGGAGGTTGTTAAGAGGTAAGAACTAAGCCAAGCAAGGAAAAGATTTAAATTCCCTTTGACAACTGCAAGTTATAGTACACTAAGAAGGAACAATTTAAACCACTTACACCTTGAAAGGTTCTAAATTAACTGTAACCGTTCATGAAAAAGGAGTTTTTTTGTCAGGAGGTGGGATCAGTTCCGTGAAAAGCTTGGCTTAACATTGAGCACAAATATTCAAGTCACACTAAAGGACTTGCATTGTCGACCACAGTGGGGAAAAATGGGGCTGCTGCTGAGCTATGCTGAGCTATAGCTTTCTTTAAACACTTCCCTGCTATTCCTGCCCATCTGTAAACATGAGCGTGAGTGGTGGGAGGGATTTCAAGAAAGCTGGGAAGGAAGCAGCAAGAGGGAGGGGGGTCAGAAGCAGCAGCTTGAGAGGGTTACCAGGATGATCCATGCCATGACTTTAACCTGTCTACTTTGCCCTTAAATAACACATTGTCTATTAAATAACACATTAACTCTTCCCTGCCTTGTAATTGGAACTCCTTGCTGCTTCCCAGTCTGAATGATGGCCCCACACAAGATTTTTCACACTACATAAAACACTAAGAAAGCACCCCCTAATCATAGGCAGACTGCACTAGATTTGAGAATATGGGACTCAAGTCCAGTGGGGCCCTGACTCAAGTGTTTTTCAGTCTTCCCACACACACAACTTGTGAGTTGTTGAGTCAGCAAAGATGCAGATTGTTATAACTTGAGTCCAAATCATTTGAGTTGGGTTCTCAACACTTCTCCTAAGTGTGTATAGGATTACAGCCATAACTTCTCAATGCTGATTATACATGAACAGACTCAAGTTAAAAGTACCAAGATCAAGGCATTGCATAGTAAAAAGATTATTAGGGCGCAATCCAGAGTACCTACGGGGAGTCCTTGCTCCGAAGTAAGAACAATTTACTCTGGATTGCAATATGAATTTCCCATAGGTTTTCACTAGGTTGTGCCATAACTATGGCAACGTAAATGTCTCTTATGTGCTCCTGTAGATACTCTGTAGGATTGATAAGGATTGTAGGATGTGACCGTGATGTAAAAGCTCATTCAACACATCCAAGTTATTGTTTGGTGCTATAGTAGCATGACCTAGGGTGCAATCCAGAGTAACTACTGGAAGTCCTTGCTCTGACTTAAGAACAATTTACTCTGGATTGCAATATGAATTTCCCATAGTTTTCAGTAGGCGGTGCCATAACTACATCAACATAAATGTCTTTAAGTGCTCCTGTAATTACTCTGGATTGTAGGGCTAGATTAACATTCAAGGTAGGTACTTGAGGCATATTTAGTATCAATGGCTGCAATCCTGGTGCACTTAGGCTAACCTTTCTAACACTGGGCTTGTCTAATTCCAAGGTGGGCCAGCCTCGCTACACCAGAAAGGCTTTGGCTGGGGTAAATCAACATAGGCTGGTCCAAGACAGATGGACCTGGGCCAGCCTAGGCAGTAAAGAAGAGGCATGTTGAGGGCATGTTCAGCATGGCCTAAAACAGTGCAGTTAGGCTGTATCCAGAGCATGTTTCCAGAGCAGACATGCCCCCCATGCCTCCTCTGACAGGCCACTCAGGAGCAGGTGTAAATCTGACTAGACCCATGGGATCCATGATAAGCCAGAGCAAAAATGGAAGTGATGGCAAAAAAAAATTGAGTTACAAGTCAACATAAGTTGACTTGCCTCCCACCTCAGGATACAGCACAACTATAACAGCCTACCTCAGGATATGGCACAACTACACCAGCCCAATGAGCATGCTGCCCTTGTGCTACTGCCTCTGCAGCAGCAGTTAGGCCAACCTAGAGGCCTTCAAGCCCTGTTGATTTGGCCTGTCAGCTCAGGATATGGCCTGCTTAGGAAAGCTTAGCTGGACAATTCTCTCTCATTTAAAGTCAGTATTAAAGTCAGCACCCTATATATCTGTTACAAATACAGTGGCGCCTCACGTAACAAATTTAATTCGTTCTGGAGGCATATTCTTTACGTGTAACATTCTTTACATGAAGCTGATTTTCCCATAGGAAATAATGGATTGGTTCCGCAACCCCAAAAATATTCATATAAAAATATTAACTGGATGTAAAAATGATGACAGAACACTGAGATAGAATTCAAAACATGCATTCAATATGCATGATCTAATGAAGTCTACTTAGGCTGCAGTCCTAAAGACACTATCCTGGGAGTAAGACCCATTTAACACAATGGGGCTTATTTCTGGGTAGACATGGTTAGGAGGCTGCAATCCAAGACATCTTCAAAGTGTCTCCCCACTTTCTCCTTCTCTCCATCCTGAGCCTCTCTCTCCCCTGATCCCTTCTGGCTGGCCCTGAGCTGCTTCCCTCTTCTCCACTGCTCTTCTCTCCCTCTGCCCAGCGGACACCCGGCCACAGGAGGAACAGCGCAGAAGTGTTGCTTTCACTATGAGCAGGTGTGCAAGGCAGCCCTGACGCTTTTTAAACAGGCTGCCGGCCAGCGCATCTGCCCCAACTGCCAACAAATGTTTTCTTTATGTGAAGCACTTTCTTTACATGAAGAGAATCCTAGAGAAATTTTTGTTTGTTACATGAAACATATTTTACGTGAGGAGTTCTTTACGTGAGGTGCCAGTGTATACTGAAATGGCCAATTTTTCAAATTAAAGGCTGCTGGTCCTTTAACAATCTTTTAGAACAGGGAATTTCAGGAGGTTCAGCTTGTCCATATTGAACACAGTTCTGAAGTGTCCAAAGAACATGTGAAGAGGGCTTATGCCTTCTCCTTTCCTTGACACATCTTAATATTGCAGTCATATTTATTACCATTTCACGTTTTTCTCCAAGTCTTAACTTGTTTGCAGTACAGCAATTCACAGGTGTGCTACTAAACTGATCATGATATCTGTATGCTAGCTCCAGGTATTAGAGGTAGCATATCTCTAAACGTCAGATGCAAGGGATTGGCAACAGAATATAAATCTCTTGTTATGGCATCTGGTGGGCCACAATGAGATACAGGAAGCTGGATTAAATGGGCTCTTAGCCTGAAACAGCAAAGGACTGTAGAAAAAAGAAAAGCAATACATTCCATTGCATAGTAACATTATTCCATAGAAATCTGCTGGTGAATTTGGTGCTTTGTACAGAAATCTATTAACGTTATATTACCATGCAGGTGTTCACTGAATATTAGCCTTCCTGGGGTGATACATTATGAAGGAAAAGTGATTACATTTGTTGATGAATTTGCAAGTCTGTTTCCTGTCAGGCCAATTTACAGGAACTAGTAATGCAACAGTTCTATTTATTTATATTTTTAAAATGATGTTATCATTAGCATGAATCCATGACTAACAAAAATAAAATTGCTATCTATAAAAACTTATTTATGTTGTTTAAATCTGGGTTATGAATTTGAATGGAGAGTAAAACAGAAAAATGTTAGACATTCTGCTGTCTAATCTGCCAAGAAAGGAAGGGTAGGGGAATCGATTAAAAAAAATGTAAAAAGTGACATTTGTTAGCAAACCTGAACATAATTAAGCCGCAAGTAAATGCATTTAAATTACAAAGTCCCAATCCAAATGTATGTCAGCACAGAAAATCCTCTTGCAAAAACTGTATTTGGGCTTATCAGGCATGAAAGGGAACTATAACATTCAGTACCCCTGCTCCCCTCCCAGTAGTTGTGTAATTTATGGATTTTTAAAAATTGATTTATTCTTATGCACAATTGTGTTTGTTGGTTCTAGGAATGGAGCCTCCATATATACATGTATAGGTTGAAACTCAGCATCCATAAGTTTTGATACCAGGAACCTTCGTGGATACCAATTTGCATATTAAACAAAATAAATTGTTTACCTTGTTAATGAGGCAGGAAATCAAACAATATGAATCAATTCCCTTTCCCTAGGCTTAAAACAGCTTAGATTCGGCTTGGAGGCAGACACTTCCTCTTGCAAAGCAATTGGGAATCAATTAGAAGGTAAAACAAACCTCCTCCAAAAAACCTGAGCTGAAGCCTTTCTCAGGCAAGATTAATTGCCTGCCCCATTACCATAGCAGACTGGCTGTTTTTAAGCCATTAACTACTGCTTAAGGGATGTTTAAATTAAAAGATTTAAATCTATTTTAATCTAAAGCTATTCAAAAGTAAGCCCCATTGTGTCCAATGGGTCTTGCGCTTAAGAAAGTGTCTTTCATATGCCCAAGAAAGTGTGATTCATAAGGCAAAGCCAATTTCCATGCATGGCCTTCATCTGGATCAGAGTACTGCTTTGAGTGGAAATAGATTAATCCTTAACTTTATTATGGTCAAATCCTATCCAGCTTATGTAGCCATGCCTATGCTTCTTATGGTAGTAGGAGGTACATTTGTTTCCTTACCTCAAGGTTTCATTTCAGCTGCTTCAGTGTTGGAAAACTGGATAAAACTAGACACTTACTGTAATCAATATAATGAACTTTGGCTGGAACAGGCACTGCCCTATCATATGTTGTTCACTGAAATAAAGAGCATTATGTATGCTACTGAGGATGCTACTTTCATCATACTCTTCAAATACCTGAAGGATATTTATGAATATAAGGTCATATGGAAGAATGGGGGCACATTTGTTCTCATCAGCCTCTGAATGTAGAGTTAGAACCAACAGGTACAAACTGCAAGAAAAGAGATTCTGATTAAATATCACAAAAAATTATTGATGGGAAGGGAAATTTGGCCATGGAATAGATTGCTAAGGAAAGTGGTTGACTGTCTCTCACTGGGAATCTTCAACAGAGGCTCAACAAACACTTATTGGAGATGCTCTTGAAGGATTTCCTGTTTCAGGCATGAGGTTGAACTAGATGACCTATTTGGTCCCTTCCAACTCTATATCTCAGCGATCTTCCAGTTGGGGAG